>LT669788.1:15126074-15699955 GCA_900128785.1 Arabis alpina
GAAGGGTTCCATGGTACTAGGTCTTAGCATCTCAAGTTCAGCCCATAGGGACCGGAATTTGCCAAAGTGTTTGGTGAATTCCAAGTCGGCTTGGCTCAAGTCATTTAGTGCCCTATTCACTTCAAAGACTCGGGAGAGGTTGGAAATGTTGCCGTAGACATTCTTGAGTGTTTCCCAAAGTTCACTTGAGGTTTCACAATAAGAGTAGGCTTCAAGGATAGAGCCTTCAAGTGAGTTTTGGAGAATAGCAAGCACGGTTTGATCTTCTTGATTGTGTACGGACTGTACGGATGGTACGGCCAAGTACACATCCGTACAGAAGGTACAAGGTACAACCTTATCTTCAAAGCATCTTATCCTCAAGGCATCTTATCTTCCCACCAACCATAAAAGAAATGTCATCATAATGTCAACATTTTTCACTTTATGTTGTCATCCATTTCCTCTATATATATATGTTGTAAATCTGATTTTAAAGACAATAAGAAGTGATCTCGTTTCTTCTTTGTTTATTTTCACTTATTCTCTAAATGTAGAACTTAGGAGGCTTTGGTTGTAGAAGGCTGCCCTTAAGGCAGCCTAATCATTTCATAAACACCTCACTAAACTCTTTTAATCTCTTATTTACTTTCTTAATCTCTAGCTAATTGATTCATAGATTTGTTTTCCTCATAGCACACAAACTACAAGTGTTGTGATGCTTATTTCGAATCTAGCTTCATACTAGAGCTATTATCCTTGTTAGGATAGAGTTACTCTCTAGTAATCTCTGATCTATCAAGTTCTAATATGTGGATTCCATCACAAGTTAATGGTCTTCTCTTTATCTTGAGAATGAGTTATTTATGTGGGTTTAAGAGGATTCTATCATAAGTTGATTGTATCCTCCATTCATGAGCTTAATCTCATGAATTTCAACACTCCATTATCTGTATTAATCACTTTGATCTTGGCATTGTATTGGTTAACAACATAGTTTTGAAAATTCATGAATGCATCAAACACACGATCTTTAGATGTAAGCAATGTAATCCATGAGTATTTAGACTTTTCATCAATGAATGTAACAAAATACTTGTTGTTATCTCTAGAAATGCAAGATAAAGTCCAAACATCTGAATGAACCAAATCAAAGCAATTTTCATATATTGTAGTAGAAGTAGGAAAAACAGTTTTACAATGCTTGCCAAGAATACAAGCTTCACAATTATTTGATTCAAATGAAACACTAGGCAGCATGAGCTTAAGAGCTCTAGAGTGAGGATGACCTAATCTAGCATGCCACAAGTTATTGGAAACATCTAAACAAGAGCTGAAATTGAAATGATGTTGTGAAGTGGTCGGTGAAAGATTCTCTAACACATAGAGTTCATCTTTGCTTCCCCCTTCTCTGATCACTTTACCACTTTTAATAGCCTACAAACAAACCTCATTAGGACCAAATATAGCATAGCAATTAAGATCATTTGTGGTTCTTTTAACGGATAACAAGTTATAAGTGAACTTAGGCATGTAAAGAGCTTTAGATTCTTTATCAAATAGCTTCAAATTGCCAATGCCTTTAATAGGAATTCTTGTTAGTTTAAGTGCGGAATGAGTATTGAGGGTATAAGAGTTTGAATCTAAGCTAGAGAGTATTCAAGAGAGGAGAAGTATAAGAAACCAATAGAGAGAGTTTCAGAAAAGTATGTTGCTTAGATTAGTTCTTAAGAGTTACAAGATGAACATATATATACATAACATTGGCATATAGCCGTTATGAGCTGATCTACACAGAAGGAGATATTTTCCTCCTTGTGGTCCATGGATAATGACACCTTAGATACTTCCAAAATGGTTGGTGAGCAACTTGATGCCAATCTGATATGATCCTATATCCAACAACTCTATGTCCTTTGTCCTTCATCTTGTACCACCTTTATTTAGTACTTTGTACTTGTGTCCGGATGTGTACTTGGACCGTACATGACCGTACGTCCGTACCATCCGTACAACAACACAAAATATGCACAATGATCAATACTCCCCCTCAAGTTTAGCCATAGGAACTTTGACTAAACTTGGAAGACCCGAGATGCATCTCCTCATTAAAAACCTAAGTATAGAAAACCACATGGGAAAAACCATACTTAGGGAAAAAGAGTAAGATATCTCTCGGATAGGGGACTTGATCATGGCTGTGACAGAGAGATGAGTCCAAGTCTGCTATAGATGTTGTTGCAAACCTTAAGACTCGCTCCCTTAGTGAAAATATCAGCAAGTTGATCTTCACTTCTTGTATAACATGGAAGTGTTATCCCTTGCTCTATCTTCTCTCGGATTTTGTGACAATCTAACTCGATGTGTTTGGTTTGTTCATGGAACACCGAGTTGGTTGCGATGTGAATTGCAGTCTGATTATCACAATGCATCGTGATAGGAGTGACTTGATCAATTCCTAAGCACTTGAGAAGACCTTTGAGCCAAACAAGCTCATTTGTTAACTTTTTCATGGCTTCTTGGTTTACCAAGTTACTAGATTACCTCCGATGAAGGTGCAGTAGCTGGTGGTAGATTTGCGATCATTCCTATCCCCGGCCCAATCCGCATCACAATAGCCAACAATCTCGGTGTTATCATTCTTTCCCATCCAAATGCCTTGATCAACACTACATTTTATATACCTTAGTATTATGTCCACCATGCTCCAATGATAAACCGTGGGACCCTTCATGTGTTGACTGACTTGGTTAACCGCAAAACAAAGGTCCGGACGTGTGAGAGTCAAGTAAATCATCTTTCCAACAATTCTTCTATATTTCGCAGCATCCTCAAATAAATCATCTACTTTCTCCCCCTTTCGGCTGACCTTGTAACCATCTTCAAGTGGTGTTTTTGCGGGTTTGGCTTCCAACTTATTGGTCTCCTTTAGTAGATCATTGAGCTCTCCAAGATCTTTGATATCAAACACCGAATTGAGATATTCCTTTGTGTCTTGTATTCCTTCCTTGTTATCCCCGGTTACGATTAGATCATCTACGTAAACAAGCACCACAACCATCCCTTGAGGTCCTTGGAGAGTAAAGAGCGTATGATCGGACTGAGACTTCTTGAAGCCTTTCTCCATGAGTGTCATACTTATCTTCCTATACCAAGCCCTTGGAGATTGCTTGAGACCGTAGATAGCTTTCTTCAATCTCAATACCTTTCCCGGAGCAACCATCTTCTCTAAACCAGGAGGAGGAGTCATGTAGACTTCTTCTTCTAACTCTCCTTGTAGGAATGCATTCTTGACATCCATTTGCCATAAATCCCATGACAGATTAGTGGCTATTGAGAGGACAACTCGAACCGTATGAAGTTTGGCTACGGGTGCAAATGTATCCATATGTTTGAGTGAATCCTCTTGCCACTAGCCTTGCCTTGTATCTTTCTATATCACCATTACCCAAGTGTTTAATTGTGAAAACCCATTTGGAGCTCACGGCCTTCTTTCCTTGAGGGAGATTCGTCTCATACCAAGTATCATTTTTCACCATAGCTCCCACTTCATCATCAACCGCATTGCCCCATACCTCTTCTTCCATAGCCTCTTCATAACTCCTTGGTATGATATCTTGGTCAAGTTTTATAAGAAACGCTTGTTGATCTTGTGGTAAGAATGCTAGAGAGCACGTGGCTTGAATCGGATGAGCAACAGCTTCACAATTAAAGTAAACCCTCTTTTGCTTCCATGTAGATGGATCACTCCTTTCCCTTGTGCTTCTTCTTAGACTTGGCTGCACCGGTATAGGATCATCTTGAGGATATATGGTTTCTTCATTTCTATCTTCTCCTAATTCTGCCGAATATGGAGCTTCATTTTCCAAAGTTGTTTCTTCCATCTCCGGTTCTTCTTCACCAATACTCTCATTTATGTTTTGAGTTTGGCTTTGATCGTTTGGTGTAGCCATCGGTGGTTCACTTGGATCATTTGGTGTAGCCATCGGTGGTTCACTTGGAGATACACTCGGCATGGTCTACGTTCCTCCTTGCTTGACCAGAATATTTGTATTTCCAAGATGATCAAGTAGAAATCTCAAGCTCAATGTTCTGTCGGATGATGAGGCTAGATCTTTTAAGTCTTCCCAATCTTTCTTCTCAAAGTAGCTTTGATCTTCAAAGAACCTGACGTCTCTTGACACATACAGAAATAAAAAGATATGAGCACAAACCCAGGAAGGAAGATCGAAGTAAAGCAAATTAAACTTTGAAAAAGAAGAGTCAAGACAGAAGAGAAGCGAAAGTTTGAGCGGATCAACCAACAGGCCTTATATAGATCAGATCGGGAATTCGAACCGTCGTCATGCCTCGAAATACAAACCTCTCTAGCAACCAATGAGAATTCGTGGGCCGACAAAAGCGAAGGCAGGCCACAAAGACCATCAAAGGCCCACAAGGATTTCGAGGATAAGTCACGATAGCCGAGCAAGGAAGGATTGAGTGACCGTTTGCAAGCCCCTATTTTCTGACCAATCCATTTACTAAACCGCCGACCGACGAATCCGATCGACCTCTTTCGCTGATTTAGGGGCGGTACTGTTAGATATGTATTTGGGCTTCGAACAAATACCTAAAGAGTTTCTAGGCCCAACAAAAGAATCAGAAGAGGGGCTTTTAGACTCAACTCAAAAAAAAGGCATACGGTTAAAAATCAACCATGGTTAGGGGTGCTAACTATAAATAGGGACTGATGGGACATTTGAGAAGGGACACTTTTTTACCCTCTAGACAAGGAGAGCATTAATATCAATCGAGCTTCAATCAAGTCTGACATTCTATTGGAATCGTTTGTTTTTACTTATCTCTTTTTGTAATCTTATTCGAACTAAACCCACTGTAACTCGACCTCTATCTATATAACGAGATTATCCGACTTCCTCTAAATTATTCATCACACAATCTCAGTTACAACAAACACCTTTCAGTCTTGGTTTCCAAGAGAATGTGTTTAGCTTTTTCCATTCTATTGTTATACTTCCATAGAAATTATTTGATCGGAAGTACAATAGAACAACAAGTTTAAATTGCTCTACTCGCTCAAAAGCAATTGTAATAAGCTGAAATCTTTTTATTTTGAAATTTCCCCCGCTAATGAGTGCCATGTTGTATAATGTTCTTTTAAAATCCGATGATAGTGACGTGAAGGTAAACCACATTTCACTTGGACAAAGTGATTTAAGTTTTGTTTCACATAGTTTGGACTGCTGGATCTTTCATGCGATTCTATTTTCTTTGAAAGGAAGATTTTACATACTACATTGACTTTTACGAATCCAACACTTTAGAGCATGTGCATTGGAGACACCCGTCATAGGTGTCTAAATTATTTTTGAATTAAATTTAATTAAATTTTATTAGAATGAGTGTCTAAAATCATTTAAAATGTCTAATATAGGATCCATTTTGTGGTTTTAGACACCCATTCTAATAAAATTTAATTAAATTTAATTCTAAAATATTCTAGACACCCAATGCACATGCTCTATGGAGCACATTTTTGGTTTATTAGGAATTTTATAAATGAGTGTGAATTGAAAAATGTGTGTAGAAATACTATTACTTTATTCACAAGTGGTTTAATTAAGCTAACAAAATCATTTTTTCATACTATGTGGATTTATACGAAAACCATATAGATTTTAAATAATGGTTAGTTTCTAACCCATTCAACATACACTAAACAGAAACAAATATTACTGAGGAAAAACAGAAATTTTGAAATTCTTACTAACAAATCAAGTTTAGATGATGACCCCCACCACACCAATTAAGTCGTTCATAATTCGACTACTTATAAAATTAAACCTAAATTACAAATGTAATCTAAATCAAACATAATGAAAATCTGCAATAACATAAAAGCAAATGAACGTTGAATAGACACATACATTTATAATACATGTACCATAATGTTATCGGTTAGAATAAAAATATAAATGCAGAAACTTTCGCGTAGCGAGGATACTCACCTAAAAATTCAATTTTCTAACCGACTTTAACGGTGTATTGCACATGAAACAGTGACTCACTTGGAAAATACTTATCAATAGATTGCAGAAACGTTAAGAAGCTTTTGATTACAATCTGACTTCAATAGTTAGCATGAGTAGCTAAGAAAGTTTCAAAACTGACTTCAAGGATGTGTGGCACATGAAACACTGAGTCACTTAGAAAATACTTAGCATTAGATTGTTGAAATGTTAAGAAGCTTTTGAAAACTAGGGATTCAATTATTTAGCAGACATTCTAATCACAGAACATATAAAATGAAGATAAAAATCAAGAGATTGTAGACGACAAAGATTCATGTCAAACGAACGGAGACGCAAAGGTAAGAGCTTAGCGGCGACGCAAAAACCCTAATTTAGATAACACAGAAAATGACAACTAGGTGAATTCAAATTCAAATTTAAATTCAAACAAATGCGTCTTTTTTAAGGATAAAAAAGAATCAAATTCAAACCAAACCATAAAATATAGAACACAAGTTTTATCTTTTTAATTTCATTTTGTACTGAAAAAGAACATATTATATTGAATCGTTCCTACATGATATTCTTTAGTTTTGTTTGTTATCTATAAATGACAATTTAAGATAGAAACAAACCTTGTAATGCTGCAATAATGATCAGGGTCTTCAAATGCTAAAAGGCATATTTTACAATTCTTTTACTCCTATTGACATGATTGATATTATACTGACATGAGACATGAATACATACTTAGGCCTTGATTGGTAGGAGCATTAGCATGAAGGAGCATTAGCATGAAGCAGTTGGAGCATGAACATCTCATTAAAATGCACATTTTAAGTGACTAGTAGAGCAATTAATGTTTATATATAAAATTATTTAACTATATTTATTTATATGTATTCTAAAATATCTTATATATATATATATATATATATATTAGTCATACATCATAAACATCATTTAAAAAATATGTTTTATTAAATTATTTTTTTATAATACTATTTAACAAATAAAATGACAAACAAACTAATATTATATATATAAAGTTTTAATTTTATTATAAATATATTTATAAATTCTAAAATTTAATATGTTAATATTGTATATAAATTATTTTTGTAAGGTATAACATAGTTTCTTATAATTTGTTCAAATTTAAATTACATTTAGTTGATTATAATATTATTTTAAAGTATATAATAAATAAAATAATGATAAATATGTATTAAAGTAATTAAAAGTTTCTATAATTCGTTTTTATGTAAGTATACAAATAAATGAGTTGTATATTTTATTTTTTAATGTTTTAATATATATTGTGGGTAAATGCTCTAGAAAAGCTTTATTGAAGAGCATTGAGGGTGAGAGCATTGAGGGTGAGAGCATTTGAGTGCATTAGCATTTACTAAATGCTCTGCTTAATGCTTTGTCAACTAAACTTGATTGGATAATAAAAAGCATGATGCTCCTCTAAATGCTCTGCCAATCAAGGCCTTATTGTATCTATGAAATATACTATTTGTTTTCAAACAACTTGATTAATGTGTTGACTTTGCAACGCCTAGAACAATTTTATAAAATTGCAAAGCTTACCGTTTTGAGAATCACACATTTCCATAAACTTATATAATCTATGTGGAGGTTTCGGCTTATTAGTACCCGCATTTTGGGTTATTGAGAAAATTTGTACCCAGTTTGTCGTGAAGGTACATAAAGAGTGCAAAGTACCCAATGAGAATTCGGGAAAATTTGTAGCCAATGATTATTACTCTTTGAAAGAATGCTAATAACCATTGATTATTACTCTTTGAAAGAATGCTAATAAATACCCCAATTCAGGAGTTTTAGCGCAATGCCAACAACAAACTCCAGGGAAAAAAGCCTTGTTGGAACATTTTCAGCATACACTTGGAAGAGTGGAATGGGATGGTTGTAAATCTGCCAAAATCATTTTGACAATAAAGATTTCAATTACTCTACGGAAACCAATTCATTCATGAACTCAAAATAAGGATGCGATGTAAAACTACTTGTTAAGAAACATAAATACAGAAACAACACTTTAAACTGTAAAATTAAGCATATAGGAGCACATTACTGTGGGAAAATTTCATCACATGATCAACCAAATCAGGACATTACGCGTTTGAGAATGTCACAAAAAAAAAACTCAAATCCGAAACTGTAATCCCTACCCTGAAGAATCCTTTCCCAAATCAAAGTCTTCGTTTCGACTGAATCAAAAAAGATACAAAACCGATATATTTCACTTGAACATTTGAGTTTCTTACTTGATTCATCTTTTCAAGTATTTTCACTTGCGAAACTTAGGACAATGTCATGACCAAAGACACAAAAAAACACAGTGTTCTTCATTGGCTTATGGTTTGAGCATTGTTCCCATTGAGAGGATCTTCCACATTTGCCGCGGCAGTCACAGGAACCTTCTTTGAAAGAGACTTGGGGATGTCCAGATCATCTTGAGCACATCGCTGGTGAGGATGAGATAAGAAGATTGACATTGGCTTGAAAACCGAACGGACAAGCCCTACACCGCTCTCAAAGATGTAACCTTCATACTCTGAAACATGTTCTACAGCATCAACAAGATAGTCATACACATCTTGAGGACAATTTTCAGGACCCGGTTTGTCGTGAAGGTACATAACATCCAACGTGAAGCGCTTCTGGTTTAGAGGCCATTCGTATGTTGGTCTCATTGATGACCTACAGTATATGAGAATCTGAAAGGCGATATAAACAAACTCCGTTATATAGCTTTTCTTTTTCGAGACTGTTTTGTAAGAAATAAACTTACGACTCTCAAAATTCGGTTTTGTGCTCTGGAAATTTTAGCTTCCTGAGCCGCTGCTCGGAACAAGAGCGTGAGATCCGCTCGACCAGAGGATCTAGTAGCTGACAATCCTCTTAGAGAAGCAACAGCGGATTCAGCATCACTGGTGAAATCCTTTTTAAGCTGAAACATAAGTTTAATTTAGATGACAAGCTCTAAAGATAGACGAGTATAGAGAGGATCCAAACATTAAGTTTCTTTCCCACACAACACTCCCTAGATAGAAAAGACATGCCAAGTTCAATACTCAATGAGATGGTTATGTTATGCAACAAAATGAGATTCTCTCTGTCCATTTAGATGCAACAAACAGTACAAGAACACCATTGTCAAGTTTCAAGAATGTTCAAGGAAACAGAATTTCTCCAAAACATGCAATCAAGTAGAAACAAGAAGATGACCATAAATCCTTAGATTCGATACAAAATTGCAAAATTCATCTCAAGTGAACATCAATAATTAAAAATTACTCCAAAATCGAAATAAACCCTAATAAACTAACATTGAATCATAATAAAGAGAATCAGAGGAGAGGAAGTAACGAAATACCCAAGCGGCTGATGTAGAAAGAGTAGCGAAGGCAAAGCGATGATCTAGATTCATAGAGAGCTTGTTATGAATGAAGAGAATAATCGCTTGCTTTACGCATTCCATTCTGATTAAAGGTCTTCCGTTAGTTCCTGTAGTTTTCATTTCCACCGACGATTCAGCATCTACATCGATGCAGAAGAGTATGTCTTCGCTGTTTATACGCGACGGTTTAAGCGCGTATCGAGACGCGCCACTACCTCCTCTGGTCACGGTTACTCTGTCTTCCTCCATTCGCCGTCGATGTTCCTAACTCCTGAGATTCTCTTTTCCTCCGAAATGTGAAAACGCTGCGTTTTCGATACTTGAAGTGGAGACAATTGGTTAATACGGTGTCGTTTTACATGTTTTTTTTTTTTTTTTGAATATTTATTTGTTAATCATTTTATCAGTAATCAATCTTAAATATGTGCAGCAATTTTAATTTTAGTTAGTTGTAGATATAAAAATCAAATGTAAATACGTTTGAATTTTAATTTTTGAGTTTACATTTTGCATGTTGTCTATTTAGAGCTTAACAAAATGTTTGTGCACCATAATATAGAGTTCAAGTTAGAATGCAATTTACACAAATTGATCAAAAATGTTCAAAATAATTTTAGCGTGGTGTAAGGTAAAATTATGGGTTATGTTTTTTCTTTTTAAAGTAAATGCAAATGTAAAATTCATGTTTGCAATAATCAAGAAATTAAGATCATAGATGTTATTTGTTCATGGCGGTCCAGTCCGACCGACATGGTTGGGACAAAGATGTCTATGACTATGAGCAAGTTGGATTTTTTTGGTAAGAAAAAATAATCCAACATTTTTCATGGACTTATATTCTATCTACAAATGATGATGAGTTTGATGACGATGATAATGATTCAAATTTTAAAAAAAAATGGTCTAAGATAAAAAAAAGAAGTTATATACAATTATATGAACTTAACATAAATAATCATATTAGTAATTGCTTTAGCTTGTCGACAATTTCAATGTAGCAATTATTCTCTTATTTGTGCTTCTCTTTGATCATCATCATAACGGACTTTGGCATTCTAAGTCTTTCTTGGTTTATATAAGTTTTCATGACCTTGTTTGATTTTTTATACGATGATAATGATTCAAATACAAAGACATCATACGAATAGTTGAGATAAAATATGTTGTATATACAATTATAACATAAACAATTATAGTAGTAATTGCTTGGACAAAGTTGTAACACAATTATTCTCTTATTTGTCCCTTTCTTGGCTCATCATAATGGACTTTGGCATTCTAATACTTCCTCCATTGCCTTGAAGTTGAGTATTATTCAGCTTCCTCTTGTTCATCTCGGCGTACATCTCTTCTATCATTGGCTTCCATAGTCTAACCCGCGCGTTTATGAACCAGTTTGATACCTTTACATCACACACAAACAACAAACATGGCACACTTTAATCTTAGGACTTGAGTACGTCCGACTAAAATCTTGGCACTTGAGTTACACTTGCGCTATATCACAGTTCCATTTCATCCCCATTTAAACTTCGAGAGATGGAAATAGAATGTGACTGAAGAAGAACAAGAATTTTACGACCAAAAACCATGTCCTAAGAATGTTTTGAATTTCTAATAATAATGGGAATGAGACGGAGAAAATAAACCTCAAACAGTAAAGATATTTTCTCTTGGAAAGATTTTAGAATGCTTTATAGTTTTTTTTTTTTTTTTTTTTGTGTAATCAATTTGTTTTAGTGGAAAAGTGGGAAATCCCTCCCCCTTTTTAAACAAAATTTGAATTTTAGTTACACTTCTTTTTTGGCTTGAAGTTTAGTTTCATTTGGGAATGTATATACATAATACATATAACGAAATTTTTGGGAATGAATTAAAATATGCAGACTAGTTTTTAGAACACTATTATGTTTATGTCGTTCAATTACAAAGGTGTTTCTAATTGAACGTATATTTATTTTTCCTTTTTAAATAATATTTATTTATTGAACCATAAAATTATTTAAAAAGAAAAAGTAAATATACGTTCAATTAGAAACAAATGTTAAATAACATTTATAAAGTTGAACGTATGTTTATTTTTTCTTTTAAAATAATTTTTGATCTAACATTTATTTTGTTTTTATGTTTAAAGTTTCATTTTTGTGATATAACATTTATTTTGTTTAACATAATGATATTTATAATTTTCTTTTTAACGACTTACATAAAATTTGATTTGATTTTTAAAAATATGTTAATGAAACAATAAGAAAATGTTAATGTGTTTTTATTTTATTGGTTTAACATAATGATATATTTATTTTTCTAATTGTTTGATTTTAAATAGCGTATTTTAACACGTGTCATCATCTCGATTGATAATAGACACATGTCGCGATCCCATGAGTTATAATTTTGACAAACTCTCTTTTATATAATAAGATTTGCCCAATTCTTTTTTTTAAAATGTAGTATTTTAAAGAATTACTCACCAAAGGATTCGTTTTGATATTCGCTAATTTGGTTTTCATGTATTTTCATAGAAATATTCCAAATATGAATGCAAATTAAGGAAACTGTATTAATACTCCCTCCGTTCCTAATTAATAGATGTTTAAGGTAATGCACGGTTATTAAGAAAACGCATTGATTTCTACGATTTACAGTTTTCAATAAAGTTTAACCAATAATATTTCAGTATTTATTTTGGAATTTGTAAAAGTGCATAGAAAACTGTAAAAACTCTATTATTTTGAAACAAATTTTTTTTGTAAAAAATTCATTAATTAGGAACGGATGGAGTAGATTTTAGTGGGACAATTACGTAAGGGAATTAAAAGAGAGAAAAGGAAAATGAAAGTTGTTATTAATTTGAGGATCTGATGATGAAATTGAGAGTCTCCCATTTAATGCAAACCGTATAACATAAGCTACGGTACACTTGGTGATTCCATACTTCTCACTTACTCCACCGATCTTATTTCTATCCATCTTGACCGTCCAATTTACCCTAAAGATTCAATCTACGGTTCTGGTTTTAGAGGCACCGAGTCATACGGACACGATGGATTTTGTTAATTTCCATTACAATACAAAACTCTGACCAATTTGTGATTTTTTTTATTCATTTTTCTCTTTGATCCTTTAAACGGATTTTTTCATTTTTTTTTGGAGCAAGAAACGAGGACAAAACTTGAGAAAGAGAAAGAGAAAGTGAGAGAGAGAGAGAGAGAGAGAGAGAGAGAGAGAGAGAGAGAGAGAGAGAGAGAGAGTATCAAAATTAGGGTTTATTGATTCTGAGATTTGAGCCAAAAAGAGAAGATGTTCTCGATTGTTTCTCGTTCGCACAATCCTTGTTAAAGTTTACTCACCGAACCGGTCAAGCTCTGTTTTTCTGTTGTTGGTGGTATTGTTCTTTCACTTTTGATTCTTTGGTTTTCTTTCCTGAAAGCATATCTTCTTCTTTCTTTTTTTTGTCTGAAGCTATTTTAGCCATGTGATATGGCCGAATCGAGCTAGGGTTTTCTTCTTAAATCACTATGGCTTATGAGTATTCTGTTGAGGTTTTTTGGATTAATTGATGAAAGGTTGTTGTGTAAAAGTTTCCTTTTTTGAAAGAAAAAAGCATGTTTTTGGAATTTTCTGGTTAGATTATTCATCTACTAATGCATGTATATGATGAAGTTTGATGAACCTCTGAGTCACTGTCTTCTTTTAATAGTATGAAGGTCTTGGCACTTTCTTGAGGATTCAAAGCTCGCAAACTTATTATTTTGCTTTCATTGCAGCTTCATTATTTGAGAGGTGGAAAGTTGTAGCAGGATCTTCTGCAGTCTCTGAAGCAATTCGGCATCTCAATAGTTTCAGTGTAGTTACGTATGTCAATTAGAATAGTTTGAAGGGTGTTGTTGTTGTTGTGATGGATAGAAACAGACCACAGCATCCCTTCCAGCAAAACTCCATGGAACCTGGATATGTGACTGACCCTGTCCCTCAAGGATTTACACCTCATCGAATGGCGAATGTAAATGCCCGACCTCCCAATTCGAATGCTTCAGATGTTAGGCCGGTACATAATTACTCAATACAAACAGGAGAGGAATTTGCTCTTGAGTTTCTGCGCGATCGGGTGATTTCTCAGAGGTCTGCAAATCCTAATGCAGCTGGTGACATGGTGGGAAATGGTATGAGGGAGTATAAACTTGGGTATATCCAGTCAGCACCAGAAGCTTCATTGTGTCAAGATAGAAATTTAGGAAATTTTCATGGATATGCATCTTCTTCAGCCTCGGGTAGTTTAACAGCAAAGGTTAAGGTTCTTTGCAGCTTTGGTGGGAAAATACTTCCACGTCCAGGTGATTCAAAGCTTAGATATGTAGGAGGTGAAACACACATTATTTCCATAAGAAAAGATATAACTTGGCCGGAGCTCAGGCAAAAAGTTCTTGAAATCTACTACCGGACTTATGTTGTCAAGTATCAGCTTCCTGGTGAAGATCTTGACGCCTTGGTGTCTGTATCATGTGATGAAGACCTCCAGAATATGATGGATGAGTATAATGAGATGGAAAACCGTGGGGGTTTGCAAAAGCTTAGAATGTTTCTCTTTTCTGTTAATGATTTGGATGGTTCTCTTTTGGGGGGTAACAATAATGATGTCGACTCTGAGTTCCAGTTTGTTGTAGCTGTAAATGACATGGACCTTGGATCGAGAACCAACTCAACCCTTAACGGACTGGAGAGTTCTTCCGCAAACAATTTAGCTGAGCTGGATGTCAGGAGTACCGAGGGAATCAATGGTATGAGTGCTTCACAGTTAACGGGTGTTGGTTTCCAACAATCCTCTATGCAATATTCTGACTCTGCCCCACCAAGCTCCTTGCTTCAGTTTCCTCAATCGATTCCACACAATGCTGCATTTCAGTTTCAGCATGCTGTTCCACCAAATCCTACTCTTCCGTATCCCCAATCTATTCTACCAAGTTCCCCTCTTCAGTATCCACAATCGATTTCCTCTAGCTCTTATGGAATATACCCACAATATTATGGGGAAAGAGAGCAGTTTCCGATGCATCATCATGAACACACTTCTCCAAATTACTCTATTTCCATGCCTTTCCAAGGGCAGCCATTCCCTCACCCTGGCATCATACAGCAAAACGCACCAGTGCAAGTAGAGGAACCAAACATAAAACCTGAGATGAAAGTTTGCGAGAATGTAGAGGCTGAAAATCGTCAAATTTTGGCAAAGGATCGCCAGAATCTTCCACAAGCGGATAATACTGAGGTCAAGAATCACTGCGAAGTTTGGGAGGCATCAGTTGCAACAACTATACCTAGCCAGGATGCTGCACATATGTTGCCCCCAAGAAGAGACACACGGCAGAACAATCCTGTGAAGCCTTCTACTTACCGTGACGCTGTTATTGCTGAGCAGGTTCCTGTATCTGGTGAAGATGATCAGCTTTCAACCTCAAGTGGTACTTGTGGTATTCCTCACACCGACTCTGAGTCAAATTTAATCGATCTTGATTATCCGGAACCTTTACAGCCCACGCGGAGGGTATATCGCTCAGAGAGGATACCTCGCGAACAGTTAGAAATGCTTAATCGCTTGTCAAAGTCTGATGACTCACTAGGTTCTCAGTTCTTAATGTCTCATTCACAAGCTAGCACTGGACAGCAAGATCCAGCAAAAGAAGCAGAGGGTAAGTCACACGAAGATTCCCATACTGTGAATGAAACAATCTCTGAAAACGTAAAGGCCTCAAATGAAACCTTGGACAAAACAACAGTCAATGGTGGAGGTATTGAGACTGAAGCTCCTAAATTGAGCCATGTAGACACAGCCATGAATCATGTTATCCCTGAAAATCGAGCTTCTTCTGGCGTTCTTATTGATATTAATGACCGGTTCCCTCAGGACTTCCTTTCTGAAATGTTCGCAAAGGCACTCTCTGAGGATATGCCGCCAGGTGTCAATCCATATCAGCATGAGGGAGCTGGTGCTAGCTTGAATTTAGAGAATCATGATCCTAAAAATTGGTCTTATTTTCGGAAACTGGCCGAAGAGCAGTTTAGTGAAAGAGATGCTTCTTATATTGACCGAACCCCTGGCTTTCCGTCTGACATGGAAGATGGAGGAGAGATTAGCAAATTGAATCACATCACTCCATTGACTAGAGAAGGCATTTCAACAGAAAACCGTGTGGATCCTCAGCAGAAGTTAGGCCAAGATTATGATTATGCTTCTGGCAATAACGAGGGTGTACAGATGAAGGTCACAGAGAGTGAGGAATTTGGTGCTATGGTTGAGAATCTACGGACGCCAGGCTATGAACATGAGGTATAATTTTCTGGTAGATTTGATTTCACAATTCCAAAACCATTAGTGTACTAATGAGGATGAATTCTTGTTAGGATGAAAAGACAGAAACGAGGAATGCTGGACTTCCTCCACTTGGCCCGTCTCTGGCAGATTACGACGCAAGTGGCTTGCAGGTATGGTAGACTTTAAAATCTTCAGCTCATAAAACTTTTACTTACTTTGAATTCGAAAAAGGATCTGTACCAGTGGGTCTTGCAGTTTCTGATTGTTAGAAGAATCAAACGAATGTTTGTCATATAATAGAAAATCTAGCTTCTTCTCTAATTCTATAATTCTTTAATGTTTCTAGATCATTATGAATGATGATCTCGAGGAGCTGAAGGAGCTTGGTTCTGGCACATTCGGTACAGTGTATCATGGGAAATGGAGAGGATCAGATGTTGCCATCAAGAGGATAAAGAAGAGTTGCTTTGCTGGCCGGTCATCTGAGCAAGAGAGATTAGTAAGCGTTTCTGCATTTTCTTTTGGAAAAATTTCCTTTGGGCATATGTTAAAATGACTACCAAATGATAACACTTCTTAATTCTTCGTCATGGGATGCTTATGAACTTTTTTATCCCTAGACTGGTGAATTCTGGGGAGAAGCTGAAATTCTTTCAAAGCTTCATCATCCAAATGTGGTTGCGTTTTATGGTGTTGTAAAAGATGGACCAGGTGGTACATTAGCTACTGTAACAGAGTATATGGTTGATGGTTCTCTGAGACATGTCCTAGTCAGGAAAGATAGGTACAAGTCTCTCTCAAAATGCTTACTGCGTTATCCTATTTGATGAACGGTTTAAGATTCTTTGTTTTTCATTATTATATATATTCAGACACCTTGATCGTCGTTGTGTTTCATTATTATATATTCAGACACCTTGATCGTCGTAAGAGACTAATCATTGCCATGGATGCTGCATTTGGAATGGAATATTTGCACGCCAAAAACATTGTTCACTTTGATTTGAAATGTGACAATCTACTTGTGAACCTCAAAGATCCTTCTCGCCCAATCTGCAAGGTAAAATTCATTCATCTGATATCTTCCAAAATATTCAAATTTATGCCTTAAAAGTTATAACTCTCTCCACTCGTTTTGTTCTTCCTCAAGGTTGGTGATTTCGGTTTGTCGAAGATTAAAAGAAATACATTGGTATCGGGTGGTGTACGTGGAACACTACCATGGATGGCGCCAGAGCTTCTAAATGGGAGCAGTAGCAAAGTTTCAGAGAAGGTAAAATAAAATGTTTCATAGTGAATATAAAGAATGAAGTGTGAAGTCTTACTGACTTGTTGCTTCTTTTTTTCTGCAGGTCGATGTCTTCTCTTTCGGTATAGTCTTGTGGGAGATTCTAACTGGAGAAGAACCATATGCTAATATGCACTATGGTGCTATAATAGGTGCGTGTTTACCGACCCACGAGCCTCCTTTTTGGCCTAATCCAGTTTTTCATTTCGGTTTCGATTCAGGTATTTTGGTTTATGATATATGGAAACTGAATTGGCATTTGGTCGGTTTGGGACGAATAAGGTTTTGGCTCGGTTTGAGTTTCACTTTGAAGAATTTTCATAGAAATTGAGGTTCTAATCAGCTTATTTTTTCTTTTCTATTTCGGTTTTGGTTGTGGTTTGTTCGGATAAGGAAGAAATGAAACCTAATTGATATATATTTCTCTTCGGATTGGTTTTTCTGGTCGAGTTTCAGTTAAACTGGATTGGACACTACTATAACATGTCTTAACTGCATATAAAACTTATGGTTAAACGCAGGTGGGATAGTAAACAACACACTGAGGCCAACCATACCGAATTACTGCGACTCGGACTGGAAAGTATTAATGGAGGAATGTTGGGCGCCAAACCCGACAGCGCGGCCATCCTTCACAGAGATAGCTGGCCGGTTACGTGTGATGTCAACTGCAGCTACTTCGAACCAATCCAAACCACCAGCTCACAAGGCTTTAAAGTGAAATAGGGTTTCCAGCAAAAAACTGAGTCTCCATTCTTTATAGGTTTTTCTTTACTCTTTTCAAGTGTTTTGGGGTAAGGAGGGAGATATTTGTTGACCCTTTTCTCCTTTCCCTTTTCGTTTACCATAGCCAAAACAAAATAGATAATAAATTTGTTTCGAGTTTGTTGTATCAACAGTCGAAATTTATTTTAATCTCATGTTATTTTTCTTAGTTGTGTGGAAAGGAGGAGTTATGATTGATGTGTAAGATTGTTCCTTACCATAAAACTTAAGAATGTAAACAATTAAGATTCAAGACTAAAGTAATAAACATGGAATCTCAGAGATGTGCTGTTCAAAATGCAGCCAAAAGAACAAAACTTGAAGATGATTTTAGTCATCAACTTTCTTCTGCAGATTTTTGCCTTTTGCTCCGTTTCTTAAGCAACCCTTTATCCGCAAGTGTTTTACGTTTCTGCTTCTTCCGGTCTTTAACCTTGTCTTCGAATCCATCGTCTAGCATTTTCATCATTGCCACCCTTTTGGCTTTTGAGACCTGCAGATTCAGTTTATGAAGTTTGCGTAAGCCTCAGGCCTTTGCTTGAAGTTTGTATCAGAAAATCATGATTGGATACATATATCACAGCTAACAACTGACCTTTCTTTCCTTATATACCAATGTAAACTAAATGCTAATGCTACCATACGACTCAGTATCGGATAAGACCGAGCCGAATATAAAAGATGGCAACCTTAAAGTATCATACAGCAAACCTTACCTTAGTGACTTCTAAACTGTCGGTGATTTCTCTATAGTTGTACAGTTCCATCTGTTTTCCAACCTCCGCTTCTATTTCATGGATAAGGTTCACATCGGTCTGCAGAAGGAAATGTGAGGGTTAGAATCTGAGTAAACCACGACAAGAATCTTAAGAGTGAATATTTCGTGTGGTTACATAGTTTGCTACTTTACCTCAGTGATAATGCTTACAGCCAGTCCTCCTCTACCAGCTCTAGCTGTACGTCCAACACGATGAATATAATCCCTCGGATATCTGATGTGAGCAGAGCGTAGAGTTAGAATTACATGAAGAGTGAAAAGCACAGAGATTAGAAGAAAAAGGAAATCTTGGCCAGAAGGTACCTTGGAATATCATAATTGATAACAAGATCAACAGTAGGAATGTCCAATCCACGGCTGGCAACATCAGTTGCAAGCAATATCGGTACTTTCCCAGACTTGAATCTACTTAGTGCAGAGAGTCGCAAAGACTGAGAATTGAGTGAATGCATAGCTGCGTTTTCCACTTGAAGCTCTTCAAGCATAAGATTCAACCTTTGACATGTTCTAAAACACGAAACAATGTCCAATGAGAAACTATCACCCGCGAATAGATGAATTTATAAAGCTATGGATATGAGACCTGCAAGTGGAGACAAAAATCATGGCAGATCGAATGCCCTTGTCTTCCATTTGCGACAAGATGTGCACAAGATACAGTTCTTTGGCATCTTTGTCTAGGAAAATGTACTGCTGGGTAAGTGTATCAACCGTCTTGAACCCCTGATAGGCTTCATAGAAATAAGCTTTGTTTGAAGAATGTTGGAGCAACGTCTGTAAGTTACTAGTCATGGTAGCAGAGAACAACAATGTTTGTCTGGTTTCGGGCAGGCAGTGAAAGATTGTCCGTAGCTCGTCTTGGAAACCAACATCAAGAACTCTATCCGCCTCGTCCAGCACTAAGAACTAATCAAGCACAGAGACAATAAGTAAGAATCTGCAGAAGTTGATAGCTCAAAAAGTGAGAATGTTGTGTACCTTGGTTCTAGAGAAGAGTGGAGGAATATCTGGATTGTTTTCAAGCAAAACCTTAATTCTGCCAGGAGTAGTAATGACAATGTGAGGTCGTGAAACCAAGCTCCTCGTCTGCGTCAACATATCCATTCCTCCAACAATGACAGAGCAACGCAGATTCAAACACGAACCCAACGCCTTGAACTGCTCAGCGAGCTGGAACGCTAGCTCTCTAGTGGGCGTCACCACAAGCGCGAAGACCCCGTACGGATCCTCGGCGAGACGGTGAAGCATGGGCAGAGCAAACGCCGCCGTTTTACCACTACCGGTTTGAGCAAGACCTAAAACGTCTCGTCCTGCCAATATCTTAGGGATGCAGTGAGTCTGAACTGGAGTGGGTTTACACATGCCAAGCTCCTTGCACGTTTCAACTGCCCACTCGCCTAATCCCAGTCCTTGGAAGCTCGCGGCGGCTCTACTGTCCGAGCTAGGGTTGAATTTCTCAAATTGAGGACCCGACTCAACTTTCCGGGGATCTTTGCTTTCAGGGTTTTTGCGGGACTTAGCAATGATGGTGATTCCACCTTCCGACCTAGCTTCCTCCATTCCAAGATTTTCTTCAGCCTCCCTTTTTCTCAGATTGTCTTTTGTAGGGGAGTTCGCTTAATCTCAAAAACCCCATCAATCAATACTTTAATCTAACTATCCCTCTCTATTCTAATTACCCCCAATTTATTTTCTTTTATCTTTACCCTTCTAACTTTATTAATATAATATTAATCTCCTTTGTAACATTCTACGTGTCTCCTTCCTCTTCCTCTTTTTTCTCTCTGCGTTAAAAATCCAAAACAGAGAGCTCCAACAACAAAATCAAAACATCAATTCTTCATCTCTTCCTCTAATTAAGTTTGCCATTCAATTACCCAACAACCAAAAACTAATCTTAACCTATCTAAACCTCGATGTGTCATTCATCTTCCTCCTTTTTCTCTCTCTCTTTGTGTTAGCATAATGAAACAGAGGAAGCTTGAAAAAAAATCGATTCCTCCTCTCTTCCTCTTATTTCTCTCTTCATCTTTTGTGTTCCTTCTATTCATTTGGTCTTCGTTCTCTTCCTCTCGTTTAGTGGCAAAGAACAACTAAATAAAAAAACAGAGGAAGCTTCAGATTTTTCCTCCTTCCTCTTCCTCTCTCGCCCGTTATCGCCATTCTTCATCTTCATTAACAAAAACAGAGAAAATGGAGAGGACATAGGTATTCTTCGGTTCTTCATCTTCTAAGGTTTGATATTTAAGTATTTTTCAATTTCTTTGAAAGTAGATGTTTTGCTGAACCGTGATATAATCAAACAGAAATCGGAAGTAAATAGATTTTTTAGAGTTTTAGGGTTTTAGGTTTTTCGTATAATTGATACAACTAATGTAACTGATATGACTAGTATAACTGGTAAAAGAATTGCATAATCATGAGTTTGCCTTCCGATTTTATTGGGTGGAGATGTGAGCAATGGGATATACAAAGACGATATATAATGTACCCCATTTCACAGCTTGGCAGATACCTGAGGCAGAACTCAACGAGATCCGCTACGGGTTGCATCCGGTCCACGTGATTAAGAAAGGAAGAAATCAAGAAATACGGTGCGCGTCAGTTGGAGAACATGGACATAGAGGAACATGTCGGGGAGGTATGTGGGAGACCTTTACAGCTGGAGATGGAGTGCAGGAAGAAAACTAGATACAAATGGTAATTCTCTCTGTCTGATATAACTACTACTACTGCGTATGACTTATGAATATGTATAACTGGTATGAATGATTATGACTATGTTAAATAATTTGTTTTTCTTTACGTTTTGTTTCCGTAGTATAAAACTTATGTATGTATTACTTATTGGTACATCTGTCTCGACTTGATTATTACGAACTACTAAAAATATTTTGAAATTAGAGAAAAACATAACTATTTATCTAACACTATAGCTTATACACATGGTGAATGTATGAGAACATGCCTCATTCTTATGTAAAGTAAGCGAAAAGACAATTTTTCACATTTGAATACACAAAACGCTAGTAAATACGTTTAAATGGTTGAATTGAATCATTACTATTACTACTAGAAAAATTATAATTTTACCAAAATATGACTAAGAATACCTGAAAACTAGCCAAAAATGAGTGTGTATAAAACTGTACTACTATATAACTGAATATAACTAAATGAGAGATTTTAATGATTTTAATGTTTTTTAAGTTGTTCTTTCATCAAAATTTTCGCATAAACAACAACAAACTCCTCCTCCTCCTCCTCAAATTACACACCTTTACATTAGAGTTTCATGCGTTTGTTGTGAAACTATTACTTGTTCTTCAATGTTTTTATGCTTATTTCCTGAAGAATGAACTAGAGCAAAGCAAAACAAAGCAAGATAGAAAAAAATGATCCCACTACATCATTTGAATACAGATGTGCGTTTGCATACAAATATAACTCAATAACAAGTACTTGTATATGTCTCTAGAAATTCAATCATTTTAATACAAGTGTATTTGCAGCTATGTCTCTAGAAATTCAACCACATGTTTCGAATACAAGTACAATCGCATAAGTTTCAAGAATAAATTCATGCAACTATGTTAATACAAATTCCGAATCAAATCATCACCCATAAAATTAGCAACAATTTTCGCAACAATAAATCAAATTGACCAATGAAGATGGAAATAATCAGTGAACGCTAGTACAATTGATGTAGCAATTTAACTTACATGCTTGAAATTGAAACCAGAGCCATAGACCTCCATCGCCACTCGATGTATATTCCTGGAACCAACAAAGAAGACGAGAGGTGCGAACACAAGGAATGAAACGAGGAGCACAAGGACATATCGAGATCCACCACCACCACCTCCTCATATCCGGTGAATTCCTAATAACCCTCACTTCAACACCATCTTTGCCAAAATTAGAAAAAGACCCTAAATCAAGTAACAAATTGAGAACATGTCGATTAATGGAGGAGAGAGACGCACGAAATCATTATACTTGGAATCTGTAAGAGATTAATGGATATTTGAGAAGAATTTAGTGTGAGTAATGGCTGCAAAGAAGAAGAAAGCATATGAAAAAGAAGATTGTCGAAAAAAATGAAAAAAAAATTGGGTTTGATCTTTTTTGTTTATGACCCATATTTGTTGGATTTTTTGTTGGATCCGGGTTTGGATTCGGATCTCATTGGTTGGATCTGTAATTTTAGAGATTCATTAAATATTTATTGGTCTTTACATAGGTTTTGGTTACAAAAAAACTTTTCTTTCTGGTCAAGAGACATATGAGATTGTATGTTTTGGTCAAGGGGTATTTGAGATTAAGATCCGTTCAAATGGAGTCCGGTTTATCCGAACCAGCTTATTAAACCGGATTAAAATCGGAATCCAACTGACAAGTTATTATTGCCCACTGCTGAGGATCTTTGTTGAGATTTTGCTTCTACCGATGACTGTTCTAAAATTTTGAGATATGCAAAACCAGCTTCAAGATTGACAATAATCAGTCATTTGTTTGATTTCTACTGAGCTGTTTTAATTCATTCATAGTACAAACAAAAGAAATGACAAACAACTTTTTTTTTTTTTTTAAGAATAGAAACCGCAGAGAGGAAATCTTGAGATACAAGCACACGAATCATGTGTGTCGCCGGTCTTACAGGATAATGCAGTTTCCAGTATCCCTGATACAAAAAAGCCATCAATCATCAAATCGGTCAGTATACAAATCATTGCCCTTAGAATAGTGATACCTTTTGGACTCTTCATAGTAGCTCAGAGCTTGCTCAAACTTGAGCCAGAGTGGACAGGATGCCTCAAGATCAACGTGATCAGGACCCTTGATATAAGCTTGAACTATGAACTGATTACTTCTCTGCCTGCGTGTTTTGGACACTTATTATTTCGGATTCATATCTTTGACTAACATATGTTTGCATTACCACGAGTTTTAAGTAGGGAGTGGGAAGCGTACCGTCCTTCATATTCGGATAACCAAACCAAATAGGCTACACCAAAGTACACAGAAACAAATGGTTTTGTTAGATCGTCTGCTGAATCGACTCTGTAGGCTCGGTATCCTAGCTCCCTTCATTTAGAAAACAGCCACATTTAGATTTCATATTTGGTATACATTTTAATGTGACTACAGAGAAATAAAGTTCCTTCACAAACTTACGTGTATAACCAGGAAGCGGTTGAGTAGTCCACTCCAAGCAATCCTACTTTTTTCCCAGTACCATTCACAAACCGCATGCTCACAGTATCAGCAACAGCACAAACAAGAGACTGCATCAGTGAAATGGAATCTATTTCAGAACAGCATATGAATAGCAATATATGTATGTCCTATAAGAAGCTGCCTGGGCTATGAAATGTAGTGAAGCAAGTGATGACTAACAGATATGCACACTTACAACTCTAATTCCTTTTGTGCTGAAGTACTTTGAAACAATTATTTCTGCAACAGCCTGAAAAAAGAAAATTATAGCATTACTTTTAACGCAATATGGTGAGAACAGTGAAGGTAATAGTTCCTAGAACTGCGTCTACTCGCTCAGGGAAATAGGAGTATGTTATTATAACTGCTCAATTCAAAGACGGTACCTTCAGTTCCCCTCGAGAAAGGTAAGGCCTCTTTTCACCATCTTGTGAGAAACGGACTTTTCCCCTTTCCTCTTTAGATTTTGTCCACTCTTTACATACTTCAGAATGATTCCACAAATCTTCCATATCCTCAGGGGAAGCTCTAGAGTCCCAGTATGTGAAATTGGTATCTGCCCAACCAGAGGGTACATTCTAGTTCATGTCAAAATTTATAAGAGAATGATGGAGGTTCTCGACATCTGAGTGCATGTTTAGCTAAAACACTGGCACACTGCACCATGCTCCTGATATTTCTAGAGATCATATAATGTGTGAAACAGATGCACATTTATAAACGTGCAGACGTTGGTGTATGATGCATGATACAGAAAGATACAAAGAGAGAGAGAGATTACTTGAGCCTGGTGAGTCGGGATTAGTAGGATGAAAGTTTGAAGGGCCAGCATCACCATGCTTTCTGCAACAATAATTAAGCAAAGAGACTGCAACTTTAATACAGAGGCTTTGCTTCTCTCCGTTTTCTGGTGCAACCACCTTATTATTAATACAAACAAAAATAACAATGCGAAAGCAAACTGCAACACAAACCTACTTTCTATATCTACACACCATATTGATGATTGATTGTGATTAATATCCCTTTCCTTGGAACCATGCATAAAGATGACAACAGAAACTAGGTAGAGAGAATTATTGGAGAGCAGAAACAAAACCTTGAAGGGAGAGCATCTTTCACTGCAAGATACCGTTTCCAGTATGGTAATGTCGACTTGTGCGTCGCCCTTTTTGTCCCGCCATTATATGCTCTGACAACAAACTCTTCACTTCTCTGGCTGCACATGGAAGGTTGTATTTGAGTAATTGCAGGAGAAAAATAGGTATTAACTCAAAGACAAGAAATCATACTTATTCTGATAATCTGTCAACCATTTGAGGTAAGCTGCCCCAAAATAAACGTTTATAAAGGGCTTGTGAAGAAGATCAGGATTATCATCCACATTATATTCCTGATAGCCTTGTCCCCTGCAATAATAACCCGAAGATAAGATAAAAAAAAAGATCCATTTTGAAAGGAGAGAATCTTGTACCCAGCCAACCACTGAGCTGTCTTTTCGAAAACTTGTAGAATTCCTAAGCCAGTTTCCTTGGTCTTTTTGTTGTATCGCATAATGAGAGGCTTTCGGTCACTTTCAAGCTCAGCAATTGCGCATATCATCTCCTAGAGAGATCAGAAAGGGAATAGTTGGTTTCAATAAATTTTAAAAGTACAACAGCCGACTTTGAAAATATGCTCTGAGTCATGATTAACGACCAAACCAATCAAATGTCAAAGAATAATGATAGGTGACAAAAAGGCATACCGGATCCAAAAATGAATCAAAATGTCTTCGAACAGTAATGTCAGCAACAGCCTGTAACAATAAGCAGAGATTTAAAATGTGAATTTTGGATTCCAAGGAAAAAGCCTGGGCAGTTTCTTTCAAACCAACCTTCATCTCAGTCTGTGTGAGATAAGGTTGTCCATCAGGATCCCTTGAGAGGTGAACCTTCTGTCCTTGAGTCTCTCCAACATCTAACCATTCAGCTCTCACACAAGGATCCATCCACATTGCATCTAAATCTTCAGGGTCAACACAATCGTTCCAGAACATGAAACTGTTGGCCATTCTCGCATTGCTAAACGACCTTTCCATTGACATCTGACAAAAAGGAAAAGAGAACCGTTTATCAAACACGAAGACGAATCAACAGATCCCAGAACAAAATCATTCAGGGAAAACTCGGCAAAAGCATGTCAATAAACTCTGCAAAACCATGCAAACTAACGAAACCACGCACGAACGATTAAGAGAGAGAGAGAGAGAGGGAGAGAGAGCGAAACCTTGCCCAGAGAGAAGAAGAAGAAGATGAGTCAAATGAATCTTGGAGAAATTATAGAGATACAGAGAATATGACCAAGAAGAAACCCACGGTTCGCCATTTTAGACGGGAGAGCCAGAATATAAAATCGATCACTGTGAGACTAAAACGAAACGCACAACAATGCCACCTGGGCGACTCGGAGCTGGACCATAGAGAGAACCACCTCGGCTTGCCACGTGTCTTGGTTCGGTTCTATTCGGTTTGTGCCGAGTATTGAATTTGACGTTATTGTTTTTGGCTCTATACCGGAAGGGGTTAGTTAGGGTTTTTTAGCCATGGATTTCGTATTTCTGTGTCGCCTAGGGTTTGTTAGTCGGAGCGTATTTAGCCCTGGTTTGCAACTTCTTAATGTAAAGCAAACTTGGGGTTGTTACTCTATCTTGGTTTTTCTACTCGAATTTCTACTCGTTTGGTATTGGCCTGTGTTACCTGGTTAGTATTCTAAGCGATTATAGGCAGCATTAAGTTTTTTTTTTTTTTTTTTTTTTTTTTCCATCTGAAAGATTTGGATTGATAACTTGCAAGGATACAAAGCTCCGCGAAAGAGAGACGGAATTTTAACAACTAAAGCTCCGCGAAGGAGAGACTACCAAAACAAAGTTACTTAACACACTAGAAAGCTTAAAACCATACTAGAACAATCACAAATCTAAAGGCAAGAACCCAAAACAATTGTGGACCAAAATCACTGCCCTTGCTTGCACACAAGCCCATTCGAAAGATCCTTGAAACGACAAGCCGATTAGACTAAAACCCGATCAAAAACGACTTCCATTCTCCTATGGTGAATAAGTACTACCTCTCAAATTCAAAGAACAATAGTTTCACGACGCAATCGCTTTGAAACGATCCTGTAAAGCGTCACACAAGAAACCTAGTGGGAATGTCAGCAATCGAACAAACTGAAGCGTAGAGAAAAGGAGCAATAGCAGCTCCACACCGGTAACTACAACTTACAAGAATAAGCTGTAAAAGCACGATTCCGGTATGGAACCAAGGATCGGAAAGGAGCAAAGACTTCTGCAAGACAAAGAACGTAGACCTGGCCACAACAACCACCAGATTCTTACCACAAGAGATAGACCAATCTAAACATGGCCGGAGCAGCGGAAACCAAGGGAAGAGGCTTCACCGACTATAAACCTAGATCTGACTTCGAGAAACAAAGCAAAACAAAGCCTTAGACCCTGATTCTCTACCCCATCTCTAGAGAGACTAAAGACAGTGAAGATGGAATGAACAGAGGAGGCAGATTTGGCAAGCAAAAAAACTAGATCGGAAGTGCAGGAGATGTTTAGCGTTTTCCTTCCGGTGAGACCATGACCGGATAACCGTGGGCCTAAACGTCCGGCGCTTCCTTCACCACGACCAGAACCAAAACCGAGTCGAAACCATCTCTCACAAGTCCAAGACCCTCCACCCAAAGACCTAAAACCACTCCAATCGACTACAAATACTGGAACAAACGAAAGAGGAAGCTAATTAAGAAGCATGAGGACCGGCGCCGGTGCTATCGGAGCTACCACGCACCGGCCAAGCAGCAAAACGTCGAGATCTGAAACAGAGAGAAAATCTCTCTATGCGGCTAGGGTTTTTCCTTGTTATTGAGGTTTTTATTCATTTGGGGTAAATTTTTGTAGACTATATACTGGTTTATGTATGGTTTCATGTTGGTTATTTCGGTTTCCTTTATCCGAGTATAACGTTTGTTGTATTTAAGAACAATCTTGTTTACATTGTTCATTAATGGAGATATTTTACACTTAACTAACAAGATAAGGTTGTTAGATTGAAATGGTATCATGAACCTTTCTTTGAATTCTCCATTCAAATTCGTCTTCCGCTTCACTCAATCTTCTTCATCCACCACCATATTCGTCTTCTCCGTTCAATTTCCTTGATATTGATCGGTGTTTCTTCTTGAATCAGAGCTTTCTCGCGTTTTTTCCGATTGTTTTCTCGTTTTTTGGTTTTCTTCTTCACAGATTCTGTGATATCTTGTTACGATACTTGTTCTGAGCTCAGAAATGGCTTGGACGACCTCTGATAATCCAAATACATCAGCTCCGATGAATAACTCATATCCGTATTCGAATCCTCTTTACCTTCATGACGCTGACAATTCCGGTGTATATCTCATCGCGGATAAACTCGTTGGAGAATCTATCATACATGGCGTTGATCTATTGTTCGGTCTCTCAACGCGAAGAACAAACTTGGATTCATATACAGTACAATCGTTAAACCTTTAGAATCGCATTCTGATTATGGAACTTGGAGTAGATGCAATGATATGGTTTGTTCCTGGATTACGAATGCTGTTTCTAAAGAAATGGGAGCTGGTACAGCCTATTTTGATGATGCGAGGTTGCTATGGTTGAATTTAGAAGGAAGATTTAAACAAAGTAATTTGTCTAAGATCTATAGTGTGCAAGATCAGCTGGATAGATTACATCAAGGTTCACTAGATCTCAATGCGTATTATACGAAGTTAACAACACTTTGGGAAGAGTTGAAGAATTATGAAGAATTACCATCCTGTGTTTGTGGTAAATGTACTTGTAGATCTAATGACAAATGGATTCAGCTGTATGAGAGAAGAAACATTGTTAGGTTTCTTATGCGCCTCAATGATTCTTTTGCTCAAACAAGAAAGCAAATTATTATGATGGATCCTCTTCCATCATTCACCAAGATTTACAACTATGTTGCTCAAGATGAACAACAAGGTGCTTTATCTCCTGATGTTACTCAATCTGCTGTGTTTCAAGCTTCCATCACTCAGAACAAAGCACAATGAAATACTTATCAAGGCAAGCCTAGACATGTTTGTTCTTCTCGTGGTGTAGTTGGTCACACAGTAGCTCGGTGTTACAAAATTCACGGATATCCTCATGGATACAAGAGTTCAACACCAGTATATAAAGCAAAAGGGAAGCTTCCTCAAGCTAATGGAGTTCACATGGTGTATAGCTCACCTACAAGAGCAACTACCTCTGGAACAGACCAACAATCATGTCATCTCCTATAATGGCATTCAGCATGCTCCTGTTGGTATTGCTCCTACTTCTGTTGCTGTGAGTGACACACCTGTGAATCATTCTGTTAACATGGTGAATGTTGGAAATAGCTTAGTTGCTGGAAATAGCTCACACATTGGTTCAGGTTCATAACAAATCTCTCAGTTGATTGCTCAATTGAACAAACAACTTCAAGGTTCTGAGTATCAAGTCATAGGGGCACCTAACACCTCAGTCACATCTGGTTCAATCTCAGCTCAAGGTACCAATCATGTACCTTCTCACTATATTTATGTTTTGGAACCAAGCCTTAAAATACCAGAAACGCTTTAGATTTTGGATTCTGGGGCGAGTTGCCATATATGTTGTGACTTGAGAATGTTTTCAGATATCATGACCATCACAAATATAAATGTTTCTCTTCCTAATAACACAACTAGGCCTGGGCATAAAAACCGAACCCGAATACCCGAACATGTACGTGGCTGAAAAAACCCGAACATGTACCCGGTCCGAAACTTTACAAGTACATGTATGGGTATAAAATTTATAGACCCGATAAAACCTGTATCCGAAAGGATCCGACCCGAATCCGAATCCGAACCTGTACCCTTATGCTTATATATCTTTTTGTCACATTTTTAAGTAGTTTGAAATTTAGATTTAATATATTTTGTCACATTTTTAAGTAGTTTGATATTTAGATTTGGTATTTCAAATGTTGTGTTGTTTTTGATTCAAATAGTATTCATATTACATGTTATTTCTTGTAGATTTTGGGAGAAAAAGAGTTTAAAACACAATTGAACCTAAAAAGACAAGAACAATCCGAACCTGTACCCGAATCTGTACCCGAGAGAACCCGAACCTGTACCGACCCGAAACTTTATAGATACCTGTGTGGGTATAAAATTTATAAACCCGATGGAACTCGACCCGAACCCGACCCGAATACCCATTTGCCCAGGCCTAAACACAACCATCCTTATAACCATTTATGGCACAGTACATCTTAGTAACAGACTCTCACTTCATTATGTGTTTTATGTTCCTTCTTTTAGCTATAACCTGATTATTGTTAGTTCATTGATTAAGAAGAACAAACATTATTCAGTGCATTTTTATCATGATTCTTGTTTCATTCAGGATCATTCTCAGGACAGGATGGTTGGTCAGGCTGATCCGTCCCATGATTTGTATCTTCTGACTTAAAATGAATCTGATTCTCCTGCTAATCATGTGTCTTTCATGGTTGCTACTCCTGAGTTGTGGCACCAGCGTCTTGGTCATCCTTCCATTTCAAGGATTTTACATTTACCTTTCAATAATGATGTTCCTCAGAAACTTGAAAAATTTCATTGTAAAATTTGTCATCTATCAAAACAAAAAAGTTTACCTTTCGTTTTAAATCCAAAAATTTATGAGGAACCTTTTACTTTACTTCATATTGACACTTGGGGACCTTTTCATGTCACTTTTGTCAAAGGTTATCGTTTTTTTTTACTATTGTTGACGATTGTACAAGATTTACTTGGATTTACTTTTTAAAACAAAAGAGTGATGTTTCTAGAGTATTTCCTGAGTTTTTAAAGCTAATTGCTACTCAATATGGTTGTCAAGTAAAAGGCATAAGATCTGATGATGCACCTGAACTAAATTTTACAAACTTATTAAATGAATTAGGCATTTTTCATTATCATTCATGTGTCTACACACCTCAACAAAACTCAGTTGTTGAAAGAAAACATCAACATGTTTTAAATGTTGCTAGATCATTGTACTTTGAATCTCGAATTCCTTTAGCATATTGGCCTGGATGTGTGTCTACTGCTGCTTTTTTTATAAATAGAATTGCAACACCGGTTTTGAAAGATAAATCTCCTTTTGAAGTTTTATATAGTAAAATTCTAGATTATACTTTTCTCCGTGTGTTTGGTTGTTTATGTTATGCATCCACTTATCAAAAAGATAGGCATAAGTTCACTGAAAGAGCTAGGCCATGTGTTTTCATAGGATATGAAAGTGGTTTTAAAGGATACAAAATCCTTGACATTGAATCAAATGAAATATCCATTTCTTGAAATGTCATTTTTCATGAGACCATTTTTCCTTATACTGATAGTTCATATAATAAGTCTATTGCATCTCATGATCCACATGCTCCATCTAGTTCGCATACATCTCCTGTTAATAATTTTCCATTTTATAAGGAGTTTCATAACACACATAATGTTAAAAGAAATTCCTTCCTATACCACCATATCAAGTTTTTTTTCCCCATGTACCACCTCATTAAAAATGTTCCATCAATATCACTTTTTTTAATAGGGAAATGACATCAGTACCCTCAGCTCATTAACACACAAACTCAGCTCATTAATACAAAAAAAGAAAATTAATTATTAATAAAATTAAAAAAAACCTACGCACCTCAGATCTCAGAGCTCCTCATGACGGCAGCTTCTCGTGATGGCGCAGCTCCTTGTGACGATCTTACACCTCGAACGACGAAGATCTCACAGCTCAAACGGCGACGATTTTGACGTCGACGAGCTCAGATCGATTTTGACAGCGACGATCTCACACCTATTTCGACGGTGAGGACGCCTGCGACGACGACTGTAGTTGGCGGCGGAGATTGGATCGGATTTCATCAGAGATTGTGTGGTATGTGCCTTCTTCCTTTTGTGTTGAAGGATTTGGGAAAAATCAAATCAATTTGTTCCTCTCAAACCAAATCGATTGTTATAGAGATTAGAAATTGGAATTGATCATGAATTAGCTCGTTTCTTTGTGTATAACATCTTGGATAAGTTATACTTTGTGTATAAACTATAGATGATAATCGATGATGCATTTGATGTGTTTTAAATGGCTTGAAATTTAATGTGGATTGTGGAAACATACTGCTTGTTTTTAGGATTGAATCTGCTATGAAATTGTTTAGCATTTAATGTTGATTGTGGAACCATACTGCTTGTTTTTAGGATTAAATTTGCTATGAAATTGTTTAGCATTTAATGTTGATTGTGGAAACATACTATTTGTTAATAGGATTGAATCTGCTATGAAATTGTTTAGCTCTATGATTACTAGTATTTTTATGGAATTTCAGTTGTATATTGAATAGAGATGTGTGAATGTTTGGTGAAGTTTTAGTGGATAAGTGTTTTAGGTCTTAAAAGTTATATCAAAGTTGATGATATGAGATGCTCAAGGTCCACATACATTATGCATGATTACTGCTTGCATAATTTCAGTGTGTATTTCTTTGTTCATTACCTATCTAGGAAACACAGAATGAAATGTGAATTTTGGAAGCTTTTTAGGAAGCTTTGATGAATATTTAGGATGGCCTTCCTAAAATTAAAATACCTTGTACTTTCTTCGTTTCAGTTGAGGATGTTGGAGCTATACGCTGCTTAAGGGGAATGGAAGCTACATGACAACCTCCAATGGGTTTTTACAGTAGATACAAGCAAAGGAAGCTCACTTTGTGAGATAGATGAAAGCATCACGTACAAAGATTTAGTGGAGATAGTTGCCGAAGATTTTGGAGTTGATGTTGCTAGTATATCACTCAGCTATGAGCTTCCAGTGAGATTGAAATCGATTGTAGAAGATTCTCCTCCAATTTATCTCCGAAATGATCGCCAAGTACGGACTTTGATCAACAAAATACAGGATGAACATGAACTGATACGTTTGTGTGTAAAGGTAAGTCTTAAATACTAATTGATTGAGTAATACTACATAGGTTTTTAGTGTGTACTAAGTAATTAGGAAACCATTCCGAAATATTTAGAAACCCTCCCGAGTTACATATTTCGGAAGCATTTTAGGAATCATTTCTATTTATTTAGGAATGGCTTCCTAAATAAGTCACTTTTGTTTTACAATCTACTTATTACTCTTCTAAATACTAAATCTCTTTCTTTTTGGCTTAGGTGAGTGATAAATGCAACAGTCATGTTGCTGTTGAGATTAGTGATGTGGACAAAAGACATGTTTTCCGAGTTTCAGATGGTGATTCATATGTAAATGAATCCAATGTTCGTACACAAAGACATGTAATATTCTTTTTTACACATATTTTTCATCTACACTGCTAAACGGTTACTCATTGTTCTCGAATTTTCAAAACGTGTTCCTAACATTTTGTTTACCATTCTTTTGTAGGAACTTCATTGATCAATTTGCTGCGAAAATTCAGTTTGTGTGGCACATTACAACGATGCAAATTCAACTGCTGAAATGAGCTCTCATCCATCTCTTCTGCATCCAACGCAAGATCCCTCTTCTATGCGTGTTGATATTGTTGGTAGCAAGACCGTTCACACTAAACAAATTAGTGATATGGGGAAAAGAGCTACATTGCCACTTTCAAATGGCGATTCATATACAAACAATGTAGATTGTGAAATTGGCAAACATCAACGCACATATGTAGTGCATAACAATGGAAGTTCAAGCGCAAAAATATTTAGTGTGCATTCAAATCAACAGGCAATCCTTTCTATTCCACATTTTACATGATTTAAGTTCTCTATTTTTTGGGTTCTCTGATCAATTAGGAAGACCTTCCTGAAAGCTTACATTTGCTTCCTGAAATTTTGAAAACGTCTTCGTAAATTGGGTTTGCAGGAACTTCATCAGTCAGTCAGTTGTGAAAAATCAGTTTCTGCCTCACTTAACGCTGAGACGAGTTCAACTTCTAATATGGGATCTCATCCATATCTTGTGCATCCAGCGGCAGATCCTGGTCCGTTCCCTATAGGTTGTTCATATTCAACCCGAGAAGGTGATGATGATATATATGTCAACAGAGTTTTTAGCAACAAAGATGAGCTAATGGAACAGATGAATAGATGGGCATTACGATGAAAATTCGAGTTCAAATGTCCTTGGTCAGATTCAAAAAGAGTTATGTTAAGGTGTGTCGATAAGAGCTGTAGCTGGAGGATGCGAGCAACAAGAGTTTCTGATTCGGACGGCTTCATGGTGACCAAGTATGTTCATGAACACACTTGTGACACAACGCACAGAAACGCTAACCACAAGCAAGCCACAACGAAGACAATTGGAACTATAATTTGTGGGAACTATGGAGAGAAGAAGGACGGGCTGAAACCGAAACATATTATCGAGCTCGTCAGACAAGAACATGGTGCGCAAATCACTTACAAGAAAGCTTGGAGAGCAAAAGGGTATGGTGAATTGTTGATGAGAGGATCTGCTGAAGAAAGTTATCATAACGTGGCTAAGTGGTTGTTTATGGCAAAGGAGAAAAATCCTGGATCTGAAGTTTATCTTGAGGTTGACAAGGCCGGTACTTTCAAGTATGGATTCGTTGCGTTTGGCCCTTCTTTAAGGGGTTTTGGTTTGATGAGGAGAGTGATAGCTATTGATGGTACGTTTCTCAAAGCTAAATTCAAAGGGACGTTGCTTGTTGCGACTGGACAGGATGGTGACTTTCATTTGTATCCTTTAGCTTTTGCTATAGTCCACTCGGAGAATGATGCTTCCTAGAATTGGTTCCTTCTTTGCCTACTGTCTGCAATTCCAGATGCATCAGATTTGGTCTTCGTCTCTGACCGTGCTCCATCAATTTCAAAGGCGCTTTCACAAGTATATCCGTCTGCCCATCATGGAATCTGCTAAGTTCATCTACTGAAAAACTTAAAACCCAAATATGTGCAGTATTTGAAACTTGTTGAAGCTGCAGTGAATGCATACAGTAAGCAAGAGTTTAACGCGATTTTTGAAACAAGGAGGAGGCAATCTCAGCCGTTAGCCGAGGTCCTTGAAAAAGCTGTTTTCAGCAAGTGGGCACGTTCTCATGCACGTACAACCCGTTATAACATGATGACTTCAAATATTGCAGAGTCAATGAACTCAGCGTTGAATGATGCTCGTGAGTTGCCAATCGCGTCACTTCTAAAGATTATAAGACTGACACTATCAACCTGGTTTCATGAACGTCGTGTAAAAGCATCGAAACACACCAAACCGCTTACACCCAATGTGTTGTCAATGATGATTACGAGGTTTGAAGATGCATCGAAACTTAACATCTATCAAGTTGATGAGAACGAGTTTGAGGTTAAAGATGAGCTGAGAAAGTTTGTTGTTGACTTGAAGAAGAAGGAGTGCACATGTTGTGTTTTCAACATTGATAAAATCCTATGTGTCCATGCAATTGCTGCTGCTAAGCGGACGAAGAAGGATGAAAACATGCTTGCCCATGATTTCTATTTGACGGAAACATGGGGCAAAGCATATGCGGAGAGCATACACCCGTGTGGAGACCTCGATAGGTTAGATTTACCTGAAGGTGTAACTGTTTACGTCTGTGGACCTCCAAAGACTAAGAAAAGCAGTGGGAGACCGCCTAAAAAGAGAAAGAGAAGAACTGGAGAGTATGGAGTACTGGGTTAAAAAAAACAGAGGCACAACTGCAGTAGATGTGGCAAAGAAGGACACAACAAAGGTACATGCAAAGTCCCTATATGATCATGTGATTATTATATCTTATGCAGCAGCTGTGGCAGAGGAGCATACAAGAGAGATATATGAGTTTGTATTTTTATAGTAGAATTTCAAAAGAAATAAAATATGTTGCTTCTTTTCTTTTGGTTACATTTTTTATGGATACACTTCACTTTATTACTTTATTGATTGATTTCTGGGATTTTGACGATTATGGTGTTAAATTTGTATTGTTGACTTGTTCCACAAAACTGCAAGTATGTTTTATTATATCCATTGTATCATATGGATTCTCGCATTCTAAGATTTTGATCTCGCGCTTTTTCAGGTCGATGGCCATACCAAACCAGTGCTTTCTGCCTTTGCGTAGTAACACAACCCCATATATCATATCAACATCTTCAATCCATCTTTTTTTCAGAAATCTCACTGGACCATCTCCACCTCGTGCAATTTTAATCAACTCTCCATCAAAAACAAAATGCTCAGGATTTTTCTCTGTCTTAAATATGATGTGTTGTACCGCTAAATGCTGGAAGAACGATGTAGGTTAAAACATCGCTTTTGGAAGGCGGTTGTTGTGAAAGTACGCATCATCTTTCTCTCTTCGCATGGCCAACAATAGTAAGATCTCGTCGACGTGCTGCATAAACAAAACAATGCTCAAAACATTAATATCAATCTTAACAGCTTTATATTGCATAACAAAACGTTTTAGGAATGATTCCAAAATATTAGTAAAGCCATCCTAAATGATTAAGAATGACTTACTTCCATTTTTATTTGCTCATCCATGTTCTCTAGACTTGTAAAGAAATCCCGATCTACTTTGGTTATCCCAGTTCTTATTAGACTGCAATTAATACAAACGATTTAGTAAAAAATAAACACACTTATTTTAAACAAACTATAAAGATTCACGTGATATACTACTAACCTTGAGTTTTCTGAGACTTTCCATTCATCCAATTTTTTACTCTTATGGAATTGTGGCAATAGGAACGGGTGGTATATCGGGTGTTGATCTGGCGTTACAACTAATGCCGGATTCCTAGGAACTTTGTATGGCGTCTTCGCAGGTCCAGATGGTACTACATCCCGAGCACTCCGCCTTAGAAACTACTGTTTATCTTGCACCACACCATCATCTTTTCTTGTTAGTTTTGGTGATGGTTTTTTACTATCAAATCTCCTTTTCTTCATTGGAACCTTAAATTCACCATCCTTTCCGCGCTTCTTGACATTTTTGCCAACATTTGCAACAGTTGGCCTTGGAGGATTCTTGTCACTTTTGTCAACATCTTCCATAACAGTCGGGCTTGTCGCATCCCTTGTCTCCTCCTGTATTTAAAAAAACCCAAAAGTTATTGCTTTCTAGCCAAGTCACAAGGCCAAATTAAAAGAAACAAGATCTAATTTTTTTTTACAACAAACCTCGGGTGGAGTAAAACATATGTTGAAAGAAGGCAAATCTGATGAGGCATCCACCTGCTTACCCTTCGCCTCTGATGAAAAAAAAGATAAATTAAAAACGGTTTAGAAATATTTAGGAAGCTTTAGTAAAGCCTTCCTAATTAATATCTTATCAGTTGCATTCTGTTTTTTTGGAGAAGGATCTTTAGATCCAAAAGACATATTCAACACAAAAACTTTGTATTTAGGAAACATTCACAAATATTTAGGAAGCTTTCTCACATATTTAGGAAACCCTTCCTAAATTTTTTTTTTAATGTTTTTTAGGAAAATTCAGGAACTTACCTCGACATTCTTGTGACGCCCGTGATCCATTTATGAGGAAAATGGACGGGCTGTCGATCGACACACATGGTGTATGTCGATCGACAGACTTCTTAAGGGCTGTCGTTCGACACACGTGGTGTGTGTCGATCGACATGGCCTTAATTAGGTCGGTTTTCTGGTTCGATCTTAGTCGTTCAGTTGGACCGGGTCGATTTGGGGAAAAAACAAGGGTTCGTATATAAGGCTTTTTGGCCGCATCCTGATTGAAACCAAGTCTCAAAATCATCAGAAAAGAGTCTGAGAGGAGTTTCTCTTGTTCCTGAGAGTTTTGTGGATTAGGGTTTCGTTCTTGAGTGTTTTGGAGTAGATTTTCGTGGTGGTTGTCGTGGATTTCGTTTCTAGCCTCAGTTCCATCAGTTTCTATCCGAAAAATTCAAGGTGAATACGTGACCATGGCTTCTGGGCCGACGGATCGTTAGGGTTGTTTGGTGATAGGTTTGGAACGTGTGGATTGATCTTGTGTTGATTGATTGTGGCTGTTTGTATTGGTTATTGTATTGTGATTGTTGTTTTGTGCAGGTTTTTGTGTTGACGCAGAGGAGGAATCGATCCGAGAGGATTATGATCGATTTCCCCGGATCCTGCGAAGGGCCTGTCGAACGACACACACGAGGTGTGTCGAACGACAGGCCAGCACAAAGGCTATCGAACGACACACGTAAGGTGTGTTGAACGACAGCCAGATCACATACATGTCGATCGACACCTAGTGGTTGTGTCGAACAACATGTATGTACAGGGGGTGTCGATCGACACCTAGTGGTAGTGTCGATCGACACCTAGTGGTAGTGTCGATCGACAGCCTGCATGTTTGGTTGTGGATGGGCCTTTGTGTTTGTGTGTTGTTTTTGTTGTATGTTTGCCTGAGCGGTCCATCGTGCCTGAGTGCGCAGTCGTAGATGGGATGACTGTCTCACTGGGTATTTATGATAATACTCACGCATCTCTTTTTTCCATGTGGTGCAGGTAAAGGCAAATTGTGATCGTGGAATCACGGCTACGAAGAGGAAGATGATCTAGAATCTCTTGTTTTGTGTTGTTTTCATTATTGTTTTAGAACCGCCGTTAGGTTGCTGGAACTTATTGGATTGATTATTTGTGGAACTGATTGGTTTAATATTTTTAATGGAATTTATTGTTGGTTATCCGTTGTAGTGTTAATTGTTGTGGTTTGCTTGGTTATTGAGGATAGCATTTATGGGAATGCTAGTCCGAGACCAAGGTTTGTATGTTACAAAAAAAAATGGGTTGGGTTGTTTCAGTTTGGTATCAGAGCCGTTACGGTTTTAAGACGGGCTAGAACTGCTAGGATTGTAAGTTGGTAAAATTTGCAATTCTTTGGGTTTGGGGGTTCTAGATCACCTTCCTTCGAGCCTTCAAAGAGATTCCACGGTAAGTGTGTTTTATGTTTGATTTGTTTGGTCTTTCTAGTGCTTAGCTGGGTACTTGTTGAGTGCAGTGAGATGGCTAGGTCTTCTAGAGGGCGTGGGCGTGGAGGCCGAGGAGGCCGAAACAGAGGTCGTGGACCAGTGGATGAGCCACTCTTGAGCGAGGCTCAGAGTTCCACGCGTGTCGCGGGAACAGTTCAACAGACTTTGCATGATGGTCAGTCCGCCAGTGTGACTGCCAGTGTTGGGGCCGGTTTGGGTCCTGTTGGGGCTAGTTTGGATCACGTTGAGGCTGGTGGTGTTGGCGCAGCTGGGGGTGCGGGTGTGGCCGCAGGAGTAGCCCAGGCTGGTGATGATCGTCTGGCTGACCTGTTGAGGCAGTCACTACAAGAAAACACAGCATTTGCTACTCCCAAAAGAGTCAATAATCCGTCACAAAAACCTAATTTGTGACGATTTTGTGATGGAAATCGGTCGTCACTAAAGTATCGTCGCAAATTAAAGCCGTCGCAAAAGTGCGACAAAGTGTCGTACTTTTGCGACGACTATCTGACCATGTTTTTTGCGCCGCATATTTGTGACGAATTTGTAACGTTCTGAAGTGGTCGTAATTTTCTGACGAATCTGTAACGATGTGTAGTGGTCGTAAATTAACGACGGAGTTGTGACAGATTTGTTCGTGATACTTATGCGACTGATTTGCGACTAGTGTTGGAAATCATACCGTTGTAAATCCGTAACAAATTAGTTACAATTTTGTGACAGAAATACTGTACATGATTAATGTTCTTAAATAACATATTTTATTAGTAATTATCAATTTTTTTTGCTTTCTAAAACTAGAAAACATTAAAATCAGTAATAAGAGCATTAATAAATAGCAAGTTAATGTATTATACAAGCAGATAATACAAATATCATACACAAAATTAAGAAAGTTAAGAAGTACATATATGTTTTCTACATGTGAATTATGTAAATTTAAGAGACAACATGTGTTACGGATATACCAGAGCCCTTGGATTCTTCTTCCTTAGTCTTCAGCCAAGGGTTATCAAATCTTGGCTTGCTAGAGATGGGGAAGATCTTCACCATAGCAGTTCTTCTTGAACAAAATAGATGTGGTCGCTCACTCCCTCTGCCAACCCTTGGACCAATTCAAAAATAGACATAAGGAGATTGGAATCAATGAATACAACATAAGACTCTAAGATCAAATAAACCAATTAGCTAAGAAGTCTAAACAGAAGCACACAAAGAAACGAAACAAATCCCAGGTTTGAAAGGAACTGATTCTATATAAGCCTCAGGACGATCAAACCCGAGATCGTTCACATGGTTACTCAGAACATGAAATATAGCTTTTTTGGTACCTCCATATTCGTCTCTGTTTTTTTCCACATACTATGTTGTTTCAGCTGCTACACTATTGACAAATTCAAACTTATTGTCTTCGCTCGTTTCACCCCTTCACAAAGCTCACTGAAATCTGACTTGAGAATTTACTTCGAAAGTTGCACCTCTTCACAAAGACCTTCTGAGATTGAGCTTTTTGTTATTTCTTCCTCGTATAATTATGCATCTATCCGCACAATAATTCACAAGCCACAATACATTACTTTTTGGTGTAACACAAACCAGTACTTTTAAACAAGAATTCAAGAGAACTAACTTGAATCTAATCAATCTACTACTAATGAATCTAGTATTCTCTCGGCTCTTATTATCTCCTTCTCTGTTATCTCACAAGAATCATTCACCTTACGTACAACATAAGAAGACACAACACAAAGTGAACTAAACATAATCAAAACCAGAATTGGGTTTAGCATATAGAATGGATAACATAAAACAAAACTGAAACTAGGAATTTCGAACAAACCATATTGCTTCTCCATTTCCATAAGCAACATACTCAGCAGTAGGCCAAATCTATGTCCCAAACACTACACTGCACTCTGAATTTCAAGTTTCTAGTCAGATTTTCACAAATCTCTCTCAAGCTAAACCATTGGAAGAAGGAGAAAGAACAAACCTTGTGGTGAGAACTCTATCTTTGACAATGATAAGATGTCAAAAGGAAATTCAAATTCTGTCTACTCAGCCAGTACAAAAGAGAGCATTACGGCGTCTGCTTCAGATAAGGATCTCGAGTTTTCGACTTTCCACTTACATCTCAAGGTAGCAGTACTCTTTAACCTAGGCTTAAGACCGGATCAATTCACAAAAAACACATATGAAAATCCACGAAACACAGTGAGAAAGATATCAATTGACCAAAAATCATACTTCGAGCAAAAAAAGCAAAGATGGAGATGAGAACAGTGTAGGTCGTCGTCAAGCGATCATCTTTCCTTTCCGGCGAGAAAAAGGGTCGGTAAATCAAACGAAGATTACGAGAGAAAAGTCTCCGATCGATTCAAGGTCGACCATCCTTGAATTCACCGACCGATAATGATGATCGACAGTAATGTTTTTTAGAATCGAGCCTGAGATTGAAAGATATAAACAAAAAAATCAAATCATACTCGTTTCTTTTCCCAAAACCCCAAATGGATCTAATAGATGATGTTTTGCTTTGTGTTTGTTTCATTTTGTCGGCAGAGAAAAGAAAATAGAGTTTGAGAGATTCGAAGGGTTAAACGGACAAGGCTGGCTCTCTAAAATTTTAACGGACAAGATTAATTCTCCAACACTGCCATGTCATCGGTCCTGGTAGTATTCTACCGGGAAAACAAATTTGATACCAAATTATTACCCGGGAATGAAGAATTTGTGCCCAATTTCAATTTTCAGAGACATCATATATTGTAATTATTGATAAACTATATGAAATCCTAAACCCTATATTTTTAAATTGAAAACACTTAGTAAAATGTAGGTATATATGTATTAAACTGAACTAACAATAAAGTTGTTGATTTAATTTTTATTATGTAATTTTAATAAATTGGTTAAAAATATATAACCATAAACCCTAAATTTGAAATCCTATACCCTAAAACCTTTTGATTCCAAATGGTATGGCATTATCATGTCCAATCTTAACTTCATCATTTGTCATACTTCTTGTGTCATAAAATGGATTTATATTTAACTCTTAAGTTCATTTTTGGAAAAAAAACAATCATTCTTAAATACTTATATAATTGCATGGACTTTATGATAACAATTTAGGGTTTAATTCAAAATTCATAAATTTTTGAATTTTCATAGATGTGAGTGTTAAATGTAATGTGAGTGGTAATTTTGAATAATGTACCTTCCAAATATACATTCTTCTACTTGAAATAGGTTAATAATTTTTCCAAAATCAAAGTGGGAGTTGCACATTCGTCACAAATTTGGTTGCGCGTCACAATTCGTGACTAAAGAGTCACAAAACTGCGACCACTTTGCGGATAATAGTCACTACTCCAACCCTAAACCCTAAACATTTTGAGGATAAATTGTATGACATAGACCTTACCAAGCTAAATTTCATCTATTTCCAATCTTTTTGTTTAAAACAATAAAAGTTATATGTAACTTTTAAAGTCCACTTTGAAAATATTCAATCATTCTCATAGTTTATAATGTAATCACATACATTTTATGTTTAAAATTTAGGGTTTGGTATAAAATTTAATAAATGTTGAATTTTCAAAGATGTGAGTGGTAATTGTAATGTATATTGTAATTTATAGTAGTTTACATTCGAAAAATACATCCTTGAACTTTTAATATGTTGATGATTTTGGAAAACTAGAGGGAGTTACAAATCTGTTACAAATCTGTCACAAAATTCGTCATGTGGTCACAAATCCGTCACAACTTCATCACAAATACTTAGTGAAAAACATATGTTTTTACAAGTCAAATTAAACACATTGCCACCTACTTTTTTGGTTAGCGACGCATCGCAAACATCGCAAACATCACAAATCTGTTACAAATTAGTGACCACGTATATATAGTTGCAAAAGTGTCACAAATGTGTAACGGCGGTATGACGATTTGTTTCCGTCGTACATTTGTGACGATTTTGCAACAATGTAAATTTCCGTCGCAAATGTGTAACAATTTTGAAGCAAAAGCGTCATAAATTTATGTAACGGAAAAATTCGTCACAAAGGCGCGTCACAAATACTGTGTTTTCTTGTAGTGAGTTGTTGGAGCGGTTACCGGATGCGGTGCCAGTGCAGGTTCTAGTGTTGCCACGAGTGGCAGAGGTGCAGCCGAGGGCTGCGGTTACTGAGGAGGTTCCGTCATTTATCAGGATGATGGAGCAGATGCAGAGGATCGGTACGGGTCCTTTTGTAGGAGGTGCTAAGCCTGAGGAGGCTGATGAGTAGCGGATGAGGTGTGAGCGAGATTTTTGCTCGAGCAGATGTCCAGAGGGATACATGGTTGATCTGGCAGTCCATTATTTGGACGGTGATGCACATCTCTGGTGGAGAGGTATTGCAGCGAGACGTGCCCGGACGGTGATATCTTGGGCAGACTTTGTGGCGGAGTTTAACGCCAAGTTCTTCCCTCAGGAGGCATTGGATAGGCTCGATGCAAAATTCTTGGAGTTGACTCAGGGCGCCATGTCGGTTCGAGAGTATGACGCGAAGTTTAACCGACTCTTGGGTTATGCTGGTAGGAGTCTCGAGGATGAGCAGGCTTAGATTCGGAGGTTCGTGAGGGGACTTCGACCAGATTTGAGGACTCGGTGCAGAGGCATCAGGTTCGAGTATAGGGTGGAGTTGGTAGAGATGGTTGCACAGATCGAGGAGGATCTGAGGGAGCAGGCTGCGGTAGTTGTTCCAGCTGTTCAGCCTCAGAGGCCTCAACAGTAGGTACAACAGGTAGGTCCTAGCAAAGACGGCAAGCCTGCGCAGGGACAGAAGAGGAAGTGAGATGACACTTCGAGATCGGGTCAGAGTGACCGAGGGTGCTTTGGTTGTGGGAGCTTGGACCACAAGAAGGCGAGCTGCCCTAAGCAGAGTGAGGCACGAGCGGCTCGGACTTGTTACCAGTGTGGGGAGCCGGGGCACTTCAGGTTGAACTGTCCCAAGTTGCAGCAGATGGCAGTGGCAGTTGTGCAGCCAGTGGCGCAGTATGTGACAGTACAGCCTGTGGAGCAGATTGCGGCGATGCAGCGTCCGCCGACTATTACAGCGCTGGGTGAGCCGAGCTCGAGGCCGATCACCGGTAAACTCTCTAATTCAGACTTTATAAATTCAGTAGTGTAGAATTTTTGGTGTTTGTATCGGATTGTTTACCTTGTGGTAGAAAATTAGGTTGCTTAGCACATGAGATTTATGTAGGGACCTTGTTTGTGGGCGGGTGTGAGTCCCACGTGTTGTTTGATTCTGGAGCATCGAATTGCTTCATTACTCCGGATCATGCTGAGAAAAGTGGTATTCAGAGTGACGCTGGTGAGCGCACTGGACCGGTTATGGTTGCTGGAGGAGAATTTCTGGCTACTCATGGCCAAGCGAAAGATGTGGACATTCTGGTAGCTGGCGAGTTGATGCCAGCGGACTTGGTGATTAGTCCGGTGGAGTTGTATGATGTTATCCTGGGTATGGATTGGTTGAATCGGTACAGAGTTCATCTGGATTGTCACCAAGGCCGAGTGGTGTTCGAACGGGAAGGTGGTAGTTTGGTTTATCAGGGAGTGAAACCGACTTCAGGTAGTCTCATGATCTCGCTTGTCCAGGCGGAGGCGATGATTGAGAGAGGTTGCGAGGCTTATTTGGCCACGATTGTAATGCCGGAGGCTGTTGGTGGGGTTGCTGTGAGAGATATTCGGGTTGCTCGGGATTTCGAGGATGTCTTTCAGTCGTTGTAAGGGTTACCGCCGTCTCGGTCTGATCTTGTCACGATTGAGTTAGAACCCGGAACGACGCCGTTGTCTAAGGCGCCTTATCGAATGGCTCCAGCAGAATTGACAGAATTGAAGAAGCAGTTGGAGGATTTGTTGGAGAAGGGTTTTATTCGACCGAGTACTTCACCATTGGGAGCACCGGTGTTGTTTGTGAAGAAGAAAGATGGTAGTTTCCGGTTGTGCATCGATTATTGAGGGCTTAACCGAGCCACTGTGAAGAACAAGTATCCTCTTCCGAGAATTGATGAGTTGTTAGATCAGTTGAGAGGGGCTACTTGGTTCTCCAAGATTGACTTGGCATCCGGTTACCACCAAATTCCTATCGATGAGGCAGATGTTTGGAAGACGGCTTTCAGGACTCAGTATGGGCATTTTGAGTTTGTAGTTATGCCATTCGGGTTGACGCATGCACCAGCGGCATTTATGAGGTTGATGAACGGATTTTTCCAGGAGTATCTGGATGAGTTTGTGATTATCTTCATCGATGACATTATGGTGTATTCGAAGAGTCTTGAGGAGCATGAAGTACATCTGAGGAGAGTTCTGGAGAAGTTGCTAGAACAGAAGTTGTTTGCTAAGTTGAGCAAGTGTAGTTTCTGGCATAGAGAGATGGGATTTCTAGGTCACATCGTTTCTGCAGAGGGAGTTTCTGTGGATCCGGCGAAGATTCAGTCTATCCGATATTGGCCTAGACCAAGGAATGCTACTGAGATCAGGAGTTTTCTTGGGTTGGCAGGTTATTATCGGAGATTTGTCAAAGGTTTTGCGAGTATGGCTCAGTCTATGACGAAGTTGATAGGGAAGGATGTTCCTTTTGTCTAGTCTGCTGATTGTGAGCTGAGTTTCGCGAAGCTGAAGACGATGTTGACTAGTACACCAGTATTGGCGTTGCCTGAGCCGGGTGAGCTTTATGTGGTGTATACAGATGCTTTGGGAGTTGGTTTGGGTTGTGTGTTGATGCAGCAGGGTAAGGTGATTGCGTATGCTTCGAGGCAGTTGAGGAAGCACGAGGGCAATTATCCTGTTCATGACTTAGAGTTGGCTGCAGTGATCTTCGCGTTGAAAATCTGGAGGTCTTATCTGTATGGTGGCAGAGTTCAGGTGTTCACTGATCATCATAATCTGAAGTACATTTTTACTCAGCAGAATTTGAATGTACGACAGAGGCGATGGTCGGAGTTGTTGGTTGATTATGACTTGGACATTGTTTACCATCCTAGTAAGGCTAACACTGTGGCAGATGCTCTTAGTCAAAGACGGTATGATTCATCTCAGGAGCGGGATGTGGAGACTTTTGTGAGCATGCTTAGTACTTTGAGGTTGTGTGTTACTTCAGAGGAGCCGTTGGGTTTAGCGGCAGCTGATCAGGCGGATCTTTTGAGCAGGATCCGAGTAGCTCAGGAGAAGGATCATGTGTTGATTGATCTCTCTAAGGCCGCTGGTTCTGAGTATCAGGTTTCTGCTAACGTGACTATCTTGGTGCATGGACGAGTCTGTGTACCTAAAGATGAGGACTTGAGGTAGGAGATTCTAAGAGAGGCTCATGCGAGCAAGTTTTCGATTCATCCGGGAGCGACTAAGATGTATCGGGATCTGAAGTGGTATTATCATTGGGTCGGGATGAAGAGAGATGTGGCAGATTGGGTTGCAGCATGCAGCGTTTGTTAGCTGGTGAAGGCTGAGCATCAGGTTCCTAGTGGCTTATTGTAGAGTTTACCCATTCCAGAGTGGAAGTGGGACATGATTACCATGGATTTCGTAGTAGGGTTGCCGGTTTCTCAGACCTATGACGTGATTTGGGTGATTGTGGATCGACTGACTAAGTCAGCACATTTTCTGGCCATTAAGAAGACAGATGGAGCTGAGATCTTGGCTAAGAAGTATGTGAAGGAAATTGTGAGGTTGCATGGTGTGCCAGCGAGCCTTGTGTCGGATCGAGATCCGAGGTTTGCTTCAGTGTTCTGGAGAGCTTTTCAGGCTGAGATGGGCACTAAGGTGCACATGAGTATAGCTAATCATCCTCAGACGGATGGGCAGTCCGAAATGACGATTCAGACACTGGAGGATCTGTTGAAGATGTGTGTGCTAGATTGGGGTGGTCATTGGGTGGATCACTTGAGTTTGGTGGAATTCGCTTATAACAACAGTTTTCAGGCGAGTATTGGTATGGCTCCTTTTGAGGCGTTGTATGGGAGGCCATGTCGTACTCCGCTATGTTTTACCCAAGTTGGGGAGAGAAGATCCGTGTTGTGAAGCTGAACATGAAAGAGGCTCAGGATCGGCAGAAGAGTTATGCCGATAGGAGAAGGAAAGAGTTGGAGTTTGCAGTCGGAGATCGAGTGTATCTCAAGATGGCGATGATGCGGGGTCTGAACAGTTCCATATCCGAGGTAAGCTGAGTACGAGGTACATGGGTCCGTTCCGGGTTGTGGAGCGAGTGGGACCAATTGCTTATCGGTTGGAGCTGCCTCCAATCATGGAGAAATTCCATGATGTGTTTCATGTTTCGAAGCTCAGGAGATGTTTGCATGCATTTGAGGAAGTAGTAGTGACGATTCCTGCAGATCTTTAGCCTAATCTGACTGTTCGGATGAGACCGGTTAGGATACTTGAGAGAGGTATCAAGGTTCTGCGCCGGAAGAGAGTGCCATTGTTGAGAGTCTTGTGGGACTGTGACGGTGTTGAGGAGGAGACTTGGGAACCAGAGACAAAGATGAAAATGAAGTTCAGGAAGTGGTTCGAGAAGCAAGCCGAAGAGTGAATTCGTTTTTCTTTGTAGTTTTCCAGTTTTGGTATTTGTGTTGTAGTCACCGTGTGTGGTGAGGTTTTTGGTTGTGGATTATGTATTTTCATTGAGTTGTAATGATTATGATATTTTTCCAGTTTCATAAGATGAGTATTCTTATGTGTTTGACTTGTTAGTCATGGGTTTGTGGTTAGAAAACCTCGGAATGGAAGTTTTATTGTGAATAGAACTTGCCAGTTTTGGTAGGAACTCTAACGGGTTTGTGTGTATGTGTGAAAGAATCTCGGAATATAAGTTTTACGGTGGTTATAATTGTCTAGTTCCGGAGAGACTCTGTAGGGACATCCGGTGTGATGGATGGTCCGGGTGATCTGTGATGATCATGTATGTGATGGTATTCCGGGTTGGGAATATCATGTCGAGACCTTGGGAGGTGGTTCCGGTCAGAGGTGCATTATAGACGTCTAGAGTTAGTTCGTCCAGGGGATGTGTGGGTTCCCTGCATACCGATCGTTCGTCAGGACTGCGTGGACTGGGGATGTGAGGGTATGGAGATAGCTTTGGGATATTGTGATCTCTCGCAGATATTTGAGAGTTGTGTCTCTCCAGGGGATGTGTGGGTTCCCTGCATACCGAGAGCTTGATGGACTATGTGTTCTGAAGGTTGAGGGGTATGGAGATAATTCGTATAAGACACCGTCAGGATTGCGTGGACTGAGGTGGGTTGATACGAGGCACTGAGGACTTGAGGGGTGACGATCCCCAGAGTTAGAGGGTGTGGTTATGAGCTATGAGCGATCAATATCTGAGACGGGTCTATATGCATATGACGGATGAGAGCCTCGAGAAGGTCTGGGAGATGTAGTCTCCGGTGTTACTGGCAGTTTGGCCAGGTGGTTAGCCTTGTGGGCTGTGTTTTAGGAATCGAGGACGAATCCAGTTTTAGTGGGGGAGAATTGTGATGCCCGTGATCCATTTTTGAGGAAAATGGAGGGCTGTCGATCGACACACGTGGTGTATGTCGATCGACAGGCTTCTTAAGGGCTGTCGATCGACATAGCCTTAATTAGGTCGGTTTTCTGGTTCGATTTTAGTCGTTCAGTTGGACCGGGCCGGTTTGGGAGAAAAACTAGGGTTCGTATATCAGGCTTTTTGGCCGCATCCTGATCAAAACCAAGTCTCAAAATCATCAGAAAAGAGTATGAGAGGAGTTTCTCTTGTTCCTGAGAGTTTTGTGGATTAGGGATTCGTTCTTGAGTGTTTTGGAGTAGATTTTCGTGGTGGTTGTCGTTGATTTCATTTCTAGCCTCAATTCCGTCAGTTTCTATCCGAAAAATTCATGGTGAGTGCGTGACCATGGCTTCTGGGCCGACAGATCGTTAAGGTTGTTTGGTGATAGGTTTGGAACGTGTGGATTGATCTTGTGTTGATTGATTGTGGCTGTGTGTATTGGTTGTTGTGTTGTGATTGTTGTTTTGTGCAGGTTTTTGTGTTGACTTAGAGGAGGAATCGATCCGAGAGGATTATGATCGATTTCCCAGGATCCTGCGAAGGGCCTGTCGAATGACACACACGAGGTGTGTCGAACGACAGCCCAGCACGAAGGCTGTCGAACGACAGCCATATCACATGCCTGTCGATCGACACCTAGTGGTTGTGTCGAACGAGATGTATGTACAGGGGTTGTCGATCGACACCTAGTGGTAGTGTCGATCGACAGCCTGCATGTTTGGCTGTGGTTGAGCCTTTGTGTTTGTGTGTTGTTTTTGTTGTATGTTTGCCTGAGCGGTCCATCGTGGCTGAGTGCGCCGTCGTAGATGGGATGAACGTCTCACTGAGTATTTATGATAATAGTCACGCATCTCTTTTTTCCATGTGATCCAGGTAAAGGCAAATTGTGATCGTGGAATCACGGCTACGAAGAGGAAGATGATCTAGGGTCTCGTGTTTCGTGTTGTTTCCATTATTGTCTTAGAACCGCCGTTAGGTTGCTGGAACTTATTGGATTGATTATTTGTGGAACTGATTGGTTTAGTATTTTTAATGGAATTTATTGTTGGTTATCCGTTGTAGTGTTAATTGTTGTGGTTTTCTTGGTTGTTGAGGATATCATTTATGGGAATGCTAGTCCGAAACCAAGGTTTGTATCTTACAAAAAAAAAACGGGTTGGGTCGTTTCAGTTCTACTCCACATTTGAACTGAGTGGATGGCTGGTATCATCCATAATGTCCTCAGGTTGCTGCAATAGAGAAAGTTTTTAGAAAAGTCTAAGTAAAATCTTCAATGAAAAATACACTATCCATACCTCGATGTTTTGCTCGTCTTAGGGATGATTAGGAGACATGTTGTGAATAGGAATACCTCCATCTACCTGTAAAATACAAAAGTTAAGCATGTTAGAGTTGTTTAACTACAAGTAAAACAAATAAATTTCAAACCAAAACTGTAAAAGTTAAAAGGTAATGATACTTCATCATTTGGATTGAGTGGAGGGCTGGTATGGTCCACATCGTCCATACTTTGCTGCAAATACAAATGGAGGTACAAAAAATTTCAAGACAAGAACAAGTATTTTTAGTAACTTATCTTGAAGTAAAATCTTCTAAGAAAAATGCACCATCCATACCTCGATGTTTTGCTCGTCTTGATTGGATGAAAAATGGTTAGGAGACGTGTTATGACTAGGACTACCCTCATCTACCTGTAAAATATAAAAAATAAGAATGTCAGAGCTAAGTATCACATAAAACAAGTAAAATCAAAAACAAAGAATTTTTCGTTTAGGAACTTATCCTAACTATTTAGGAAACCTTTTCAAATATTCAGAAACCCTTTCCTAAAAAGTAAATCTTTCCAAAGAAAATGCACCATCATACCTCATCATTTTGATTTTGTGGAGAGCTTGTATGATCCATATTGTCCCTTTGTAGCTGCTGTAATGAAATTTTTAAAGAAACATGTCAAAACAGTTTGTATGTCAAGGTAAACACTAGTTGATTCTTGGCAAAGATGAACGATCTAACTTGAAATGAAACCAAACACAAACATCATAAAAGATTACCTCTTCGGGCAGGTCCCATGCACCATTCACCCATTCTCTGAAATTCGTAGTTCATTTGCTGCAACATCACGAGTTTGCTGCGAACTGAGCATTAAAACAGAGACCATATCATCCAATTTCACTGCATTCACAGTCCCTTTCCACCATCCGCCATTCTCAAATCGTTCAACAGATTGCATCAACTCTATTTTTCTTGAGAAAGAGTCTCGTCCATCAGCTAAAGATGGTGGTGGAGGACGAAGCTGATCCGCAGAGACATGCGCCATCATTCGCTTAGTCTTCTCTTTGTTAGTAAACCTCGAGTTGTACTCAACCTGATACTTGATTATCCTGTTAAATCTTGTCGGGCTCAACACTTTTCCCGGATACCATTCCCAGTGGTATTCAGGCTCTGATGGTGCGATTTCCACATCAGAACCATCATTGAAGTGAATTGGTACATCATCACCATCTCCGGCTACCTGTAACATCAAAAGAGACACATTAAATTATCTGATGTAGATGTATTAGTTAACAACAAAACACACATCTGTAACAAGAAATCATACACTGTCTTGTGTATTTCTTTCTCTTGGTTGACTAGGTGTAGGAGACTGTAAATGAACGTATGAACCGCTACCACCAACCTGTTAGAACAAACATTCAAAAGTAAATGTCTCATGCGCTTCATAAACTTAAACATTTTCAGGATGTAAAAGAAAAATAAAACGAAGATCTAAACCCCATCATTTTGATCGTCTTGTTGGTCCGAAGCACGGTTAGTGGATGGGTTATCCTGAAGAATAGCATCATGAGAATTTTAGTGAGATTTGATATAGTAGATAAGATACCTAAGAAAGAAAACACAAAAAACCAGTTTTCGTATTCAAATGTTCAAATGTTCTTCTATTTTTGATAGACGTTTATGCATCTTATCCATCCCGTCTTTCACCTCTTGCACCATTGTGTAGAGATCGTCAAATTTAGAAGTATTTGAGCTACTAGTAGGTTGTGTTTGGAATCGCTGCGTTGCCAAAGACGGATAGGTTTGCCGCGCAATTTCTTCCAATGCCAAGCTTACATCAATTGATGTTTTGTCCCAGTCATGCTCGGTGATTCGATAACCTCTTTGTACCAACTTAACCATCTCATCAAGCTCCTCGTCTCGCTCATCTTCTAAGGATACTGAATCTTCTGCATCATCATCAAGTGGTGGTAGGATGCATGTTACCTTCACCTACAAAATAAAACAGAAATCAAATTTGTATGGGAAATAGAGCACACTCTCTGTGTTCTTGATGATTTAGGAAACCCTTACAGAATATGTGAGAGTCATTCCTAGACATCCGTACAGGCTTCCTAAATAGCTAATATAGGAAGCATTCACACATGTTTGGGAAGACCTTCCTAAATAGCTTTTTTGCTAAAGTGTAAATATTTCATTAGAAATGAAAACGTTTTAGGTTACAAAACGAGCTTCAAAACCTAGATAATGATTCCACGAAAAAAGAAGCTAAAAACATGGAAGCATAAAGCGATACGATTTCGGTCCATGTATTCGACACTAGCACAAACGCTAATGGAGCCACACGAAGCGATGACGATGTGAATGTTCTTTCAAAAAAGAAGAAAGAGATGAGCTTGGAGAAGCAAGCCGCCAAAACCGATTAAACATAGAGCTTTAGCACTAGAAGCCTCGCAACGGTTGCCCAAAACTGGTGTGTCAACGGCAAAGTCTCGTAGCGCTCGAATCACGAACTCCCCTCTCGTACCGTGAGAGCAGCTAATTGAACAATCCATGAGCTAAAAACCAGAGAAGAGACCACACAATCCAACAAAGATCTTACTAACTCCTCTAGTTCACAAACCTATGCCAACCAACTCAACGCAAGCAAACAAGACAACAACAATACTTCATCAAGAGCAAGACACATTCAGCACCAGGCCCTAACGCACCCAAGACGGCTAAATATACGAGACACATACACAAAGACAAGGAAGTAGTTACCACCAGTAACAAACCAAGCCAAAGCAAAATCACCATAAGACTTGTAGATCAAAACCAGAGGCTTAGCATAGGCAATTCCCACACTCGAGTCACCACGGTGGTCGTAATACTATAATTAGAGTCGTTGTCTATCGGGCAAAAACTAATAGAAGAGAGAACCACTTCATCGAGCCAGTTGACAAGAGACTAAGCCCAAAGTAGAATCAACACAAGAGCATTGCTCAAATTCCAAATTCAAGTCGGAGAGAACCAAGAGATCGAGGCTCCAAAAAGGAGATCTCAAAGAGTCACAAACCTAGAGGATCACCTCTTACACTCTCTAGTGAAGACAAAAGCGACAATCTTCAGGAGGAGCAACCGTCCTCGAGCAAAACCCTCCGTCGGAGAAGAAGCCCAACCACCGGAGAGAAGAAGAGGCACAACAGAAATCCCGACAAAGCCAAGAGAGAGTTACCGAATAAGATGGAGAAGCCTTACCCCAACACGCAGATGTCGCTCCAGTGTTAAAATTGAAGCTTCACCGTCAACGGCGACTCAAAGGAGGAGAAAGATCTACGAGAGTAGATCTTACACTGGTCGAAGATATGTGAGGCAGGAGCAAGGAGATAGTTGATCCCCGTCGGTGAATGTCGTCATCGACAAACGAAAAGCACCGTCGGAAGAAATCCTTGACCTAGACACGGCCGTCACACGCAGTGAATCTCGAACCCTCGCTGTTAGAGCAGAGCAAATCAAAGCCGAATCAGAGACGTTTGGTGCCGTAATTCACTAAAGAAAGAAGACGAAGGTGGTCCTCTCCGGTTCCGGTCGAAACCAAAGACCGGAAAGACAATCGAAGGAGATGCGGCGGAGTTTCTAGTACGAGTAGGTGGGAGAAGAATCGCAACGAGTGAGATCCACTCGCTCGATTCCTTTTTTCCGCCTTCCTAAATAGCTAATTTAGGAAGCATTCACACATTTCAGAAGGCCTTCCTAAATAGCTATTTAGGAAGCATTCACGCATGTTTGGGAAGGCTTTCCTAAATTATCAAAAACACATAAAATTGAACAGAAAAGAATTGCCTTACCATGTCTGATGCCTCCATGTTCATAATCTGAGGAATGCCTGGCACTGGGTCTGCACGAACCTCTGGCAGATGAAGCTGTTACGCGGGCCAGTCACATCCAACCGGCTAAAAGTTTCTTGTAGTCGAGGTACCGAAGCCAAAATCCAGAGATGCAACGCCCATGGAAACCCCTGGATATTATACTTCTCCTTGGTCCTGGCGTTTACTTTCAGGTTATGGGTAACAGAATCAAACAAAAGCTTGTACGCGTCTCTACCCCAGGGGTAATTCATCAAAACATTGATATCCATAGCCCTTTTAACGTTCTTGAACGGGAACTTGTACGTCTTGTATCTCTGCAGCAGAATGCTCTCAATGAGATATAGCATAGCCAATGAAAACCTGTCATTAGCTAATTCCTTATTTGTTTCACGCAGCTGCGTTTCCAAGTCACTCAACGTGTGGCCTCCGTTTAACCTATTCCATGGGCACTCTTGTTGACTCTCTGTTTCCACCTGCGGATCATCTCCACCACACTTTAGGCCGGTGACCATATGAAATTCTCTTATCGAGAATCTCATAGGCTGCCCTGCAAATTGGAACCACAACTCGTTCTTCTTTCTTGTAACGAGGTTTCTAGTCAGGAAACAGTGCACCATCTTCCCAGAAAATGCTAATGCATCTTTCCTCAACCCCATCTTGATCAACGGCCCTAGGAATGTCTTCTCCACACGTATAAATTCCGTCGGGGTTAGTATCTTTTTCACAACATTTATAGCATCAAACGCTGTGAATTGGTTTATGACGACACTTCTCGCTGGAGGTGTAAGGCCTAAAATCGGCTTAGGCAACGTAATCATTATAGGAAACATGTCTGCATCCATATTTGAAACCTATAAGAACACAAAATTTGAAAGGTTACAGATTTAGTAAGACATTCCTAAATGTGTACGAAAGATTCCTAAAAATACTATAAGGACCAAACTTGAGTGTTTTGCATACAACTTTCTCTCTTTGAATAACCAACTAACCAATAACTTTTCAACAAACAGAAACGATATAGTAACAAGACAAAGTCCAACTCAAAGCAACCAAAACAAATTAGTCACAAAACCAAGATATATTAGATATCAACATGACAGTAAAAACAACGATAAGAAAGATTATGATTTATCAAGATATATTATGATTTAGTAATATTTTCCTAAATGTGTAAGAAAGATTCATAAAAATACTAATAAGGACCTAGCTCAAGCGACTCCAAGAAACGGGAAGATGAAATCCAGATCAAGAAACAAATCACACAACTTACTGAACACAAGTGTACTTAATCTAATGCAAATCCAAGTAGCAAAAATTTCTCAAGAAGACTTTACTTATTTTTCATGTCAAGAACGAAGAAACAAAACATTGAAAAAGAAAAGCAAACAAATATGTAATCAAACTAGCATCCTGCAACACAACCTGACTCTTTTTCTTTGTTGGCTCTATGTAAGACTCATCTCATATACATGGCGATAAATAGGTAACAAAACCTAAACGATTTACACATTGGTCACAAGAACAAAGACACTTTCAATACATGAATGCAAAGAACAAAACAAAATTATTCAGAGGAAACTATATGTTAGCTAATCTTTTGATGTTCAAACTGCAAACGAATCATTAATGTTCAAAGCCATAGACTACATTATATCGTTGATGTCTCAACATTCTATAGCTAATTAACATAGAATGAAAAAGGCGTAAGAAATCATTGCAACTAAATATCAAATCGATTTCTTCTTCTCTCAACAAGAAATAATTGAAGCAAAATGAACATACATATATAAAACACACAGATTGATGCACACACTCTCATAAATATGCTCATTTTCTCCAAAAATAGGAAGCACAAATCATGATTTTCATATACAAATCACAAGATTTAGATACCATCACATTGTCAAAAGGAGAGGAATCGTGAATGTTAAAGTTAACAGTCAAGATGCTAATAAACAACAAACCATAGCAAGAAGATGAACGAATTAGATCTAAGAAAGAAGAGGAGAGAGTCGAGAAGCTTACCGAAAACAAATTTTTGTGGCTTGCCAAAATCAGTTAGAAAGCTTATAGATTGAGAACAAAATCACAACAATCGGTCCTAGAAATGAAAGTAAGATCATAAATCACGAGTTTGAGAAATTTAAGAATCAAACCCTAGAAATCAAATTGGGTTGAATTTTGAAACTAAAACATGAGGAGAGATGAGTAAACATACCGGAACCAAATCTCTTTCTTCTCCGTCAAAGACGCAGTGAAGACAGCGGCGAAGACGGCGGCTTCTCTGAATCGAGAGAGAGAAGAGAATTAACAACATTGAGAACGAAATCACAACAAGAAGAGAGATGAGTAAACTTACCGGAACGAAATCACTCCGGCGAATACTCCGGCGAAGACGGCGGCGAATCCGAGAGAGAGAGAGTAGAGGATCGTAGATCCGTTTTTTTTTCTGTTTCAGTTTGTGATTTTTTTTAATTAGTTTATTAACTCTTAAAAACAGGGTATTTTAGTCATTTTCTTCTTTAAAAATTGTTATTAATGGAACATTTCAAATTGAGTGGTAGATGAAGAAAAAAACTTGTTTGGATGGTATATTTAGGAATTCCCTAATGTTAATGAGCATGTTACTGAGACAATACATGAACCTGCTTCAGAGCCTGCCATACCTTCTCCTATACCTTCACCACAACCTACTATTACATCATCACAACCTACTATTCCATCACCACAACCTACTATTCTTGATACAGAAAACATTCTCAGGCCACGCAGACAGGTAAATCGTCCTAGTTACCTATAACAGTACCATTGTTCAAATGTGCAGTCACATTTTTCTTCTCTCTCTTCCAATGGTACTGCTTATCTTCTCTCTAATTCTTTGTCCTACGATAAACTCCCTCATGAGTATCGTCTGTTCTGTTTTGCCATACTTGCTGAGAAAGAACCAAAAACTTTTAAAGAGGTTGTGTTAGTGCAACATTGGCTTGATGCCATGAACACGGAATTGGATGCTCTAATGAGTACATCTACTTGGGAAATTTGTTCTTGACCTGAAGATAAACATGCCATAGGTTGTAAATGGGTGTTTAAGATCAAGTATCTTTCTGATGGTACAGTGGAAAGATACAAAGCTCGTTTAATAGCTAAAGGGTATACACAACTTGAGGGTATTGACTATATTGATACTTTCAGTCCTGTAGCTAAACTTACAACGGTCATACTAATCTTAGCTTTAGGTGCAATCAATGGATGGAATATCAACCAGATGGATGTTACTAATGTCTTCTTACATGGCGATCTCGATGAAGAAATTTATATGTGCTTACCTCAGGGATATACATTAGGACAGGGGGAGTCTTTACCAAACAGACCAGTTTGTAGATTACGCAAATCACTATATGGCCTGAAACAGGTTTCACGTCAATGGTTTCACAAATTATCTGGTGTTTTGCTAGCTTCTGGTTTCATTCAATCTCACTCAAATCCAACTCTGTTTGTCAAACATTCCAATGGAGTATTTCTGGCCTTCTTAGTCTATGTTGATGATATATTATTGGTCAGTAATAAGAACGAAGCTATCATCGATATTAAACGACTTCTAGCTCAAGAATTCAAGATCAAAGATATGGGTCAAGTGAGATATTTCTTGGGGTTAGAAGTGGCGCGTGCTGAAGTTGGTATTTCTGTTTCTCAGAGAAAATACACATTGGAGATGCTTGAAGAATTTGGATACCTTGGTTGTAAACCGGTGTCTACACCTATGGAGTTGAATTTGAAGCTTAGTGAACATTCTGGAGAGTTGTTACCAGATCCATCAATATACATAAGACTTATTGACAAGATGATCTATTGGACAGTCACTAGACCTTATATTTGTTTTGCAGTAAACAAGCTGAGTCAGTATTTAGCTGCTCCTAGAGAACCTCATCTGATTGCAGCACAGAGGATTCTTAGATACTTGAAGACTAATCCAGGCCAAGGCATTTTCTTTTCTTCTAAGTCTTCTCTCACTTTAAGAGCTTTTGCTGATTCTGACTGGGGAAGTTGTCCAGATACATGTAGAGCAGTTTCAGGACTTTGTGTTTTTTCTTGGAGATTCGCTGATATCTTGGAAATCTAAGAAGAAAGATAAAGTGAGTCGCAGCACCGCTGAAGCTGAATACAAGAGCATGGCAGATGGTACCTGCGAACTACTTTGGATTAGCTATTTGCTAGAAGATCTACACATCACTCTAGCTGATCCAATTGTTTTTTATTGCGGCAATGAGTCATCATTAAACATCTCCAAGAACTCTGTTTACCACTAAAAGACTAAAGACATCGAGAGAGATTGTCATGTGGTCAGAGAAAAGGTTGCCTCTGGTTTTATGAAGTGTTTACCGGTTGGAACTCAACATCAGCTAGCTGATTTGCTTACTAATCCCCTCACCGCGCTTCAGTTTCATTATTTATTGTCCAAGATGGGAATTCATAACTTGTATTCTCCATCTTGAGGGGGAGTTTTAGACTATATATATACCGGTTTATATATGGTTTAATGTTGGTTATCTCGGTTTCCTTTATCCGAATATAACGTTTGTTGTATTTAAGAACAATCTTGTTTACATTGTTCATTAATGGAGATATTTTACACTTAACTAACAAGATAAGGTTGTTAGATTGAAAATTTTCATGGGTTCAATCTTTTGTCTCTCTTTACTCTGTTTTCTCTATCCTAGCTCTATGTTTTTTACATCAAACAACTTCTCTCTTGGTTTGTTGGGTTTCAAGCTCTTAGAAATGAAACATCTTTGAGCCACTAAATCCTAACAGTTAGTCGATTTGCCGTTTGCCAATACCCAAAACTATAATTTTGTCGGGTTTTGTGATGCGACAGCAACCAAGTCCTTGACCTTATAGAGCACATGGAGCTAGTTGCAGGCAGCCGCTAAACCATGCCCGGTTCTTGTAAAAACAAAGACTTTCTTCTTGGTCGATTCATTAGGTGCTTAGCTGCTTCTATTTTTGTGTTTGTTTGGGGTTCAAACGATGAACCTTCTGGTTTTGCTCTGAGCTTCTTGGAATTTCGACTTGGTTTTGAAACCACACACACGTCTAATATTAAGGGGATGATATGTTTTCTACTAGGAAAAATTGTTTGCATTCCCGAGTTGGAGAGAAAGATGTACATTTTCTTAAACGTAAATTGAAAGATTGGTCTCCAAAGTTTCGAATATTCCGGTTACATGTGTTTTTGGTTAAGCTTCAATAAACCATATATATGTTAAAGTTAAGTCTGTAGATGACATGAATAATCAAAATTATGTTAAAGATGTGGCTTTGCCTTTGAAATTAGTAATGATGAAATGGTGATATCACATCCCACTTGAAGGCAAAATTATCTGATAATAAGCATTAAAAGCTTGTAAAGATTTATAGAATTTTGATAATGAAGCGATGTTACATAAAACCCACTGGGAGACAATGTTGGACGTAAAGAGGAAAACAAAGGTATAAGGGACAAAAGCTTTATTGCAATCGTGGAAAACCACTTTGATCTGTTAACTTAATTATAATAATACACGCAAGATGAAAAAAGATGTATTAGTTTATTTAACGTGGCCGTCTGAAAAACCTTTTGATTGTCTTTTAAGAGGAAGTGTATGTATAAGAATTTGGGACTCCTTCTTCTTGATCCGTTTTTTGGACCACGCCTTTTGCATCACTATGAACAACACCTACTTCGTCAACTTAAAGCATTATTGTTTTTAAGATTTATTCAATATTCAATACTATTTCCCATTTACAGTAGAAAATATCATACATGCTATATACGTATACCATTACCAATTCCCCACTATGATGACAATAATTCAACCAAATTTTGGTGATTAGAGAATGTTTGACAATAATTTAACGGTTTTGATTATATAAGTTGTCTTTATATTTGTAATATCAATATGATCTGAAATCATATTAAAAAAAAAGGGATATACATAATACATATATTTGTAATCTGACATTTTGGTACAGAGAGAGTTTGTGTGCGCTCAAAACTCCTATATTCGCTCACACATATTTCGCTTTCTCTCTCTCTCTCTCTCAATTGGAAGGCAGAGAGATCGGGTTAATGGCGACGGATCATGTGTCAGATGCGTACAATGTAGAGCTTTTACCTAGCGAAGATCTAGATGATTCTTCGCCGCCTCTCCAAACGTCTTGGCGACTGAGCCTCGACACTTTTCGTCTCCCTTCTTCTTCTTCTTCTTCTCCTTCTTCCACCGCTCGCACTCGCTTCTCTCGCTATTTCCCTACTCCCAGTAATTTAGCAAGATTCCTTCTTCACTTTTCCGTGATTTTGTGTATACAGGATCATCTGCTATGAGTACTTAATCGCTTGTATGAACACTGTAAAGGGTATACGCAATTGTGGAGTTGTTGGTTTATATATATCTAGAGTTTTCTGTGTTTGAGTTAAAACCCTTTTTTATATTGATTGATTCTAAGAGAATATTACACCTTTTTTCCTCTCTTGATTCCAAGTTATTGAATCTTATGCGTATATCCCAGATTCTTTGCTCTAAAGTTATGTGGATGCTGAATCAGTTTCTCTACAGTGGTTTTTAAGCATTGTAGAATGATTTTTAAGATAGACTCTCAAAATGTTAAAATCTTGATAAGGGTTTTTAAGTTTAACCCTCCTCTATTGTAGGAAAGGAACGTAAAGTCTCTGAGTACTACAAGAAGCAAGAGAGGCTCCTCGAAGGTTTCAATGAGATGGAGACTATCCATGAAACTGGTTTTGCATCTGGAGCTCCAACCGAGGTCTACCTATCTCTTCTTTCATATTTCTTCTTTATGCATGCATATTGCATCCTCAAGCTTTGTTTTATCATTTCAACAGGAAGAAATGAAGAAGCTTGCAAAGAGCGAGAGACTAGCAGTTCACATCTCCAACGCATCCAATTTGGTGCTTTTTGTCGCTAAAGTTTATGCCTCTATGGAGAGTAGATCCATGGCTGTCATTGCTTCCACTTTAGACTCTCTCTTGGATCTCTTGTCTGGTTTTATTCTTTGGTTTACTGCTAATGCCATGAGTAAACCTAACCAATTTCACTATCCCATAGGCAAGCGACGCATGCAACCTGTGGTATGTTCTCTCTATCATCAGCTATTGTTTTGTCTTCTGAATTCACCAATGAACTACTTACTTGTCTCACAAGACATTTACATAGACCAGTATGGTCACAAAACTTATGTTTCTTCTACCTTTGAAATAGCGCTTAAATATCTACAGGGCATCATTGTGTTTGCTTCCGTGATGGCGACTCTTGGACTGCAAGTGTTGCTAGAGTCAGGAAGGCAACTAGTTTCCAAGGTACATGTTTTTAGGCAACAGCCCTCATCGGTTACTCAATGTATTTAACCAATTCTCCGTCTTTTGTTACAGAGTGGTATCCATATGAATAGCACAGAGGAGAAATGGATGATCGGGATCATGGTTTCTGTCACCATCGTCAAGTTCCTACTCATGCTTTATTGCAGAGGATTTCAGAACGAAATCGTCAGGGCCTACGCCCAGGATCACCTCTTTGACGTCGTAACCAATTCAATCGGCTTAGCAACAGCTGTCTTGGCCCTCAAATTTTACTGGTGGATTGATCCCTCCGGTGCTATACTTGTAAGCATTCACTCAACAACTCGTTAAAAAAAATTCATGTAACTTAAATTTGGAATTTAAAATGATCAAGAAATGTCGATTAGGACTACAAAAACATTTCTTTCTTTGTGTTATGGTTGCAGATTGCTTTGTACACCATAGCAACATGGGCAAGAACCGTACTAGAGAACGTCCATTCGCTTATCGGACGCTCTGCTCCACCAGATTTTTTGGCGAAACTGACCTTCTTGATATGGAACCATCACGAGAAAATCAAGCATATTGATACAGTAAGGGCTTACACTTTTGGTTCACACTACTTTGTGGAAGTGGACATTGTTTTGCCAGAGGACATGAGATTGCAAGAAGCTCACAACATTGGAGAGACTCTTCAAGAGAAGCTCGAGCAGCTGAGTGAGGTGGAACGAGCTTTTGTGCACATAGACTTTGAGTACACTCATCGTCCTGAACACAAGTGTTATTAGATTTTGAACTTTTTTTACAAGACTAAGAAGCAGTAAATCTAAGTAAGATCGTAGTGTTAGAGTTCACGCTATTTCTCTAATATGCGACTGAAATATGTGTGGTTTTGTTTCTGTTTATTATGGAATGAGCTTTGTGTACTGGTATGGACAGTATCTGAACGAAAATCATGTAGTCTCTATCTTTTAGTAATGTATGTTTGTACAGTTTCTTTCCATTTGTAGTGAATCTGCATGACATTTGAAGCTAACTGAGGGGAAACGACCGATTCATCCCCTACTGTTAATTACTCGACATGTATGTATTCGCACATGTCTCAAGTGTATGTGCGTAACAAGACCGTGTATAAACAAGAAGGGATGAAATTGATGTCTTAAGCTTCTTTGCACGTATGTCTCTACAAAGAGATACACTCCTACTGAAATTTGTTACATGAAACTTAAATCTTGAATTGTTTTGAGAAATAAAGAAATTTGTTGTTTGTCCTTTTATGGTGGTTTGCATTCAACATGATATCAAAATATCAATAAAGTGCGAGACTTTTTGCTTGAGTAGTTTACGAGACACTAAACCGGAATTGTAATTTCGAGGTATCTTGGATTTTATAATAGTAGTTTGTGGTGGCTCATCCGCGTGTAGATAAATTCTTTATAATTTTGTTTTTAATTTTACACTTTAAAAAGATGAAAATATGTATTTGTTTTGATTTTTATTATATACACTTTTTGTTGATATTGTTTTGTTTAAAACACTTTTCTTGTTAATAATATTATTTCATATACGTAGCCTGCAGTCAAATCAATAGGTATAATAATTAACATATTAGAATATACAATCTATATAACAGTTGTTCTATAAATACAAAAACCAATACAAAGTCTGAGATAAGATGATAGGCTCTGGCGACTCTAGGATTTTAGAAGATCTCAAAGCGGCTATAATCGACATCAATGATACGGGGCGGCCCCCAGGCGAGCTTCCGAATGGTGTGACCTCATGAACGTCAAAAGTTACTGGGACGAGTGTTGGTGGGAGACCGGTACCGGAGTTGATATTAGCAGAAGAGTTCGTGGCTGAGAGGGTGAGTGTTACGTTTCCTAATGGGCAGGATGGCGAGCCGGAGATTACGATTGAGAAGGAGGTGTTGGATGCGATGAACGGGATATGGAAACATTGTATGATTGTGAAGGTGTTGGGAGAGAATATACCGATTACGGTGTTGAGTAGGAAACTCAAAGAGATGTGGAAACCGAAGGGGACACTCTTTGTGTTGGATCTCCCCCGACAATTCTTCATGGTTCGATTTGGTGATGAGGAGGAATACTTGGCTGCTTTGACTGGTGGACCGTGGAGGGCTTTTGGGAGTTATCTTATGGTACAAGCATGGTCACCGGAGTTTGAACCGATGAAAGATGATATTGTTACAACCCCGGTTTGGGTTCGACTATCGTATATTCCGGTTAATTTCTATCATAAGACGATCTTGATGGGTATTGCCAAGGGCTTGGGGAAACCACTACGTGTTGATGCTACAACATTGAATTTTGAGAGGGCTAGATTCGCGCGAGTGTGTGTGGAAGTGGATCTAAGGAAGCCTCTTAAGGTTCGGTGTTGATAAATGGTGAACGTTATTATGTGTCTTATGAAGGGCTGGAAAACATTTGTTCGATTTGTGGGATTTACGGTCATCTGGCACATTCGTGTTTCAAAGGAGGGTTGAAGAAACCAGTGGAGACGGGAGCGGATGTATCAAGTGAACTTGTAAGGCCAAATGAGGCGACTCAGGAGGCGGATGGATTCACGCCGGTGCGGAGACCGGGGCGGATGTCGGGACCGGTTTCGTTGAATGCTGGAAATCAGCGTGGTGGTCAAAGACGTAATCTACGGGAAATCCCACGAAATCAGGGAGCTGGGAATATTACCGTATCAAACGTTTTTGGAAGGTTGAATGAGGATATTCTTGCACCGGAAGAAATGGAAGTTGTTATAAGGAATTAGGAAAATAAGAAAAACGAGTTGAATGGGAATGGTTACGATGATGGAAAGAGTGTAAGTCGAGGCATAATTGTGAAATTCGTAGGAGGAAAGAAAAACGGGCCTAAAGGGGGAGCCCATGAGAGGCGGGCTGGACATGCTAAGTCCATGGAGGTAAATGGAATTAGACGTAAACCAAGACAGACCCAACCTTCTAAAAGTTTGGTTTTTGGCCCATCACGTGATGAGGTTGTGTTGTCAACGTCGGGTAAAAGGTTGCGAGTCGAGAGAGCTGGTCTTGGACGGTTTGGAGGAGCTTTTGTGAAAGAAAATGATGGAAGTGAGAGGACTGAGGACACGAGCTTGGTGGAGGGTGAAGTTTCGACTAATATATTGTCGAATCATAATACAAGTTCGAAGTCGCCCCTGACAGAGAGGAGCGAACCTGTGAATTCACAGGCGGACTCGATGGAGATGGTGGTGGCTTAGCAGCTTGCCCCGGTAGTTCAATGAAAGAATTTGTTAGTCATGAAGATGAATTGCTTATTTTGGAATTGTCGGAGAGCAAATAAACCCAATTTTCAAAGATCGATTCGGTATATGTTGAAGAAGTTCCACACGGATGTTCTTGCTATTTTCGAAACACATGCTGGGGGAGATAGAGCGAGGAAGATCTGTCAAGGGTTGGGTTTTGAAAATTCTTTTCGTGTGGATGTGATTGGGCAAAGTGGTGGGTTATTGTTACTTTGGAGGTCATGTATTGGGGTGGTGGAGATTGTTGAGTCCGGGGATCAATTCATCTATGCCAAAGTTGGAGAAGGTGTGGAAATTATACACTTGGTAGTGGTGTACGCTGCACCCTCTGTGAGCCGTAGGAGTGGTTTATGGCCAAAGTTGAGAGAAGTGATTCACGATATTGATGAGTCTTTGATGGTGGGAGGTGATTTTAATACTATTGTTCGTTTGGATGAGAGAACAGGGGGGAATGGAAGACTCTCCTTGGACTCACTTGCGTTTGGAGAATGGATGAATGATGCATCACTTATTGATATGAGTTTCACAGGTAATAAATTTACATGGAAAATGGGTCGTACAGAGAGCAACTACATTGTAAAACGGCTGGATCGGGTTCTATGTAATGCCCAGCTATGGTTGAAGTGGCATGAAGCATCAGTGTCACATCTTCCATACTTAGCTTCGGACCATGCCTCGTTGTTTGTTCGGCTATGTCCTGAGACGAGAGGAGATCCACGGAGAAGACCTTTCAGGTTTGAGGCCGCATGGTTGAAGCATGAAAGCTTCAAGGATTTATTAAAAAAATCTTGGAATGGAGAGATTCCCCATATGCTCTACACGGGTTACAAGAAAAACTAAAGAGGTGGAACAACGATGTGTTTGTAGATATCCAGAAACGTAAGGAGAAGCTTTCAAATGAGATCAAAATGGTCCAGGATTCACTTGAGAATGTACAAATGGATGATTTATTGGCTAAGGAAGAGATGTTGTTGAAAGAGTTTGATTTGGTGTTGGAGCAGGAGGAGGTCCTTTGGTTTCAGAAGTCAATAGAGAAGTATATAGTCTTGGGGGATCGTAATACCAAATATTACCACACCTCCACGATTATTAGGAGACGGAATAAGATTAAACAATTGACAGATGACGAGGGCCGCTGGGTCTCGGATTCGAATGATTTGGAAACTCTAGAAGTGGGATACTACCGCAAGCTCTATTCTATGGAGGATGTTGATATGATAGTGGATAAACTGTTGAATGTAGGTTTTGATGCTTTAACCCGTGAGGAGTTGAGGGAGTTGGAAAAGGATTTTTCTATAGCTGAAGTAGAGGGTTCAATCAGGAGTATGAGACAGTATAAGGCACCAGGTCCGGATGATTTTCAGCCGGTGTTTTATCAGCGATGTTGGGATATTGTTGGCGCTTCGGTACAGCGCTTTGTTCTTGAATTCTTTTGAACATGGCAGTTACCGGAGGGCATCAATGACGCACTTGTTGTTTTGATTGCAAAGGTCGAGAGGCCAAAAAAGATCACGCAATTCAGACCAATTAGTCTCTGTAACGTCTTGTTCAAGACCATTACTAAAGCAATGGTGATGAGAATGAAGAAAATTATGCCAAAGTTAATTGGTCCAGCTCAAGCGAGCTTTATTCCGGGTCGGCTAAGTGCAGATAACATCGTATTGGTTCAAGAAGCGGTTCATTCGATGCGGCGAAAAAAGGGAAAAAAGGTTGGATGTTGTTGAAACTAGACTTGGAGAAGGCGTATGATAGAGTACGTTGGGATTATTTAGAAGATACACTAAAGGCGGCAAGATTACCAGAAAAATGGGTGGCATGGATAATGGCGTGCATGACAGATTTATCTATGAATTTATTGTGGAATGAAGAGAAATTGGAGCCTTTTAAACCATTGTGAGGGCATCGTCAGGGCGACCCCTTGTCACCGTATTTGTTCGTACTTTGTTTAGAGAGGTTGTGCCATTTGATTGATAGTGCTATTGTCTCTGGTGCATGGAAGCCGATAAGTCTATCTCGTGGAGGGCCGAAACTATCACATATATGCTTCGCAGATGATCTCATCTTGTTTCCAGAGGCATCGGTTACGCATACCAGAGTCATAAGACGAGTGTTGGAACGATTTTGTATCGCCTCAGGTCAGAAAGTGAGTTTTGAAAAATCGAAAATCTTTTTCTCAGGTAATGTAAGTCGGGATTTGGAGAAGAGGATTACAGAGGAGAGTGGTATTCAATCAACATGGAACTTGGGGAAATACCTTGGTATGTCGGTTCTACAAAAGTGAATCAATAAGGACACCTTTCGGGACATTCTTGAAAAGGTTTCTTCGAGGTTGGCAGGATGGAAGGGTCGGTGTTTGAGCATGGCAGGCCGCCTAACGTTGACTAAAGCGGTGCTTTCATCGATTTCGGTACATGCAATGAGCACCATCTCATTACCGAAATCTACACTCGCAAATTTGGATAAAATCTCATGGTCTTTCTTGTGGGGGAGCTTTAATGGAGAGAAGAAACAACACTTAATAAATTGGAAGATGGTTTATTTACGAAAGAGTGATGGTAGTCTTGGTATTCGATCGGCTCCAGTGATGAATAAAGCGCTACTCGCGAAGGTGGGGTGGAGATTGTTGCATGATGACACTAGCTTGTGGGCGAGGGTCTTGCGTAGTAAGTATAAGGTGGGAGATGTTCATGACGATTCATGGTTGGTCACAAAGAGTACTTGGTCGTCGACTTGGCGTAGCATTGGTATGGTCTTGCGTGAAGTTGTTATACTAGGGTCAAGTTGGGTCATTGGAGATGGGAGACAAATCAAATTTTGGGTTGATAAGTGGTTAGAGAATACACCATTGATGGACCTTGCAATGAATGATATACATGCAGATGAACTTGAATGCCGGGTTAGTGACATGTGGCTAAATAGTGCTGGATGGTTATGGGATCGTCTTACACCTTGGCTCTCGGAGGATACTATTCTGCAATTAAGGTATGTGGCTTTGGATAATGTAAGGGGAGCTAAGGATAGACTCTCTTGGAGATGGAGTTCTGATGGTATGTTTACTGTTAGGTCGGCGTATTCATACTTGACATGGGATTACACACCGAGACAGAATGTGAGGACCATTGTTCCAACGGGTCTGGAAAGTAGTGGTGCCGGAGCGGGTTTGTCTTTTCCCTTGGTTCGTTATGCATCAGGTGATAATAACAAATGTGGAACGAAGACGACGACATCTATGTAACACTGACCTATGTCAAGTGTGCCAAAGTGGAGAGAAAACAATGATCCATATCCTGCGAGATTGCCCTGCTATGCACGGAGTTTGGGAAAGGTTAGTGGCTACTCGACAGCATAACGACTTCTTTGGTAAGACCTTACTAGAATGGTTGTACTGGATTTCGGTGAGCATGGAGTAGTGGGAAAGAGTACTTGGTCTACATTGTTTGCAACTTCGGTTTGGTGGGGATGGAAATAGAGGTGTATGAATGCTTTTGGTGTGAATGGGAAATGGCGTGATCGGGTAAAATTTCTCAGGGAGTTAACAAATGAGGTTTCTTTGGCTTTTCTTCATGGGGAAAAGAACCGACATGGTAACATTGTGAGAGTGAAGCGTATGATAGCATGGAGGAAACCACCGGAGGGATGGATAAAATTGAGACGGAGCGTCAAAGGGAAATCCGGGTTTAGCCACGGCTGGTGGGGCTATGAGGGATGAGAGAGGAGAGTGGTGTGGGGGATTTGCGTTCAATATTGGGATATGCTCTGCACCGCTAGCTGAGTTGTGGGGGTTTATTATGATTTATGTATTGCTTGGGATCGTCGAGTAACCCGGTTGGAGATTGAGGTGGATTCGGAAGAGGTGGTTGGTTTTTTACAGATAGGGATAAGTGAGTCTAATCCGCTGTCATTCCTGGTACGTTTCTGCCATGGCTTTCTATCAAGAGACTGGATAATCCGTATCAGACATGTGTATAGGGAGGTGAACCGTCTTGCGGATGAGTTAGCTAACTATGCGTTCTTGTTACCTTTGGGTCTTCACCTATTGGAGTTGGCACCCGAGGCTATTGATTTGATTTTGTTAGAGGATACTGGTGGGGTTTCGATCCCGCGACATGTCCGGTTGTAGTTTGTTTTATTTTTTAAGTTTGAATAAATATGGGGGACCTCATATCCCCTCTTTCTTTTCAAAAAAAAAAAAAAACAGTTGTTCTTCTCATAAAAAATTAACATATGAAAACTTTCATCTTTTTATATAAAAAAATCATTTTATTTACATTGAATTTTTAAGAAAAATTAACATCGAAATATTAAAAGATTAATACAAGTAGTTCTTTCTAAATAAATGAATATTAATAAATTTTACTTACAACAGAAACCAAGTTATTTGAAAAAGGGAGTTCTCAAATAAGGTTAGTTAGCCACTCTAACCTTTAATGGCTAATATGGTTGATTGATATTTTTTAAACATCTGGTTGGTAATTTGTATATATAGAAATGAAAATTTTATTTTGCTAATTCAAAATGTAAAATCTGATACTCTTCATCTTATGGTTCGTAATCTTAGGCTACTTAATATTACTAAATTTTATTTTTCCAAAAATCGAATAATCCAAAAAAATTATGAACGAAAATAAGTTAATATTTTGACTTAACATGTTTTATACATAAATTTAAGCTTATGTTAAGCTTTTTTTATACATAAATTTAATATGTGAATGAAATTCATGAGCTAATTAAGGTTAATTTCTATTATCAAAAAAAATTGCATTTAAAGAGTGTGAAATCAAATTTATTTTGGTGAGAATGAATTATAAGAAAGAAACCTAAATTTGTTCTAGAAAATCATATCTCTAATAAATATTTGGAGAATCTAAAAAATATAAAACTATGAGTTTAAAACTTTAAATGAAAACCACTAAAAGCAAAAAGACAGAGAGCTGGTTATCTATCTTCCAACAAAGTTCCGTGTTTCATTACTCTTGTCTACCAGACAATTCTCTGGCTCAGAATCTTCGCCATGAAAACGTAAAGAAGAAACAAAGACGAGCCCTCAACTCCAGCAGCAATGGCTTTTCTTCTTTCTAATCTGTCTCCCTCAATCTTTCTCCAAACCGGAAAATCCCCAAACCTTAAACCCATTTTCAGTCAATCTCTATCTTCTTCTTCTTCTTCTTCTTCTTCGATTAGCTACGAAGATAATCTCTCTACACTCTCTCTTTCTAGCGTACAGACACAGTCTCCTCCTCTTCCAGATGCGCACGTTAAGACAAAACCCACTGCCCAAGATAATCATAACCACGACAGAGATGAGTTCTATATCAATCTCGGTGTCGCTGTCCGCACGCTCCGTGAAGATTTGCCTTCGCTCTTCACTAGAGATCTCAATTACGACATCTACAGGTTCATTTTCTAATCTGGGTAGTGTGAATGATAATTGATGTAAAAAGACCAATCTTTGGATCCAAATATCATCTAGTGATGTCTGTTTTGTGAATGTTTCTCGGAGAAAATTAAGAATCTTTAATTTGTTTTTGCAGGGATGATGTAACATTTGTGGATCCCATGAACACATTCAGTGGGATTGAGAATTACAAATTGATCTTTTGGGCACTTAGATTTCATGGCAAGATATTGTTCAGAGATATCTCACTTGAAATCTTCAGGGTATGGCAACCATCAGAGAACATGATTCTCATCAGGTGGAATCTCAAAGGTGTGCCTAGAGTTCCATGGGAAGCTCAAGGAGAGTTTCAAGGCACTTCTCGCTATAAACTCGACCGTAATGGCAAAATCTACGAGCATAAAGTCGATAACTTGGCCTTCAATTTCCCTCATCAGCTCAAACCCGCAGTTTCGGTTTTGGATTTGGTGACTGCTTCTGCAAGCACTCCCAATCCAACCTTCTTTTTCGGTTCTGTTGACTCGTATTCGTCTTCGTGGATTAAGTTCTATCAAGCGGTGACACGGACATTGGACCAGACGGAGGATATGCTTGTGACAGACACTTTAGTCACATGCTCCTAGTGGAAGTAGAGTTGCTACACACACACACACACACACACTTCTCAGGTGTATATAGTTTTTACATTATAAGGTTTTATATATATGAATAGATCTTGTTGACTTTAAGCTTCCGAGGGAACCTAGAACTGTAATGTTGTTCCACAAGCTTTATACAACTTTGTCAATACATTGAGTTTTGTTTTCATGATCATGTGAGACAGTAATATTACTCGGTGGCTAAGCACACATGAAAAACCAACAAAATTACTCAAGAATCAAATATTAGCCTGAGTATTTTAAATCTGGCTGGAGTCGATGTAGATCCGTCTCCCTGCAATTTCCGGGGTAAGCATGAACAAGATCAGTTTCAACAAAAAAAATGCAGCAAGACAAGTTTCCAGCTACATGTGTGGTGGAGCATATGCATACCTTTAGACTGGCGAGGAGACACCTCATGGCTTTACAAGACTTCAACTTAGAGAGGCAGCTTATCCAAAGGTTTCAAGACTGCGACATTACTGCGTGCTGGATTCATGTACTTCTCATAAGTGACCCGTAGTTTTCCTGTTTTAGCAGCTTTATGGAACCTTAAGATCATCTCAGAACAATCCCTGTGATAAGATATGTTAAACCATGTAATTAGTCTAAGTGATCTGCAATAAGTGTTTAAAAATATGGTTACTTACTTCATCTGTGAGACATTGTAGTGGGTATGATTGTTTAGGAGTGAGGTCCAAACTGGAGTTACATGTAAAGTGCAGCGGGCAACATAGATGACTGATGCGCATAGCAACGATGGCTTAAACTTCAAAGCTTCGTACTCAACCAAGCACAACTCGATAAGGTAGAAGGAGAGTTGTTCAAGCTGATAAAAGAAAAAATGGTAGTATTTAGTGTCTACCTTATCACACAAGTTGATTTTATAGGTTAAATAGCATTTAGATCCAAGTTTTGCACGCACCTTCTTGTTTGATTGAGCAGCTTTTAGGAACCTCAACATGAAAACGTACGAGGTGGGTGCATTCAAACGAAACTTTAGTTGCTTAAGCATAATCCTCTCCTGAGAATAATTAAATAACAAGGGGAAATACTGAAACAACAAAATATTGTTAAAACGGATAGAGAACTTGATTAGAAACATAGTATATTTCATTAATACCATTCCCAGGATTTGCTCTCTAGTGTATGATTCTGCGGAGATGCTTATCAAGTCTTTGATCTGCACATAGATAATAAGATTTTAGAAATTTGAAACCATAAGGAGGTGAGGGTATATTAGCTTGAAGCATAAGTGTCACTTACCCTTGGATGCCAATAGTCCTCGTATTTAGAAGCCAATAAGAGTGCGGTAAGACCAATCAATTGCATCTCGTTTTTCTTAACTGGAACTTGGGAGAGATAACTGTCTAGTAAGTTCATTGTAAGGTAGAGAGTCTCATGCATTAGATCAAATTTGAAATGAACCTGCAAACAAATAACCAACACCAAGAAATATGATTCTACATGGAGAAGAAAAAGTTTGAGCAGGGAAAATATCAAGTTGAGATGGAAACGAAAAAAATACTGCACTCACTTCGACAAGCCAGTTGATCAAAATTCCACGTGTCACTGGACTAACCTCTGTCTGAGCTGACAAGTAGTATCCTAAAGCTGGATTTAATGCCTACAACAACATTTCATTTTAAAGCCATTGAAAAGATGAAATTCATCTTGTGAGATTTATTCAGAATTCAAAACAAAAATGAAATAAGAAAACCGAACACAAGGGAGAGCGAGGCTGTATGTATGTTGAACAACAAGTGGATTACCTCAGCAGTCCAGTAAAACTGATATATGTCATCAACGTATTCTGCAACTTCCAGCTGATTGGACTTATCATCAATGTTGGGAAGGCTTTCTGCCTGCGTAGTTTCACTACTATCGTTGTCGAACTGCAACGGAAGTTACCAAATTAGCAAGATTGGGAAAAATAAGTCACTAAACATGACAGTTGGTAGAATTGTGAACCTTTGATCCTGTCACTAGTAGAGATGTGAAAGACTTTCTACGTTTTGATTTTGGCTTTACTGTAACGTCCAACAATTTTGCAGTTGGTTCTGTGTTTTCAGTTGATGAACACTCTCCTTGCGTATCTTCTTTGACACCTTCTGGTTCAACTTTTTCCGGAAGTAACACTGCCAAAGTTTCTTCAGAGGGAGTTATCGAAGAAATAGACCTTGATTTATTTCTAGCCACCGGAGGCTTCTTCTTAAGAGAACTACGGTTTTGTAAGGAAGTCTTCACGCTTGTCTGGATCTTGAGTAAGAAAAAAAAGCTTATCACATATTTACTAAACACAACATCAACACGACTGTAACTAGCCCTATGAAGTGATCAGAAACAAAATATGAAAGTGAAACCTAAGAAAAACAAGAGCAATATGATATACAAAAAAGATCGATTTAGCAGTTCAATGATGCAAGCCAAGGCAAGAACATTGTTGATAGAGCTTCAACAGTGCTGGTTTCACCATTTCCATACAAAGGTAAGAAAGGAACTAAGGTACATACCTTGATAGATTTTCTTGCAATATGAATGTGATTCATAAACTGGCTTTTGCAGTCCCTGACCAATCAAAGAGCAGATTTTAGCAGAGTATATTCTAGGTTGCTGGCCACAAACGATAGAAACACTTTTCTAGTTCACGGAGATGTGAAACAATCATAATTCTTTAACTTAACTAAGTCATACATTAATAACGAAAAATGCAAACAAGGATTCTTAGAGTTGTGTGATACACATAAGAGATATAACAACGTTGCTTTCTTTAATGATGATATCAGAAACAAGGGTATTCACTTACAATGGTATGGAACCCACGCATGTCCGAGTTTTCCAAGTATAGCTACTGGAACTGCTCAGCCGTGGGATGGCATTCTTGCTGACTTTGCTGGCTGAAACAGTGCAACCTCACGCATATCAGGTACTGAACCAGCCAAGTTACAGCCATTACACATTGGAAGTTTAGAAAACAAAATCCATGTTACCTGGACCTTGACCCAATTGTTTCGAATCTAAGTTTGAGACATTGTCCTGCACACACAAAAAACAAGAATAATTAGAATCAGTGTCAGTAAGTAGAGTCACATAGAATTAAGCAACATTTCTCAAATGAATAGCCCCACAAATTGTTGTATGATCACGTAATTGTTAGACGTAAACAATGTCAAAGTATAGTGATAATAACCTTCTTTAAACTCTTATCTGTAAGACTTGTTCTTTTGAAACCTGGTATGGATTTTCTGTAAGAACAAACCAATCAAGCAAATTAATCAATGAGAGATGAAGAGTTATTCTCAACATATTACTAATGAAAACCTCTAATAGGATGAGAAATCTTTTCGCTATGCTGAATGAAGTAGAGGTCACTTGATGAGAGCTTCAAGATATTGATGGGTATCTTCTCAGATAATTATACAAACAAGACTAGAAGGGGCTACTATACTAGGCATGAGATTAGCACAAAAGGTACCTTGTTCCAGCAGCAGTAGATCCAAGGCTCAAAGTCTTGTTTTTGTTAAATTTATTTCCCATGTCAACTGTGTTTTTACTCCCGAGCTCCTATATCAAAAGATAAAGTAGAATCTAAGTCTTAGAAGAAAGATGAAGGAAATAGCAATCAGGTAGTTTTGTTAATGAAACTCATGCTTTAAAATGCAACGTTTGTGTTATTTTCATCAACACATATGTTGATTAATTGCGACATTCTGGTTAAATATAATAGCTTCCTGAATATAGTTTGCCAATATGATTCTTTTACCTTGGTAGGTCTTTTGGGTGAAATACCATGAACTCTTGTAGAACCAACTGAAATCCTACACATGGAAAGGTCAATTAGCATGGCCTCATCAACTCATTGTCACAAAATCAGATAAATTATACATGTAACAGTGCATATCGTTCTGCGAAAGCCATTTTTACTAGGAAGTAAACCAAGAAAGTATTTCGCAAGACAACAAAACAAATTTATGAAATAGCAAAGAACGAGGACAGTTCCACAGACAAAAGAGCATCAGAAAGAAATGCTTCCACTTTTTAGAAAAATATGCCTAACGCAGAGGAACAACTCACTATTACTGCATACCTTTGCAAATTTGCACATTTTACACCCTTCCATTTCCTGCATTGTTCCACGTTCAATGTAATAGTTTAAGAAGAAAACATAAATCAGGAAAATAAAAAACTAACTAAAATAATCTTCCTAAACTTAAAAAGAGTTAGAGTAAAGAGACAATGTGCAATCTATCACCCTTGCCCTTAAAAAAGTAATAAAAAGAAACCCTTAAAGTTAAGGAAAATTACGTCGTGCTGGTGCCACCAAGCGTTGGAATCCTTAGGATGTTCCCACCAAGATTACTTAAATCTGTCAATGCTTTTCTTGTGTATACCTCTGAAAAGGAAACAAACAAATTGAGTTAACTTTTAAAAGTACATCCCTAACCTGTAATCAAAACACTCTCCGCTGTAAGCTTACCATTACTACTTTTGCCTTTGCTTGTGATTCCTAAATTCTCCTTCTTTTAAATCAAAACAAAAAATGCATTTACAAGTTAGATAAATGTATAAGATGAAACATTTTGATCAAGTGAGAGAGAGGGAAAGGGAGAAACCTTGTTATTGTTTGTATTAGAAATGACTCCACTAGTAATTGTCACAGATTTTCTGCTAAACAATGTAAAAACGTAAACCGTACCAAATATGCATTGATCACTTGATGGAAGAGACTGAAAAAACTGTAAAGCAAGAGCACAAAGGCACAAACCTCAAAGGAATACGAGTCTTGAGTGCCGCATCTCTGCAGAGATAACATTCAGATTAACAAATGACAACATTGTGCATGAAAAATGCCAGAGATGCACTTACACTATACATGCGGGATCAATTTTCTGATAATCGGATAAGATTTTGAAACTCCTAGTGCCCGCTGTATCATCATCACAAGTAGATAGCTTAAGAACTGAACCATTCTGAATATGATTCACAAGATCAACCATTCTTTAAAGATGATTCACAAAAAGAATACCTCGATTTCCATCTCTGCTTAGTCGTGCCTAGAGAAAAACACACACGCAATTCTTAATAAAAAAAAAAACCAAATCTGGAAATCACTCCGAAAACAATTATAAAATAATCTCATCGAAATTAGAGATTCCAAATCCGATTCGCGTTTGAAATAGCGACAACGAAGGTAATCGTACGAACCTGACCTCGATCTCAAACTCATATATTGAAGAAATTAGGGATTTCATGGATAACTAACCTTCGCAAACGCCATTATTGTCTAAAATCTCCAGATCTTCCACTCCTTCTTTCCTCGATGAGACTTCTTCTACCGTTGCAAATTTCCCAAAGGCAAAAGCAGTGACGCCGCTTCTTACATATTTGAAATCGAAACTTCTGAAATTTACGATGATACCCTTGGGTTATACTCATTGCTGTCTTTCGATGGGCTAGACTTCACTACTAAAGCCCCGTTGAATCCAAGTCAGGCCCATCAATCTATTATTCCAAAAGAACATTCTGTCTCTAGATACTTTCATCTACTGTGTCTGTCAAATGCAACCAAATATATCCGAGTTTCCAGAGATTCAGTCTATGTAAATATGTAAAAGTTCCGTTTACATAATTTACTTTTTGTTGACACTAAAAATAGTAGATATTTTAACATTTAATTATGTGTGTATTTCTTTTTCTTCTAAAAAGAGAAAATACGTGCTGGCAAACAAATAATGATTATATTTTTTTGGAATTACCATGAGGTTCGAGGCCGAAACCCGTAATTCTCGCAGTCCCAAAACCACAACATTGTAATATTAGTTTCGTCCCAAATACTGATTATTTTATAAACCACAAATAATGATTATTCTCCAACAAGATTAACGTTTATTTGATAAATTCAAGCAAACCTTTTAACAAAAAAAAAATCGGTTTGTTTCCGGTTATTTCACATGTTTGTCTAGGTATAGTGATCGGTTTAGATGGTTCAACACTAATTTGATTTTATGTGATTGAATCGAGTGTATCTATGGTTTAGCTTCTTATTGATGGGATATGTATAGTCTTTTCTAAACTCTTGAATTGGGAATAATCACATTCCAATCTTGATCGATCTATTTTTCTTTTGAATTTGGTCGTCGACAATGGTGCATAATCTTCGGAAAACTGGAGGTCGTGGAGTCAAATCCAAACTTAGGGTCGATCATTTTGGTACGGCTTTCAGTCGCTGATTAATGCAACATGAACAAATGCAATCATTCTTTTCTTCTACAGATAAATCTAATCTCACACACTAGCGCACCATTCAAGAGTGATTTCGTCCAATTTTCGTGCATAAAACTGGAACAATGCATGTTTTAGTCGCTTGCTCGGGTGATACACCTTTTGGTTCTAATCACGATAAGGCACGGGATCGATTTGGACCTGTTGTTTTCCTTTTGTGACACTCTGCAAAGAGATATTATAAGAGCCGAAGTTACAACAAATGGAAACATATTGTAGTTTATGGGATAATGAAAAGAGGTTACCGCGATTGCTATGAGCTCTTCTAACAGTTCTTCTAAATGGCGCAGAGGCTACAAAAAGGTGGAAAGATGATTAAGAATGAGAAAATACATGGTCTAAAAAAGTGAATATATATATCTTCTTTTCAAACTTACCCATTGTGTTTGACCATCGACTGGTGCACTTAAAGGATCATCATGTACCTAATTCCCAAAAAAATGTTCCTAGTTTCATAACCAAACTGGATCAAAGAAATGATTAAAACAATAACATGAATTCATTGTAAAGATAATTTTCAAAAATAAAAGGCCGAAAATACATAAAAGAAACTTTTAAAAAACTGCCGCAAACATGGGTTTGGTCTCCTTGCCCTTAGGACCGACCCTGTATGTAGATCAATATACATATCAACTTTGAACAAAATCTTCCCATTTTTCAATTATAATGTGTACATATTTTGTGCAATAAATTTTATGTTCTTAGTCATTCAAAGAACATGTTCTTTGAATTCACTCATATTTGGAGCAGCCAACAAGAAAAACGGCTCAACAATCTACAAAACACGGTCAATATGCGTAAAGATAAAACAACTTAATTCACAAAAGAACTAACACTGGTCATTGTGAAATATACTTAACTTTTAGCTGATTGTGTAGGAACTTAAATTACTACAATATTAGCAAACTGATATTTGTAAAATAAATCGATGATAAGACAAAGATACCGATATAAGAATTAAGAAGAAGAATAGATCTACAGAGGTGAGATATGATCTCTATCCTTAATTATGAAAACGTCTCATAGTGTGATGGTTGTGTGATGTTCCGAATACCAAGATACAACTGTAATCAATTCTATTTTGCACAACTCAAGAACAAAATCACACAAACGCTAAATTATGTGTTATACTTTCAGACACAAAAAAATAAAATAAAATAAAATGTGAGATGATCTTTTCTTGTTGTTGTTGCGTGATGATGATCATGTGTCCATCTTATGAGAAGAGCAATGGTTTGTTTTATAAACAAGACCTCACGTCCAAACGTACGTAACGTTTTCAAGTGTAGTAAAGTGGGGGTAATTTTAGAGAAGTTAAATTGATCTCATATTAAACGTGATTGACTAAATATTCAATCTAACATTTTTTCTTTTATATTTGCTAAAGGATATATTTTCTTTTTTGAATTTATCAACAATATGTTCCAACATTAATTTGGATCAAAAGTATGGATCATTGACAAATTTATCAAATTCTGAAACCCAAAACCAAAGTTTTGTTCGGATATCTCATTTCTCCTAAACATCAAAGTATATATAAAGTTGTTGAACCTAGTTAGGATTTTCCACTTTTTATACTTGAGAATTTTCATCCAAACTACCTTAGTGGGATATTTGCTAGTTTCTACGCTTATCCGAATTTTAAAGTTCTACAAGCTTTCAAAGTCATCCACTTTAGAACTTCATTCTCATTCAAATTAACTTTGATTTTGACATGTGATTATACTATGTTACGGTGTTTACACTGGGTCATCCCGGATGGACGTCTCCATTGGAAAACTCACCGGAAAATGGTCGTAAACCATTTTGTCAAAAACGAGTTCCATCAGACGATGAATCCACCATTTTTGTTTTCATAGAGTTCAAGATCACGAAATAAAACCTGCATTTCTTCAAAATAAAAATTCAAAATTCGCAACAAACCTTAGAAAATTTCTCTAAATCTACATTAATCACAAAAGAAAAATTTAAAAATCCGACCAAAATGGGAATTAGAGAGTATGAGACCTGTTACGACGGGTTGTGTGCAATCGACATAGCTTTCTCTCTCCACCTTTTTCTCTCTCAAAAGAGGAAAAGTGTCTGCTTTCTCTGTCGTTCTCAGGCGGCTCTCCCGTCGTCGGAAGCCTTTTTCGGCGTCATCTTCAGGCCCTCTTCACCTTATGAAGAAGAAAAACTCTCAAATCGATCTCCAAACAGAAATGCCCGTTTCAAATCGAAAGAAAATCTTTCTAAAAATTTGGAAATGGTGAGCTCCATTTCGACTGAAGCTACCATTGACAAGACCTTAGGGCCTAAGGTGAACTCCGGTGAGACCGTCGAGATCCCTAGCTCCACAACTCTTACCAACTCCCAATTGATTGTCCCAGACACAGTCTTGGTTGTTGAATATGTTGAAATCAGAGGAGATTTGAAGGATGCCTCCGATGTTCCAGATCTTACTCAAATCGACTTTGCGGTTGACCCATCTTCGAATGTGTCGCAGCCTAGAGAAAAGGAGATTGTGTCTTCCATAGACCCTCTGACCACTAAGCAAACAGTAAAACCTAGCTCTGTTAAATCGACATCTCAAGGTAGCGATTCAAAACCTGCAGGGTCAGATTCTTGGGCAAATCTTTTCAAGGGATCGACCAAGCAACTAAAGAAGAGAGGTACAGCCTTCACATTGGATTCTGGTGAGTCCTGCGTTAAGATTCCAAACGGGGTTATAGAAAGGCACAAGAAATCATGGGAGTTCTTCATCCTAGGCTAGTTCTATACCGACCCCCATTCTCAAGGCATTCTCCATAACATTGTCAATGGGATATGGAGTAAGCAGATGAGAGATATTACGGTCTCTAGGATGGAAGGAAACTCTTTTCTCTTTCGCATCCCAAACTCTCACACTAGGAACCGAGTTATAAACCAACGACTTTGGCAAATTGATGGGAAAACGATGTTTGTTGCCAAATGGGAACCAGGAATTATTCCGGTTAAGCCGTAGCTCAAGTCTGCTCCGATATGGCTTGAATTGAGAAATGTCCCTCTTCAGTTCTTCAATGAGGAAGGATTAGAGCATATAGCGGGGCTTGTAGGTGAGCCCAAAGGCCTGCATCCGGACACAGCAAACAAAACAAACCTTGAGGTTTCTAAGGTTTTTACCATCATTGACCCAAGAAGGCCACTTACAGAAGCTGTTAACGCTCAGTTTGAATCAGGAGAGATACAGAGGATTAATGTATCTAGTCCATGGATGCCACCGGTGTGCGCTCACTGCAAGGAAATAGAACATGCTTGAAACATTGCAAAAAGGCATCTATCACTTGCAAAGGGTGTAAAGCTACCACGCACCTTGACGATAAATGTCCAAGGAATTCTCAACAAGGTTTGCATCCTAGTGCATCCCATCCCAGGAGAAAAAGAAGATCAAAAACTCCAAAAGGGACTAAAGCTAGTGGTGGTAATTGGGCCGTTAAAGGCTTTCTCCAAGTGGCCAAACCAATATCATCTGTTCAGAAGGAGACATCTCTAGTGACACCGCTTCAGAGCTCCTCCCTTGGAGATCCTAAGCAGCAGTTTAGAGGAGAGACTAGCTCGGTAAAGGAGGCACCAACTGGTCATCATACAACCAAGCTTGCTCTGGTGATTGGTAAAGATGGTGAAGCCCATGATAAAGGCAATGAGGTGGTTTGTGAGGACAGTGAAATGTCATCAGATCCTGAACCGGATTCAGAACTGGAACAGGACTCAGATGGTGTGTTATCCAGTAATGGAGAAGAGGAAGCTATACTAAGTAAGTTGGCGAAGAGTCAGCAGAAAGCTCAAAGAGGCAAGAGCCTCAAAACATTACTTTAAGTATGTGTACAAATTTTTTTTGTTGGAACGTCCGCGGGTTTAATGTGTACAGCCATCGCAGCGGATTTAAGAAATGGTTCAAGGATAAGCAACCGCTTTTTGGGGGTTTAATAGAAACCCATGTGCAACAACCAAAGGATATGAAGTTCGTCTCTGAGCTTTTCCCTGGTTGGTCTTTTGCTGAAAATTATGGTTACTCTCAGTTGGGTAAGATATGGGTGTTGTGGCACCCTTCTGTTAAGGTGGTGGTTCTCTCTAGTTCTCTGCAAGAGATCACCTGCCAAGTAATGTTGCCGGAAACAAATATTTGGTGTATTATCACTGTTGTCTATGCGTCTAATGAGGAGAATGCGAGGAAAGATTTGTGGAAAGAGCTGGTTGAGTTGGCCTCTGATCAGAGAGTGATAAATAAACCATGGATAGTCCTTGGTGATTTTAACCAAGTGCTTCACCCAAGTGAGCACTCTAACTACACCAATCCAAATGTGAACAAGAGAATCCGAGATTTTAGAGACTGCTTGTTGGAGGCTGAGTTGTATGATCTGGTTTTAAGGGTTCTGGTCTAACCTGGTGGAATAAAAACAAAACAAGGCATGTGGCGAAGAAGCTTGATCGAGTCCTGGTCAATGACAGATGGAGTGTTGAGTTCCCGAAAAGTTATGCGATGTTTGGTGAGCCAGACTTCTCAGACCACTCTTCTTGTGAGGTCTTGTTCCCATCTGAAGGAAGTACGGGGAAAAGCCTTTTAAATTCTACAATTACCTACTGCAAAACAACAACTTCATTCACCTGGTTAGTAAGGTCTGGTTCTCAACTTCATTCTCTGGCTCAGCCATGTTCAGACTCTCTAAAAAGCTAAAAGCTTTGAAGAAACCGATCAAGGACTTTAGCACAGATAATTACTCAGATCTAGAGAAGAGAGTAGAAGAAGCTCACAAGACTCTCCTGTCAAGACAGAGGCAAACTCTCATGAACCCCACTCATCTCAACGCATCTATTGAGTTGGAGGCACAAGAGAGATGGTTGATATTGGCTAAAGCTGAAGAGAGTTTCTTCTATCAAAGGTCACGAGTCCTTTGGCTCAGAGAAGGAGACAGCAATACATCCTATTTCCACAGAATGGCTGATGGCAGAAACTCCATGAACAATATTCTATTCCTGTTTGATGAGAATGGAGTGAAGGTGGAGACTCAAAAAGAGATTAGAGACATCTGTGTGACCTATTTTGCGAATCTGCTTGGTGGTGACACAGTAACACCAATGCTTATACAAGAGGATATGAACCTGCTCCTCCCTTCCAGATGCTCTACTAGCTAAGCTGCGAGTATGGAGGCATTGTTCTCAGATTCTGAGATTAAATCAGCTTTCTTCTCTCTCCCTAGAAACAAAACCAGCGGGCCAGACGGCTTCTCAGCTGAGTTCTTCAAGGGTTCTTGGGAGATTGTGGGTGGCGAAGTAGTGGAAGCAGTGCAAGAATTCTTCAGAACAAGTCAAATGCTGAGTCAGTGGAATGCAACTACTTTGGTTCTTATTCCTAAGACTCCAAATGCCTCTATAACAGCAAAATTCAGACCAATTTCCTGTCTGAATACACTTTACAAGGTGGTTGTAAAGCTCCTCACTTCTAGGCTGAAAAATCTCTTCAGTCAAGTCATCTCCCCCTCTCAATCAGCGTTTCTCCCAGGCCGTCTGCTAGCTGGAAATGTCCTTCTAGCTACTAAGCTTGTGCTGGGTTACAACAGAAAGAGGGTAGAGCCTAGAGGAATGATAAAGGTTGATTTAAGAAAGGCTTTTGACTCGGTGAACTAGGACTTCATTCTATCTACTTTAAGGGCTCTGAAAATTCCAAAAAAATTTGTTATGTGGATTCATCAGTGTATCTGTACACCAACTTTCTCAATATCGGTGAATGGCTTTACTGATGGTTATTTCAAAAGCACAAAGGGGCTAAGGCAGGGTGATCCTTTATCTCTTTATCTATTTGTGCTTGGAATGAAGGTTTTTTCAAGCTTATTGAAGTCAAGATACCAAGCCGGTTACATACACCACCATCCTAAGACCTCTCATCTCTCCATTACTCATCTGATGTTTGCGGATGATGTAATGATATTTTTTGATGGTGGTTGTTCTTCCCTCCATGGTATCACTGAAGCTCTGGAGGATTTTGCGTCTTGGTCAGGGCTTGAGGTCAACAAAGACAAAACAACCTTGTATTTAGCTAGAGTAGACAAGTCTGAGGCTTACTCTATTGAATCATTTGGCTATCCTAAGTGATCCTTCCCAATGAGGTACTTGGGCTTACCCTTAACGCATAGGAAGCTTAGAATAGCTGAATATGCCCCTTTGCTTGAGAAAATCTCAACTCGATTCAGGAAATGGGCAGTCAAATGCTTATCTTTTGCTGGTAGAGTCCAATTGATCAAATCTGTTATCTACAGTTTAATTAATTTATGGACTTCATCTTTCACCTTACCCAAGGGTTGCATCAAGATCATTGAATCCCTCTGTTCGAGGTTTTTGTGGTCTGGGAATATAGAGAGAAACGGAGGAGCAAAAGTGGCTTGGGAGAAACCGTGTGTTCCAAAAAATGAAGGTGGTCTGGGCCTCAGGCGTATTTTGGAGTGGAACAAAGCTCTCTCTCTCAAGTTGATCTGGATTCTTTTTACTAATAGCTCCTCTTGGTGGGCTCAATGGCTCGGATTTGAGCACCTGCATCACTCTTCCTTCTGGGAGTTAGAGAAGTTAAGCACAAGCTCTTGGACATGGATTTCTCTCCTTAATCTAAGAGAACTGGCTAGGAGATTCATGAGAAGTTATGTTGGAAACGGATGTAATACACGGTTCTGGTTTGATCACTGGACTCCTATGGGTCCTCTGATTGATTACATCAAGCCTTTTGGTCCTCGTTCAACATGTATTCCTCTATCCGCGTTGGTGGCACAAGCCTGTGATAGTCATGGCTGGAAGATAAGACCCGCAAGATCTGAGGAGACCCTCACTTTGTCAGCGTTTCTCACTTCAATCCCTTTACCTTCTCAAATCTCTCTTGATGATATAATTGCTTGGGTAGTGGATGGAAATGACTGTAATGGTTTTTCAACGAGTCAAACTTGGGAAGCAATCAAGAGTCGAAGTGATATCAAAGCCTGGTTTGATGTTGTGTGGTTTAAGGGAGCCGTTCCAAAGTTTGCTTTCCATATATGGGTCACAAATCTCAACCGCCTGCCTACTAGAGATAGACTTCAGGTTTGGGGAGTTACAAATCAAGCAAGTGTTGTCTATGTGCAGTTTGGCCTGAATCGAGGAATCACTTATTTCTCAACTGCTCCTTCTCATCTCAACTGTGGGCTCGAGTGTTCTCTAGACTCACTCCTTCTCAACAACTTTTTACTAGTTGGACCGAGCTTTTATCTTGGAACCGAAGGTCTTCTCTTTCGGCTCCATCTCTCTTAAGGAAAGTGGCTACGCATTCTTTGATCTACCATGTTTGGAGACAACGGAACAATCATCTCCACAACAATGCATGTCTCACCCCCACGATTTTATTCAAAGGCATTGACAAGGAAATTCGGAACACAATCTCCTCTCGACGTCATAAGAAACATTGGATGGATCTTATGTCAATTTGGATCAGATAGCAACACCCATATCTAACCCATTCTAATTGTAACCAAGTTTTTATAACTTTTTTTGCCTTGGTTGCTCTCTTTGAAGGTCTTATGTTTGTAAAGCCTAAACTTTCATTTCTTAATGATATTCACTATTTAGCAAAAAAAAAAAGACCTGTTACGACCACATAAGCTAAGAACAAATAATCTCCAAAACAGATTCTTCTTATATTAAAACCAATAATACAAGATCGTAGCAATGCTACAAACACCATTGTTGCAAAAGAGATCTAACCTATCTCTCACTCAAATGGGAATTAATCTCTTTTTCTAGTCTATCCAATAACTCAGGACATACATGAGATTCGTGTTACACAACATATCATATTCTACCCAAAAAGAATCACTCAACTCACTCTGTTTCTCTCGGAGTTCTTGACACAAAACGAGTTCACTCTTATACGGTTTTCTTTTTCGCCAAGAGGACTAAAGAGAAAGACTCACCAGACTTGCTCTTTTATATCAACACTTTTCCAAGCCAAAACGATAGAAGAGATCACGTTATGGTCCAACAGACCAACCACTGTTCTGTCGCAGAGAACACTGTATCAGCTGTCCCATCCTGTTACTTGCTATGCTCCATGATCACGCTTTTACCGTTTTGCACTAAGTCAAATCTTTCTTCTCATTCCCCGAGGTGCTCCTTTGCATCAGACAATCACTTGCACGTCGCAAAGCTCGAGGTGCCACATGTCACTCAGTTTGGTGAAGTAGGCTCTTTGGTCTCTGTTGAGCGCACACAACTTCCTTGTCCTTTGACCAATCCTTCTGTTGGGGCATAGATCTCTTTACACATTCTTAACTTTTGATGCTATCTTTGATCATTTACAGAAAGAAGTTTCAGTGTGAGTGAAATTGCCAATGGCCAAGAGGTAAGATTTGGGTATAGTTATACGAATAATTATATTATCCTTGTTCCGAATAAATCCATTCGGTTAAGGTTTTTTTTTTTTTGGATTTGTCATCTTTGGCTCCGAAACTTTTCACCAAACTGGTCACTAAACCCTAGCTTACCCTCTCTGTCTCTTTGAGTGCAGCGGCGCCATTTGTGGAGATGTCTGGATTCGAAGATGGTTTTGCAGCGGAAAGATTGTTTGGACAAGGATACTCTTACACTTACGACGATGTGATATTTCTACCTCACTACATCGATTTCTCCACGGACGCAGTCTGTCTATCCACGCGCCTCAGCAAGCGAGTCTCGCTCTCGATCCCATGCGTGTCTTCGCCCATGGATACTGTGTCGGAGTCTCACATGGCTGCTTCTATGGCCGCGCTTGGAGGAATCGGAATCGTGCACTATAACTGCGACATCGAAACTCAGGCTTCCGTCATTCGCCACGCCAAATCGCTCCGAGTTCCGATTGCTTCCGACGCTGTTTTCAAATGCCCCGATCATCAGATTACTTCTGTTGATGATTTCGGTCCTTCTTCCTTCGTTTTCGTCTCGCAAACAGGTAAATTGGATCTGCTGATTATGATATACTTGTGATTCTGCATTATATCTGTGATAATGTTTCTTGGTTGGTCAATCAGGGACATTGACACCGAATTTGCTGGGTTATGTCTCCAAATCGGAGTGGTCGAATTTGAAAGACGACCAAAAGGAGATGAAGATATATGATTACATGCGGAGTTGCGAGGACAAGGACTACTCTGTGCCTTGGGATATTGATCTTGACAAGATCGAGGCGGTTTTGGAAGATAAGCAGAAAGGATTTGTGGTTCTAGACAAGGATGGTGAGGCCGTGAACGTAGTAACAAAAGACGATGTGGACAGGGTTAAAGGATATCCTAAGTTAGGGTCAGGAACGGTTGGTTCAGACAAGAAATGGATGGTGGGTGCAGCCATAGGGACAAGGGAATCAGACAAGGAGAGGTTAGAGCACTTGGTGAAAGCTGGGGCTAATGTTGTGGTGTTGGATAGTTCGCAAGGAAACTCCATTTACCAGCTTGAGATGATCAAGTATGTGAAGAAGTCGTATCCAGAGTTAGATGTGATCGGTGGGAATGTAGTGACTATGTACCAGGCAGAGAACTTGATCCAAGCAGGAGCTGATGGGTTGAGAGTTGGTATGGGATCTGGATCTATATGCACAACACAAGAGGTTTGTGCCGTTGGACGAGGACAGGTAAATGAAAGAGCTTTCTTATTTGACATGTACTGCTAAGTTTAATGTCTTATGAACTTGGTTATTACTTTTAATGTGGTTGGTACTCTCTTAGGCTACTGCTGTGTACAAAGTATCGACGCTTGCTGCTCAGCACGGTGTCCCTGTTATCGCAGATGGTGGTATCTCAAACTCAGGTCACATTGTGAAGGCCCTAGTTCTTGGAGCATCAACTGTCATGATGGGAAGCTTCTTAGCTGGAAGCACAGAGGCTCCTGGAGCTTACGAATATCGAGTAATTGCACACAACTTCCTACTTTGAATTAATGATCTAACCAACTTCCATAATATTTTCCTCAATAATTTTGCTTTTTGTGGTCTGTTTTGTGTTAATTGCAGAACGGTAGGAGGGTGAAGAAATACCGAGGCATGGGTTCATTAGAAGCGATGACTAAAGGAAGTGACCAGAGATACTTGGGAGATACCGCGAAACTCAAGATTGCACAAGGAGTGGTTGGAGCTGTTGCTGATAAAGGCTCGGTATTGAAGTTTATACCTTACACAATGCATGCCGTGAAGCAAGGTTTCCAAGATCTCGGTGCTTCCTCTTTGGAATCCGCTCACAAGCTATTGAGAGATAATACTCTCAGACTCGAGGTACACCATTTTTTCTATTCCTTGAAAACCTCTCTTAAGCTGTGAGTTTCGCCATTTTGATGTTAATGTTTGCGTTTTGTGGTTTTGGTGTTGCGAATAGGCTCGTACCGGTGCAGCACAGATTGAAGGTGGAATCCATGGACTGGTTTCTTACGAAAAGAAATCGTTTTAGCTTTCCTGAGTTGTTCTCGCTTGTTTTAAGTATTGATGTAATCTTGTAATAATTGAATCTGTGTTTCGTAATGCTACTATCAACCACTTCGGGATTATAGTGGAAATAAAGTTTATTTTCATGTCTCTTTTACTTCACTCATGATAAGCTGTTCGATGACACAAAGCAAGCAAACGAAACAGTAAAATCATGTATAGACGAGAAAAGATGAATAAGTTTCTCTCGTAACGATTTTAGTCTAAACAAACATAAAAGTTGACAAGTTTATTTACCAATAGGAGAAGTATGTGACTAGGTCCAACGATAGAGTAAACCAAAGCCTGAGAGAAACTCAATCATCGTCCACCGCCGGCACTTCTATTCCATGACAAGTACGATGGGTCTCCCAGTCGCCTGAAACCCGAAAATAAACCATATTCATTTGCAACATATATAGCATCTACTAGTGAAACCAAATGTAGCATTGTAGAGAATGTTATCTTATACCTTGGTTTCACTAGATACAAGACGGAGAAGAAAACAGCCAAGAACAAGCATATGCTACCAACAGTCAAGTACGCGATCCCAAGGAAATCATTCCTTCCACCGAGCCAGCTAGTAGTAGATAGCACAAGCTTCTTCTTTCCATTGAAGCTATAAGTGTTATAATTGTTTTGCAATAAGACGTTTATGGTATCTCCAATTTCAAGATCAGTTTCTATTTTACCATACAACTTTCTAAATGTTGGTAGAGCAGCAGTTCGCATCCACACTATTAGGTCTTCTTGCTCACTCAACTGCCAAAAAAAAAAACAATGTTAATATATATCATTAGTTTCCATGATCAAAGAAACTGCTTCATGGTAAGAAGTGGATTGGTTCATATCTCTTGTATATTACTTTTAGGTCTCGAAAAGACTTACAGGAATCTTTGGATCAAGACTTTTACCGCCGATGGGAGATCTCGTCTGGAAATTTTTTGGGAAGACGTTTTTACCAAACTTGGATTCGCTATCACTCTTCCATGAGATACCTTTCTTATTCACGGAGAGTTTTTGGTTGTTTCTAGTGAAGTCATAAGTATCATTGAACAAACTCCAAGCAACAAGACCACAAGGAACAATAGGTTCACCACCTACATTATCCTCGGGCGCACATGATTTCACGTCGTTTTCATCTTTTGGACTTCTCAGTTGTCCATCTTGTCGACTTTTCACATATCTACAATTTGCAAAATCAACATAACTTGATATTGTCTTAAACTATTTTAAGGTGTTGCGCGAATATCATTATCAAACATATATGTAATGTGTCAAAAACATTTAGTTATAGGCCTGCTATACAAAATATTACTATGATAATGAAACAACTTCATTTGGAATCTTGTTCGAATGTACTAGTTCAAAATTGTCTTACTAAATCCAAAGTCAGAAGCACAAGAGAGAAAACTAATAATAGTGAGATGTTACCGTCGATGGTTTTGGTAGTAGTTCTCTAGCTGGTAATACACATAGACAGGATTCTTCATAGTTTTTGTCACCTATCAAAATGAAAACTTAAAAAATTATTAAAAAGGCTTGGTAAAGAAAGCTAGTTATCGCAACAAGTAAAGATGATGATAGATATCCACCGTTATTGTTCTGTTGCACCTCTTATCTTCTAAGCTCTGTATGTATCTGACTTTGTTGTCTCTAGAGGATAATGGAATACAGTCTGTGTCATATCGATCAACAATTTCGATTACCTGATCATGTTTGCAATCATATTCACTATAAGAACAAAAAAGTTGTAGCTGGGATGTGTGAGAAAACATGAAAGTTAAAAACTTACACCCTGAGAAGCAAATAGGCAAATCACTCCAAGAGGAATAAAGACAACCCCCGAGAGAAGAAATGTCAGAATCACCTGCAAGATTAGATAAGATATAAAAAAAGACTTTTAAACATTGAAAACTGTACCCCATAAGAATGCATGTTACATCATATGAGTTGTTGAAGCTTTACCCATTTTGGAGTCAGAATTGGTTTGCATGCTGGAAGTTCCTGTTGTGTAAATCTTGAATCTGTTTTGAAGAAAATTAGGTTTTCTAGTTTAAGATTCTAAGAAACTTTCCCTTAAAAAGAGAGAAATAATAAGTCATCAGACATTTTGATTTGTTGGGAGATATATACATCAATCCAACAACACAAAATGGGTTTCAACTATCCTTTTTGTCAAATTTTCACATGAAACATATTATTAAAAATACCAATCAAACCAATAAGACAATACAGAGACCCATTTGTGTGTGTACTAGATTATTATCACCATAATCTGATTTTTTTTTCACTATATGATATATATGTATACAATGTAAATTTCACTCATTCGCATCGATAGATATGCTTCATGCATGAATCACATGCTTTAGGAATACGATAATCAATGTAGGCAGCAATATCTCAAACAAAGAATCTGAGTTTCTGATATTCTTTAATCTCTAGTAAGCGAATAACATAAAGAGAGAAAACAAAAAAACATAAAGGATTTGATCAATTGAAGGAGAAACATTGAAATCGCAAAACTAGGTATGATCTCGATCCCCAAGGTGCACATTTATCAAATCTGCCAAACAAACACAATCCTGCAAAAAAAAAAAAATTGATTGGGGGAATATGATCACATTTTGGACGCTTTGAGGTGTTTTTGGCAGCAGAAGAGTCAGAGGATCCACCCACTAACGCAATTGAGGACGTCGCAGAGGAGCTCATTGACATTACGAAGAAATTCTCCAGATAAAAAACTGTTTTGTTAATCCGAAATTCCTATATTTTTACATTTCAGGGAAATTTATGTTTTTTCGGATTTAAATTTAAAAAAATCTAAATAGGAAAACGCATTTATCGTATTATTAGATTAAGACCCGTGCGGGTTTATAGGTAATTGTTAATGTAAATTTTAATATTATTTAATTTTTTTAAGTAAAATATGAATAATATTGTTAATAATATTTTTGGATGAAAAAAAAACGTTTGTAATTACATAATAATTTAAAATCTTAATTTAAATTATTTGTATTGAAGAATAATATTTTTGGAAAAAAACAAAATGGAACAAATACACTGGGACGTTTGTAATTGCATAATAATTTAGAATCCTTATCTCTTATCTTCTTGTTTTGAAAAAAAGTCAAAAAACAAAAGAACAAATCTAAAAACTCAAAAGAAAACGTAGTAAATCTATGTGTGACAAAAATTTGGGAGCATTTTAGGATGATGTAACTGATTTTTAAGAAAACATGGTAAATCTATGAATTATTGTAAACGATATGTTTGATGTAATTTTGAAAAATGACGATAATGAAATGGGGAATGGTTTAGATATTATTTATAGACAACATGTCTGCACGTAAGTCCTAATGGTGTGCAAATCTTTTTAGGTATAAAATAAGTATAATTCTTTCCTATTTTAGGAGGATGAATGGTAAATCAAAATGCATTTAGTGAATAATAATTACATGATATTAGGAGGATTAATGGTAAACAAAAATGCATTTAATGAATAATAATTAATATATTAGTGAATAAATATATTTCTTTATTTGTTTGTTCACAAATCAAAATAAAAAATTACTTTAAATGGTGTCATTAAATATTGAAAGGAATCAAAATATTTAATAGTGTTTGGCAATGAAGATAGTAGTGTTTGGCAATGATGATAGTAGAAGTTATAAAATTTTGATTTAATTAAATAAAAAAGAAATAAAATAAAAAAGAGCATGATACATAAGCCTAAAATGCTTTTTCCTTTTAATATATAGAGGATTTGTTGGAGTCACAAAAAACAGGCTCGTTTAATACATGTTCAGTTTGTATTCTTAATGTTTCTTATACAATAAGCCTACAAGAAGCTCACATTAGTTACCAATGTCTTGAGACTTCTTGACCACCGATCCATTTTATTTCTTTCATTATATGAATACTTAGTCATAGCAATGAGCCAATCACCGATATAAATTATTTATTTTTCCTCCACACATTACCTTCAAGGAGATTGACAAGGAAGATAGGAACATCATCGCAGGGAGATGTCACATACCTCCATTCCGTGCTCTAGGTTCTTTTATGGATCAGATAACCCGATCACTTGTTTCTTTGAGCTAGCTCATTGTTATGGGTTCTTCAACCAAACCTTGCATCTCCTTGTTTTTTACTCCTTTTTTTTCAAGGCTTTGTATTTACTAGATTCTGCTTTTTGTAAAATCTACATTGCATTATTAATGATATTCAGTATAATTGGGAAAAAAAATTATAATCTTTGTACGAGCGTGATTCTCAGCGTGATTTACGAATAAGACTTAAATTCTTGCCATGTGAACAGGTCGGATAGGTGCAACGCTTTAAGATATAGTAGGATGCCTATATAAACTAACAAGTCCTTTTTTGGAATTCAATGTTTTTTTTCACTAGCATATTACTTTTAAAAAAATTAAAAGGTTTAGAGCGATGCCGCTAGGGTTTAGTTCTGAGGGCAATTTTTTAGGGTTTTGCCTTTTCTTTACGCAAAATCCCTAGATCGATCATATTCTCTCTAGCTTTCGATTCTTCGCTTTTTTTGGTGTTTTCGTTATTTCTATTGCGACGTGCAGCTGCTTTGCTTTGGTTTTTCCCTAGGTTTGGAAGTTCATTACCAGTTTGAGATCTAAGGTTTACCGTCACCAGTACTCTAAACCCTAAGATCGATCCCTTTTTACTGTTTCTTACAGTCTCACCTTTACTCGCTTTGTCACCAGATCGAGTTTGTTTTGACTTTTTAGGGCACGACCTGATGTCGAGCCGTTGTTTTTCCGGCGAGGAGAAGGGCAAGGCAATAGGTGGTTCTAGACAATGGATCCGAGAGCCTCCCATACTCCTTCCGAATGATGAAAACAAAGAGCTCATAGAGGACAATAAGCTGACGCTCATTAGTAGAGTCCTTCATCCGGAAATACAAAGTCCAGCTTCGGTGCTGAGTTTCTTTCCCCAAAGCTGGGGGCTTGTTGGAATGGTTGAAGGTAAAGTTCTAGGTCGAGAACGGTTCCAATTCAAGTTTCTTACGGAAGATGATCTTCTCACGGTCTTGAGAAGAGCACCTTTCCACTACAAACGTTGGATGATTGTGCTACAAAAATGGGAATTGTCGACATCTACTTCGTTTCCTTTCGAAATACCCTTCTGGATCAAGATTAATGACTTACCTAGGCAACTCTGGACGCAAGATAATCTAAAAGCTATTGGAAGCGCCGTAGGAAAGTACCTGGTTCAAGATACCACAGAGGGACGAGTCCAAGTTCTTGTGAATGCCCTTGAACCTCTGTTAATGAAGGATGTGGTTAAACTGCGACGTGGACAAAAACTGCCACTGGAATTTGGGTATGAGAATCTAGAAAAACATTGCTTTGAATGTCATTTGTTATCTCATAAACTTAAAGAATGCCCAGTGCGTCGGAAAACAAAGACTGATACTAGCCCTTCCCTGGGTATCAACCAACATAAGACAATCTCAAGACTTGAAGAGGATAAGAGAAGAAGAGGTACTCTGCGTACTGAAAATTCAAGGCACAACTCTTAGAAACTTAACTTTGGTCGAGAAGTCGATCCCCTCAGCGAAAAAATTCATGTCATCATAAGGAAGAAAGGTACCAGGAAGATATAAGAAGAGTAGAGAAATCACAGACACGAGATCAATATCTCTCTACACAAGCTTCCAATGGGTATGATCGTAACAATATGGGCCCTTATCGAGACAAGCCTCTTGCGCGACGATGGGACGATCCAAAAGAGGACACTGGGATGAGGAGACACAAGACAGAGTGGAGACAAAAGCATCGTAAGGAATCACACAATCATACTCTAGCAAGAGGGGATGTGGTGGTACCGGATTTAGCACCCATTACCATACCCGACCCATATCTGATTCGACTTGGAGCTTTGGGAAGCATCTCGGAGAAATGGGCCAGCGGGGATCCATGTAGACGTCTCGGGCCGTTAAGGAGCGCTAGCCGACCTCGGTGAATACAAGCAAATTGGAAGACTTAGCTCGGATAAAGAAAATACTTAGAATTAGTATAACTTCCTTTTATCTTTTAGGAGGTTTTCCATTTATATTTTAAGGTTATTTTGACCGACTTTGTATTTGTATAAATACTTGATGTATTCCTCCAAAATGAGGACATCTCCTTCAATAGAAAATTCTATACACATCTTTTTACTTGATATTGTCTTTGTGATTTTACATCTAAACCTAGTTCCTCTATTCTTTGGACCGATTTCGAATTGTTGCTCAATCTTGTATGACCAAATTGGCGCCGACTAAGGGGACCGATTAAGTTTACTACGTAACTTTCACGAGAGAGATCCTCTAAAGATATCCGGAGACGAAATTCTAACTCCACCTGTTACGAATGTAGCCGGAACGAAAAAGAATCCAACCGATGGAAGCAATCCTGAAGGGGCATTGAAAGCCTCAGAAAAACAGGGTCCTACCCCTGAGATCCATATTCTGGAGAAAGATCAACAACCAGAGGCCCGATCAGAGAAATTGAACCCCCAGGTAATCCTGATCCAAGATACGGAACTTGATGTTCCAGCCGAGATGAAATCGTTACGGGAAAAGTACGATAAACAGCAAAGCGATCAGGAAAAAATCCATGAGGAGATGACTCTCCTCATGGGACGGACCGATCAGAGTTCCCGGAACCAGGCGACTCAAATTGATCGAAATCTGTTTCCAACCGAGATAACGCCTAGAGTTTTAACGGTGGAAGGCCAATCTCCGACTCAGGTTACATAGCCTTCACGAAGTTTGAAAGAAAGAGACGATGAGATAACATCCATGAAAGAGACCATCCGTTTGATGAACTTAAGGATGCATCGCGTAGTAAGCTCGACTCCCGAGCACGATGAAGTCCGCAAGGGAACGAAACAGACTCCCTTCACCACCCGGATTGTAAACACTCTGGACAAACCCAACGCTAAGATTCAAATTGCGCTCTACGAAGGAAAGACCGATCCAACTAAGCATCTCACGACGTTTAATATCACTATGAGCCGAGCTCACTTCCCTCCCGAGGAAAAAGAGGCCGGTTACTGTCATCTATTTGTAGAACACCTCGCTGGCGACGCTCTTGCCTAGTTCTCAACTTGACCGAAATTCAATCGATAACTTTCACCAGTTGTTGACAGCTTTCTTAAAGCACTACTCGATGCACATCGAGAAAAAAACTTCGACTGCCAATCTCTGGGCCCTCCAACAGAAACCGGAAGAGCCTTTGAGAGAGTTCATGGGAAGATTCAAAGGAACCGTTTCCAATTTGGTTGTGACAAACGATGCCGCCATCGATGCGCTTCAGAAACTGTTACTCCTGAAAAGTCAGTTCCGAAACGAATTGACCGTTAACCGACCCACTACCTTGGGAGACGCCTTGCACAAAGCATCGAGCTTTATGGAGTTAGAAGAGGATAAACTAGAGGTCAAAGGAGGTGACAAACCAACCCGCGGAACGAAGGGACATAGTTTCCAAATCAGCGAGGACATTGAGGAACCCGCGCAGAAGTATTGGCCTAGAAGTAGCCGACCCGTGGAGGAAAGTAACGCCCGGAGCTGCTGTGACTTTCACCAAACGTCAGGACATTCGATAGCCCAATGTCGTCACCTCTTGGACGTGTTAATGAAATGCTATCGAGCCGGAAGAGTTCCTGATATGGAATTTCAAAAGAACTTCCCCGGGAAAGCAAACTCGGCTGAGCGGGAAGAGTTCCTGATATGGAATTTCAAAAGAACTTCCCCAGGAAAGCAAACTCGGCTGAGCGGGAAGATGATCAGGGCCAGCCAAAGCAGTTGCCACCTGGAGTCAACCCCCCCTGTAACGCCCCCGATCAGGATCAGGTCAACGCTGACCCAAAACCCGACCGAAGATGCTACGTTTGCGCACTTGGCCGTCCGTTCCGAGGTTCCAAAAACTCACTAAAGAACCCTAGACCAAACGTCCAAGTATGCATTTCCTATCAAACATAAACCAAGGCTTTTCAACCCAATTTATGATCGATAGTTGGTTCGTCCTGGACTAGGACTAGTATCATATGTAACCCAAGCTTTAAGCAAATACTTCATTTATACATACTTATACTTAAGGTTTACAATAGTTACCAAAACGTAGATATTTGCCGGCTTCGAGCCAATGCTCAAAATAACATTTCTACATATTAAATACATACACGTTTGCAAAAAGGCAGACGATCTACACCAACTTTCCTAAGCTCTTCCAGCCCGACTAACATCTCACTATTGGTTACCTGCAAAACAAATGAGTCGTGAGCACTAATTGCTCAGTGAGTCAAGGCTCCCCTAACATGCAATAAATAAATTCCCAACCCAAACCCAAAATAACAATCAACAAGCAATCAACAATAATAAACAGAGAATGCACATGCAGAAACGATAATTAAAACATAACACACTTAGAGGACTTCTTACCGCAGTCCTCTTTTAAAGTAACATGTTAGCACACAAAAACCTAAATAAAGCCAATTGACAACTTCCTTCCAATGTCCCTTTTACCTCACTCGGCCTTAACCACCAAGGCTAAAAGACCAGTGATCCGACTAGTGTAATACCACGGCCCAAGGCTGCAATCCCGTCTCTCCGTGACCCCCGATACATGGAAGTGTCAACCGCTCACTACTAATGTTAGAAAGTTAGAACATTGCATGATCCTCTTGATCACTTGTAATGTTAACCACAAACAAAACACACAATCATCACAAGAAATATGCAACACACATTCACACAATCATGTTAAACAATAAAATCAAACACTTAAACTAAAATCCTAAAATCCTAGCATGAACATCAACGGTTATCAGCATAAAAATAAACAAACATGACGCTCTATTTGTTTTGCAGTAAAGCAACAAACATAACCATGACTCACCTTTACTCTATGAACGGTTAGGATTTGGATTCGACTAAAGATTTAGAATGAATCTTCCTTCTCTAAAAACGGCCAGAGCTTAGGCTAGATTAACGACTAATCTTGCTTCTACTCGATGGTCTAAGATGATAGAAAAGAGTGGATAAAAACGTGGACAAAAACTCGGGTTTTCTATACTGATTTTAACAGAGGTTCGAAGTGGTTTCTAGAGTGATTTTGGTAGAGGTTCCCACGTTTTTGAATGAAAGAAAATGAGGTCTTAGGTTCCTATATATAAGCTTAGGCAAGCAGCTGAGTCAGCAGGGCTTTGTCGTGCTTGCGGATTTGTCGTGCTTCCGATTTGTCGTGCTTCCGCTGACTCGTACCACACGGTCGCGACACCTCGTGCTTACGAATTTGTCGTGCTTCCGATTTGTCGTGCTTCCGCTGACTCGTCCCACACGTTCGTGACACCTCGTGCTTACAGGATTTGTCGTGCTTCCGCTGACTCGTCTCACATGGTCGCGACATCTTGTGCTTACAGGATTTGTCGTGCTTCCGCTGACTCGTCCCACACGGTCGCGACACATCGTGCTTACAGGATTTGTCGTGCTTGGACAAACCCAATCACCTTGGACGTTTCTTCGTCCGATGGTAAGTGACGTTTCTTCATCCGAAGGTAACGCTGGTGACTAACCAACCAGGCAGACACCTAGCTTAGTCACCGAGGTGATTAATTAGGTTTTGGTCAAAAACTATCGGACTGATCCAGCCATCCAATCAGGCTTTGCCGAGGCGTGGTTAGACCTAAGAGAGGTTCATTACACCCCCCCCCCAAACGGGACCGAGACGACGTGCATGGGGATAAGAATGCTTTGGTACCTCGGAAAAAGCTCTACATGATTATGAGCGGGCTTTAAGAATGTAACGATTCTATGAGATCGATACATCAACATGAAAGGAGGGACGAGACCGCCCGAAAGTGGCCGGTGCCGGCCGAGAAAGACATTTTTGTTACATTCGACGAGCAGGATACTGAGGGTCTGGATCGACCTCACAATGATCCTCTGGTAATTCAGCTCGTCATCAACGATTGCGAAGTAGGTCGTGTGATGATTGACACCGGAAGCTCGGTAGACCTGATCTATCGAAACACCCTCGAGAGGATGGGAATGACTCACGAAGACATCAAGTTCGGGAATAGACCACTCACTGGTTTCGTTAATGATATTACCTCGATAGTCGGTACAATCAAGCTTCCAGTTTACGTGTATGGAGTAACTCACTTTGTCAAGTTTGTCATCATAGACTCGCCTTCATTCTATAATGCGATCTTGAGAACACCCAGGCTATACGCCATGAAAGCGGTGGCCTCGACCTATCATCAATGTGTCAAGTTTCCTACTAATAGCGGAACCTACACAATCAAGGGCAACCAAAAGGCCGAGTCTGAAGCACGTTTGAACAACGGTGAGGTCGACGTTCCGAAAGAAAAGGAAGTCAAGAAAGTCCGAGCCATGACGAAAAGTCAAGCCTGAAAGCTGATCTGATTACTTCAGATCGCAAAAAAAAAAAACTACTCATTATAAACGAGCCCATACAAATGTATGAACTACGAGTGACTTGATTCATCTTCGAGGATACGTAGGCAGTTTCTTGCAAAAGCGCAGTCACACCCTTAATAAACACTTTAAATTTTTAAAGAAAATAAACTTTTTTTTACCAATCTGACCCTCAAAAGTCGGACAGATGTAAGAACGCATGCCCTTACAAAAATCCTAACTCACTTTGTTCGGATTGTGATTACTAACGTTGGTACCCTGGCCAGGTATCAGACTTTCAACGCGCTTCTCATAAGTGCCGTGGTGAAATAATCGACAAACTCTAATAAGCCGGAGCCAGGTCCGCACCTTGCACTTAGGACAACCAAGTAAATTACACGCCGTCTCTCGATCGCATACTGAAGTTTCGTCTTAAGGCAAAAGTTGAGCTAAGCCAAAGCACTAGTCCTTTGCACTCTCAGACCCCAAACCGAGCCCGCCTCGTACCTAGGTGCAGATTCTAAGAACAATTCCGAGCTAGTAAGCAGCAGAGTCTTGGAGGAATCTTACTTCTAATAAGCCGAATTACATAGTTCGCATCCACTAAAGAGTCTTCTGAAATTAATCTTAGTGTTTAAAACCGAGTTTCTTAGCTCGCAATCATTTAAGGGTTCTTACGAAAGCAACCTTAAATTGTAAAGAATAAGCCAAACTCCATAAAGCTTGCCATCACTTAAGCTTATTTAGAAGCGAAACGTGTTAATACAGTCTAGCTACGTGATTTGCATCAAAGTATTATGAAATACTTAAAGCCGATCTTTCTTAAGACCGCAAAAGCCGATCTCTTAGATCGCAAAAAAAATCAAAGTATTATGAAATACTTAATGCCGATCTCTTGTTAGATCGCAAAAGAAAATCAAAGTATTATGAAATATTAAAAGCCGATTTCTTAGATCGCAAAAGAACATCAAAGTTTTATGAAATACTAAAAGTCGATCTCTTAGATCGCAAAAGAAAATCAAAGTATAATGAAATACTAAAAGCCGATCTCTTAGATTGCAAAAGAAAAAAGAAAAGTATTAAGAAAATACTTAAAACCGATCTCCAATGAAATCACCAGAAGAGGAAAATTTCCTAAGTATTTACGAAATACTAAAGCCAATTTTCTAAAAAGAGATTGCAAGAAAAGTATTAATACTTAAAAAGAAAACCATGTAAAAAGGGACAATGTTTACAAAAGTAAATTAAAACCCACAAAAGTGGGCACTATGTTCAAAAGCGACATAAAAAAGAATTACGAGCCACACGAGGCTCAAATTTGGTCACCGTCTTGATTATCTTGGGGAGAGAGGAACGACCCGTGTTCGCTGATTCCTTCTGGAACTTGGGATGCAACATCCCGAGGAAGACCAGCAGGAGGAGGCGGCGGAGTCGGAAACAGAGTATCATCGCCGAGGGAGTCAAAGGATTCGTCCTTAGCAAGATACTCTTTCTCCTCTTTGGGGTAATCTCAAGAAGACCAGGAGGGAGTTTATACTTTGCCTCCACCATCTTCTCCAAGCTTATTCGGGCTCCGCGTCTATAACAATGTTGAGCTTTTACCTCTTCTTGATCATGAAGAGTTACGAGATACGAACGTATCCGCTCTAAACGAGACGAATGTCTTGCACTTCATACAGAACTGCCACTCGCGATCTCATCATCTTGGTGGCGTGCTCCGTCACGCTTCTTCCTGAGACGATCCTCGGTAAAGCAAGATTTCTCCGGATTAGCTCGAAGTTCAGCTATCTCGACAGAAGCCGCCTCGAGATGAACATCTCTTTCCTTCACTTCACCCTCAAGCCTCTGTTTCTCCTCCTTCAACACCTCGACCTGAGCCGCGTAATCATCCGCACTTTGTCGATTTGCGGTGGCAGAAACCTCCCAGGAATCAGCACGATCTTTCTGGCGATCCAGCTCCTTCCAAGCTGCGTCAACATCGGTACGAGCCAGCAGGGACTTGATTTTATCCTCCTTATCGGCAACCACTTCTTCATACGCACCGACGATACGACTCTCGGAGTTGATTATTTGCTGAAAAAGGATATCAAATCATGCCATGGAAAGATGTGATTCGAAAAGAATTTAAGTGGGGGACGAACGTTAAGCAGGTCTCGAGACCAGTCAAGGAAGCGATCTGGCACGAGGAGGTCCTCAAGATTTGTGGGAAACTTGACCCCGATCCCACCAATTTTCCTTATCAGCTCGGGCCCAATCTTGATGTCAGAGGAAACCAGTGGTAACTCATCATCAGTATGGGAGAATGACCAACGATTGTCATGACATGGGGGAACCCTAACTGACGAATTTCCTAAAGGACCGGAAGCCCTTTGGCGAGATACTTCAATAGTACATCTCCTCTTTAAAAGAGAAGACTCAGACGAAAGTTCCGAGGCTAATCTAGCCAACGGAGTGAGAGAAGGAGCACGAGGAGGATGAAGATGAGGAACATTAACAGCTTGTTGAACAGCTGGACAAGGCGGAATCGCCGCAGTGTCAAAACTGACAGGAAGAAAAGCAGGAGGTGTGACACCCAAATTTTGAGCAACGGGTGCTTCGGACGGAAAGACTTCACAAGTTCCACCGATCCGGAAGGATTCGGAAGGCTGAAATCCTTCCCGCTTTGAGGTTGGCTTTAGCCTTAGCCGCTATCCTGTTCTTCTCTGCCTTCTTATCTATGGGATCAACTTTCCCTTTTCCCTTTGAACGGGAAACATCGCCAGGACCCTTTGGTTCATTGGACTCGCCAGGGACCGACCCTCGAGCTAACGCATCATCGGCCCTTTGCATATCGGCCGCATCGGTCCTTTGCATATCGGCCGCATCGGTCACAGAAAGAATCTTCTAGGAACCATCTTTGACAGATGGGCTCTCCTCCTTATTTGGAAGAAAAACGCATTCAGTGTTATCCTTAGAGTCTTGGATAACTACTATAGCGGATGGATCGGCCGTAACCTCGGCTTCCGACCAATTCAACACCTCGGAAAGTCTCCTAGATTTCTTGGGGCGGTTCGGAATAGAGGGAGTATTGAACGCAGGAGTTCCGGGAGTAGCACCTCTCATCTCTACGGCCCAGTATTCGCTATCCCAGATATCTGAAAACGATAAACATCCAGAGCGGTGTCGGACTTCGAAGTCAAAGGAACAAAAACTTTATAATGTTAAAGTAACTCGTAGAGAGTCATTACCAAGTCTGTCACGAGCAAGACGGACACGAGTGTAGGACAGATCGTCCCAACGATGGTTTCATGCCCTTATTCTGTTAAGATCTTCTTTGAATGGTAAATCCGCAAGAGGAGAAGCCGGAAGATGAAGAACTACAGAACAGAATGCAGCACGAATGTGTTAGAAAAATGCATCATGAATACCGAGGCAGTACATGCATGCAAGATTTATGAAAATCTACCTATAGAAGGATTCCACCGACTATGATAAGTCCTAGTGGTATCATGGACCGAGGCATCGCTTATCTTAACCAAAAAGTATCGGTCAAACCATTTGCCGATCTTGCTTTTCAATTCGATAAACTTGCATCCGACCTTCATACTGTTGTAAAAACGGTCGGGGAATTGACCTTCTTTCATCACAGAAATCTGTTCATACTTTTCGACTGAAAAGTTAATGCTGAGCTCGACACCAAGCACTACAAGTGCCAAGAGATTACATGTCCCGGCCATCGTCATCTGTGAGAAGCATATGTTCCTATTCTCGTAATACCTAACGAAGATGTAGGGTAACGGGAACCACATGAAACAATCAATAAACATCTGCTCATGAAGACAGATGTAACCCGTAGGACAATCCCATGGACGTTCATGAGACTTTGGGGCCAGGAATTCTAATTCCTCAGACATACGACAAACCCTCCTCATCGAGTCCAGCGACCTCTCATCTGATAGCGAAGGAGAGATCTTGTAAGTATCAAACTGAACAGCCAAGATCTCTTGGAAAATCTGTTCTTGGCCGATATGTTCGTCTGGATACTGTTCCCCAGATTTACCTCTCGTACGATCACTCGTATCAACGAACGGAGTAGAAGCTTCAGGGTTCAAACCGATTTTCTTTGAAGTGTTAGCATAGACCAGCGCGAATCTTTACATTGTTCGGATGACGAATAAATAAGGAAAATCCAAGGGTCGAAAGATCCAGCATTTATACTCTAAGGCGCGAAAGTCTAGGGTAATCATTAGACCTTGGCAGCAGACGCAAGCGAACCAAGGCGTCTCTTCAGTGTCCTTTCAAGAACGAGCGGTCCAGAGCGTGCCGCGTGTAGCGAAGCGACGTGTCGAATCAATATCTGAGTTGGGCAAATCTTTCTCAATATGTGTCGGCCGAGCTTGCTGACGTAAAACACGCCGAACTCGAGGGGGCTAGTTGGTGGTACCGTGTTTAGCACCCATTACCATACCCGACCCATATATGATTCGACTTGGAGCTTTGGGAGGCATCTTGGAGAAATGGGCCAGCGAGGATCCATGTAAACGTCTCGGCCTGTTAAGGAGCGCTAGTCGACCTCGGTGAATACAAGCAAATTGGAAGACTTAGCTCGGATAAAAGGAAATACTTAGAATTAGTATAACTTCCTTTGATCTTTTACGGTTATTTCGACCGACTTTGTACTTGTATAAATACTTGATGTATTCCTCCACAACGATGACATCTCCTTCAATAGAGAATTCTATACAATCTTTTTACTTGATCTTTTCTTTGTGATTTTACGTTTAAACCTAGTTCCTCTATTCTTTGTACCGATCTCGGATTGTTGCTCAATCCGGTATCACCATCCATTAGCAGCGTCTCGGCCCGTTAAGGAGCATTAGCCGACTGGTGGTACCGGGTTTGATACCCATTACCATACCCGACCCATATCCGATTCGACATGCAGCTTCAAGAAACATCTCGGAGAAATGGGCCAGCGAGGACCCATGAAGACAACTCGGTCCGTTAAGGAGCATCGACCGACCTAGGTGAATACAAGCGAATTGGAAGACTTAGCTCGGATAAAAGAAAATACTTAGAATTAGTATAACTTCCTTTTATCTTTAGGAGATTGAGCAACAATCCGAGATTTGTCCAAAGAATAGAGGAACTAGGTTTAAACGTAAAATCACAAAGAAAATATCAAGTAAATAGATGTGCATAGAATTATCTATTCAAGGAGATGTCCTCGTGTAGGAGGAATACATCAAGTATTTATACAAGTACAAAGTCGGTCAAATAACCCAAAAGATAAATGGAAAATCTCCTAAGAGATAAAAGGAAGTTATACTAATTCTAAGTATTTCCATTTATCCGAGATAAGTCTTCCAATTTTCTTGTATTCACTGAGGTCGACTAGCGCTCCTTAACGGGCCGAGACGTCTACATGGATCCTCGCTGCCCCATTTCTCCGAGATGCTTCCCTAAGCTCCAAGTCGAATCAGATATGGGTCGGGTATAGTAATGGGTGCTAAACCCGGTACCACCACCTATCCTCAAATCACTAGACCTGATGTGGAGAGATTTGTTTGGAAGAACATTATCTGCCAACATGGAGTTCCTTACGAAATCGTAACGGACAATGATCAGAACCTTACTTGTGATGTTTTCGCAAAATTTTGCGACAGATGGAACATTCGTGTGACCACAACACTGTCTATTACCCTCAAGGGAATGGATAGGCTGAGTCGACTAATAAGACGCTGATAGCCATGCTAAAGAAGCGCCTAGGCGAAAAGAAGGGAGCATGGACAGATGAACTTCCTGAAGTACTTTGGGCTCATCGAACAACACCTTGAAGATCAACAGGTCATACCCCTTTCTTTTTAGCCTATGGAATGGAAACATTAGCACCCGTCGAAGCCCACATCGATAGCGCGCGACGAGTCTTGATGACTCAAGACGCCGAGATAAACGAGCGAAGAATTCGTGAGCAGCTTGACGACCTTGAAGAAGTTCGAGACAGCGCCTTGCGGAGGATACATAATTATCAACAGCTCGTCGGGAAGTACTACAACAAAAATTTACAATATCGATTTTTCGATGTAGGTGATCTCGTCCTCCGTAAAGTTTATAAAAACAAAAGGGAAATTGGCACCAATAATAGGTTTTTGACCTAAAATTCATTATCTAACACCCTTTGAATTAAAATTAGATGACTAACATTTAGATCACATAAAATTTCAGTTTTACCCTTTTATAATTAAAGAGTCTTTTACATTAAAAAAACACAAAAACCCTAGTTTCTAAATCATTCATCCCCTCTTATCATTATTCTTCTTCTTTGTGCCTCCTCCTCACGAGATTCTCATTTTATTCTTTTTATTTTAATTAGTGATAGATAAAACAAGACACTTCTTTTCTTTTTTCTCCTTCTTCTCTTTCTTTATATCCACAATGGTGATTCGCGGCTTCTTCTTCGTTTCTCTCAATTATTTTGTATTAATCGTTGCATAGATCCAAATTTATAGTCGTGAATTAAGATGGTGGTTCTTCTCATTCGTTAAACTTCCCACCGTCATCCCTTTTATTGGTCTGAAGACCTGACATAGTCACATAGATTTGACATATTAACTATTTTCACAAATAGGTTACTATGTTTTTGACAATAGTTGACTATGTTCACAAATAGATAACTACGTTTTTGTATAATAGTTAACTACATATGTTTTTTTATTATAATAGTTAACTATGTATGTTATTTTTTTCCATTATGCAAACTACAATATGTAGTTAACTATATTTTTTCAAATAAGTAACTATTATAATAATATTTTATGTAGTCAACTATGTCATAAAATCAGTAGAGTAGATAATTATGTCATAAAAATAGTTACCTATATTTTTAAATTGGTAACTAATTTCTGAAAACCAATTTAAAATTAGTTAACTATGTTTTAAACAGTTACAAGTAATGTGATGTAGTTGACTACGTTCTGAGATCAATTGAATATGTAATTTCGAAAATAGTTAATTATTTTTTACAACATATGGTTTTTTTTCCATCTTCTAACCTGATTGCTTTTTTTCAGAAATACAAGTGTGGGAATAATTTTTGAAGAGATAAAATTAAGTGAAGATCAAGAGAAGATTTTTAGGAATTTTTATTTTTTATATCTATCTTAATAATTGTAAGGGCAATTTTGTTCCTAATTTTAATTCACTTTGTTACTTACCTAAATATATTTTTGGACATGTTAGTTACTTAATTATTGTCCTCAAAAGTAATATTAAGCTAATTAACCCAAAACAGAAACTTAAAATGGAACTTTTCAATATTTTTAGTCCAAAGAAAGTGACATATCTATTTATTGATGATAAATTTTTTTTTAAATCATTTTAAAATGCATTTTGAAAAATGCTACTAAATTAATATTTTTATTTAAAATATTATTTAGGTTTGGATTAACTGTTTTATATATTTGGGTTAACTATTATAGTTCATAACATTATATTTGTTATTAAGAGGGGGTTATTGGTTTGTGTACTTTAATGGATTTGAAAATCAGAACCAAATCTTGTGTTATTGGATTAATGATTCTAAAATCTACATTAAAATCCAGTGTTATTCATTTTATGATTTTGAAATCCAAGTTAAAATCAAGTGTTATTCAATAGTAAAGATTTGTACAAGGATTTGATTATATATTGGATTTAAGTGGATTTAGAAGGAATTTCAAACTAAAAATACAAAGACTCAAATATTGAGGTTTACCTTCATATTTGGATGGATTTGCCAATATAACATATTCCACCTAGTACATATCTTTTCCATTTTTCTGTTTTGTACAATCTTCTAATTTTTAACATCCTATATACATCAAAGGTCTTTGCTAATTTCTCTATATAACACAAAACCCTAGAAAAACAAAAAAGTACCAGTGGAAGAATCACAAAAAAATAGAAAAAATCAAAAGGGAGTTCATATAAACGATAGATTCCCAATCGAAAAGGGGTTCGTATAAACCATGGAGTACTAAAACTCATCAACACTACTATAATAGATGGGATGACTACATAAAGGTAATTACAATGATAAAGAAATTCTTGCAACCCCAACAACCCCAAATCAGCAAACAGAATATGCCAATCAATTGAGAGAAAGACTCACAACAAACATGTGGATAGATTTTATTAGTAATGAAAATAATAGATGATAAGTGAAAGATCTACAGTAAAAACTCCATAAAGTAATACTCGATAAAGTAATAAATTCGATAAAGTAATAAATTTTGCCGGTCCCGAGTCGGGTCAGTCCAAAATTAACACAAATCAATAAGATAATAAAATAATATTTTTTTTATAAATCCTATACAAATATATGATCTCATTAATATCATAAAATAATAAATGTTATATATTTCTTTCATTTCATAGTAAATGATGTTTTAAGAGAAACAAATTGTTTCAAACTATATTATGTTTTCTATGTTTCGTAGAGAGTTAATTAATTTCTTATCGTTTTTAACCAATTATATTATGTAAATTTTGTATCAATGGTTAAATTGTGTTTTTTTATTAAATTTATCAGTTAAATTTTTTATTTTATATTTTAAACATTACTCATAAAATAATAACTCTATAAAGTTATAAATTTTTGTAGTCCCAACATTATTACTTTATAGAGTCTTTATTATATGTGATTTTTCTTTTGACTCAAGCAAATTTTATTCGGATGTTTTTTATACTTTTGTCGATGATTTTTTTTATTTTTAGGTTTTTGACTTTTGTCAAGGAAATCCATTTGGTTGATTCGTAAATCCACTTTCTTTGATTTTGAAATTCGTAACATACTGGATTCGCATGATAACATACTGAAATTCGTAACATACTTATTTGTATTCTTTTGTCCTATTCTGTCTTTGGAAATGTTATCATGCTTAAAGACAGTCAGAATTGTTTTCTTTATAGAAAAAGGAATGCTAAAGTAAGAGAACATACCTAAAATATTTAGACGTTGAATATTAATTACATGTTCACGAAAAATTATGTTTTTAAAAGTAAACAAATCAAATCCTTTAAACACTTAACATACATTCACTCTATAAATTTCAAAATTAACATTCCTTCTTTTATTTTCTTTTTTTTTTGTTAATTTCTTAAACTTTCAATAAAATCAGTTAGTCAAAGAAAAATTCATTTTTTTGTCAAGATAAACATAGAGGGATCGTGGCCAAAAGAAGAAAAAAGCACAGAAGGATCGATCGATGCAAATCTTTTTTTTATCAACTGTCCTATAAGATAATCATCATGAGTTCATCGTGTATGTATACTCTTTTAAATACGGGTTCTGTTTTGACGTTTTCCCTCTATCCAAGATCCACAATGTGAGTTGTTGGACTCAGACTAGAAATAAAAGGCTTTGGGCCAGTAAGCCCATACGCAAGATTAAACCAGAATCAAGTATGGACCTAATACAAAAGAGAAGAGGGCCCAACGAGGATTTGTCTTGGTTGTTATAACAGCTGAAAACAGAAAGAGGAAGAGAAGATCGTGAATAAGAAACAGAGTAGAAACAGAGACTATCAAGAAGATAAAGGAGATTAGTCTAGGGTTCTTACTTTGTATCATCTTCTTCCTCATTCCTTCTTGTTTTGATTTAAACCCTAGCATCACCATTGATAAGGTGATTGTAATTCTTGGTTCGTGATCTAGTGGAGTTCCCGGTGACGAGTTCACAGACGAGTTAGGGGCCGGAACTAAGCCCCGAAGCTCGATTGCTTGTGTCGTTTACTTTCTTGCTTTGGCTATTGAATCTGTGAACAAGTAGAATCAAGATTACGTTAGATTTCTTATTCCGCAAGCTAAGAAATCTTTACAAGTGGTATCAGAGCGTGGTTCGTGCGCAGAGGCTAGGGTTTTATAGTCTAGGAGGAGATCGGAGAAAGAGAACTTACCGGAAAAGGAGTTTTCTGGTCATCAGAAGATTTTGAAATCACATCGGAGTTGAGATTGTAGCAGACTTGCTACTGTGATTTGTTATCAAAGAAGATCGAATCAGATTCTGTACTGAGAGATCTGATTAAGTTCAAATAGCAAATCAGGTTCACAAGTAAAAGAATCGAATTGGAAGATAGAGTTAAGAAAAAATTCACGATTCTTAACTCTCAGGTTACTTCTAATCAATTTCTAGAATCTTTACCTAAGTTTGATTTAGTGTGTACCACTGTGTTTGCTTCGAGGTTGTTCTTGTTTGTTTTGGACCTGCAGATTATAACACAGAAGAACATATCAGACAAACATGGATCCAACTCCAGGAAGATTTGAAATGGAAAAGTTCGATGGTTATGGTGATTTCGGTTTATGGAAATTCAAGTTACTGGGGCAGCTTGAAATACAAGGTCTATTAGTTGTACTACAAGAATATTGGTATATCCCTACTACTAAAGAGGTACTCAAGACTGGTGAAGCATCTTTAGCAGTAAGGGAAACTGTGGTTGATCCTAAGAAACATGCTCAAGATCTAAGATGCAGAAACTTGATTGCTACCTGATTAAGTGATCGCATCCTCAGAAAAGTAATGAAAGAAACCACTGCGTTGGGCATGTGGAAGGCTCTTGAAACTGAGCATTAGACTAAGTCCCTGCCAAATAGAATATATCTTAAGCAACATTTTGCTAGTTTCAAAATGGAAGAAAGTAAGAGTATTGAAGATAATGTGGATACCTTTCTCAAGTTGATTGCAGACTTAGCCAGTTTGAAGGTGGAGGTCTCAGAAGAAGATCAAGCCATTCAACTTCTCTCAAGTCTGCCACCTGCGTTTGAGCCTCTGGTTCATACCCTGAAATATGGAACAGGGAAGGAAACTATTACTGTAAGTGAAGTGACAAGTGCAGCTTATGATAAGGAAATGGAACTAAAGCAAAAGGGATAACTGCATAGAGGATCATCTGGAGCTGACAGTTTGTTTGTGGATACAAGAGGCAGATCAAATAAAAGAAATGGTCAGAGTAAAGGAGATTCTTACAGAGGCAGGTCAAACAGTCGAGGCAGATCAAAGTCCAAGTCAAGGTTCAATTAGGGAACAAAGGGAGCATGCTTCATCTGTGGGAAAGAAGGTCATTGGAAACGTGAGTGTCCAAATAAAGGAAAGAATGGCTCAGAGGACTCAACAAATGTGGTATTCGAATTACCTGAGCCGATGGTACTCACGGTGAGCACTGAAGAAACAACTGGAGCTTGGATACTAGACTCTGGGTGCACTTTCCATATGACACATGACAAGGAGATCATGTATGACCTAAAAGAATTCGATGGAGCTAAGGTCAGGATGGCTAATAAGACCATCAATCAAGTCAAGGGACTTGGAAAATTAAGAATCATAAATCCAGACAACACAGAGGTGATTCTAAGTGAAGTAAGATACGTTCCAGATTTTGATAAAAGTCTTATCTCAGTAGGAATGTTAGACCAAAGTGGGGTCAAGTATGAAGGTGGAGATGGAATGCAAACATACTTCAAAGACAAGAAGAAAGTGTTCACTGCTAAATGGTACAATGGTCTATACTATCTACAAGCAAAGGTAATCAAAGCAGAAGCAAATGCAGTAAGCATGGATGAAAGTGATGCAAATATATGGCATTCCAGACTGGGTTATATGAGCTCTAAGCAAATGGCAATGTTGAAAAAACAAGGACACTTTAACAAGGTTAAACTTGAAGGACTTAGCTTTTGTGAGAGCTGTGTTTTTGGCAAGTCACACAAGCTGAGTTTCCCTGCAGCCAAACATACCACCAAGGGTATTCTGGAGTACGTTCACTCAGATCTCTGGGGTTCACCTTCAAATCCAGAGAGTCTAAGTGGAAGCCACTACTTCATTAGTTTCATAGATGACTTCTCCAAAAAGTCTTGGGTTTATTTCTTGAAAACCAAAGATGAAGCATTTGAGAAATTTAGAGACTGGAAGAATTCTGTTGAAACTTTAACAGGGAAGAAGATAAAGTGTGTACGTACTGATAATGGTTTGGAGTTCTGTAACAAACAGTTTGATGAACTGTGTACGGAGTCTGGAATTAGGAGACACAGGACGTGCTCCTATACTCCTCAGCAGAATGGAGTTGCAGAAAGGTTAAACAGAACTATAATGGATAAAGTCAGAAGTATGTTGGCTGAGACTGGTTTGGGAAAGGAGTTTTAGGCTGAGGCCACATCTACAGCTGTCTACTTGATTAATAGGTCCCCTAACTCATCTATAGATTTCAAGGTACCTGAAGAGGTTTGGACTGGGACTAAGTGTGATTTATCTCATATCAGACGGTTTGGATGTTCAGCCTATGTACATACAGTTCAAGATAAAATCAGTCCTAGGTCAGTTAAAGGAGTTTTCATTGGTTATCCACGAGGAACTAAAGGATACAAGGTAAGGTATCTAGATGAAGGCTAGACTGTGGTTAGCAGAAGTGTTGTGTTCCATGAACATGAACTCTATAAGGATACTCTAATTACTACTACTATAGAGGCTACTCCAGAGGTTGCAAACTAGGGAAAAGTTTCTAAGGCTAGTCCTAAGAAGAAGGTATCCTTCAGTGACAAGCTAATCAGAGGGCCATCACCGTCAACTTCAGAAACATATGCTTCTGATTCAGGTGGAGACAGTGAAGAACCTACAAGTCCACAGAGTGAGGATAATCCTTCAGGGTCAGATTCGGAACCAGATTCTACTATGACAGATCAGGATGGTTCAGACTCAGAAGATGACTATGAACCTACTATGGGTGAATATGTTCTAACTAGAGATATAATTGCAAGAAAGGACAGAAAGAAGCCATCCAGGTATGAGGATGGCAACTATGTGGCTTATGCTCTATCAGCAGCAGATGACATTGAGATAAATGAGCCTAAGTCATATACAGAAGCTATTACAGGAGCTCAGAAGAAGTTCTGGATAAATGCATCTCGAGAAGAGATGGAATCTCTATGGAAAAATGGAACTTGGGAATTGATTGAATGTCCGTCTAATGTTAAGCTGGTTGGTTGTAAATGGATATTCAAGCTAAAGTCAGGTATTCCTGGGGTTGAAGATCAGAGATACAAGGCTAGGCTGGTTGCTCAAGGATTCACACAGAAAGAAGGTGTTAACTACAACGAGATTTTCTCTCCTGTAGTCAAACACGTCTCAATCCGGATCATGTTATCCTTGGTGGTTAACCTAGATTATGAACTAGAGCATATGGATGTTAAGACTGCGTTTCTGCATGGAAATCTAGAAGAAAGGATTCTGATGAGATAACTTGAGGGTTTTGTTAAAAAGGGAGATGAGAACAAGGTCTGTTTACTAAAGAAATCTCTGTATGGACTAAAACAGTCACCTAGACCGTGGAATCTAAGGTTTGACACTTTTATGAAGACTCAAAAGTTTCATAGGAGTGACTATGACTCTTGTGTATACATGAAGGATGTACAGACAGACAAGGCTATATACCTAGTCTTATATGTTGATGACATGCTTATAGCGTCAGGTAACTTGGCTGTGATCAGGAATCTAAAGGCTAGTCTAAGCAGTGAGTTTGAGATGAAAGACCTGGGTAAGGCTTCTCGTTTTCTGGGTATGGATATTATTAGGGACAGACACAAAGGTACCCTAATACTATCTCAAAGGAACTATCTAGAAAAAGTGTTAGGCACGTTTGGTATGTCAGAAGCTAAGCCAGTTTTAACGCCTGTAGCAGCTCATTTTAAGCTCCACAGTGTTCCTAAGGATCAGCGAGAAGAAGAAGCTATGCACATGAGGGATAAGCCTTATGCCAGTGCAGTTGGAAGCCTAATGTATGGTATGATTGGCTCTAGACCTGATCTAGGTTTTGCTATTGGACTAATCAGCAGGTTTATGTCTTCCCCTAGTAGAGAACACTGGGATGCAGCTAAGTGGGTTCTAAGGTACTTAAAAGGTTCTATTGACAGAAATTTGGTGTTCAAAAGGAATGGAGAGTTCTCTATAGAAGGGTTTACCGACTCAGACAATGCTACAGATTTAGACAAGTGCATATCATTTACAGGGTATGTTTTTCATGTGTGGGGTAACACAGTTTCATGGAGGTCTAATCTACAGTCTGTAGTAGCTCTATCTACAACTGAAGCTGACTACATGGCTCTATCTACTACAACTAAGGAAGCTTTATGGCTGAAATGGTTCTGCGAAGAACTGGGTTTCTCTGTGAACAGTGTAAGGATACACTGTGATTCACAGAGTGCCCTTGCACTAGCTAAAATTGTTGTTCATCATGAAAGAACAAAGCATATTGCTACCAAATATCATCATATTAGGGATGTTGTATCAGCAGGTGATGTTGTGTTATCAAAGATTCACACAAGCAGAAATCCAGCAGATTTTTTTACCAAAGCCTTACCTCAGCCTAAGTTTGACCTCTGCTGCGATTTATTAGACATCGCCTAAAGGCCAGGGAAGCTCCAGGTAACTCCAGTCTCAGTGTACCTCGCAACATCAGAACAGACTTAGTCAGTTCTCTGGTTACACTGAATAAAACAATCAACAAGAGGAAGCAAGGTAAAAGGGTTAGTTGTTTGAGTTACATGTGAAGCTATGGACGAAGACGAAAGGTCTTCTGTTCCAGGTGGAGTTTTCTGTGAGACTAAAAATAGAGAAGACAAAGAGTCGTCAGTAGTGTTCATCAGAACAGAGTTGTTTTTTGTGTTACAGAAACTAGTATCGGTTTTATCAAAAGAAAGGTTGTGGAAATCCAAGGGTTGCGCTTGGTTACCTGATTCAGATCAGTTGAGGAAGTTGGTTCGTGGTTGCTTGCAGAGATGTATGGTGATATGTTCTTCTGTTGTCAGACACCGAAGATCGAAGATGGTTCTGAACCGTCGCTGTGAAATCTGAAGGGTCGCAGAAGAATACCTTGAGATCTCCATCAAATTACATGCAACAAAAGAAGAAAGCTCAGTTTCTCATTCCAAAAGTTCGAACAATCACTTCGATAGGTTCTAACAGAAGGAGAAAGGATGAGAGATAAAAGTTTACCTGGGCAGTGTTGGAGATGTATGACGAACTACGGTCTCAGGAAAGAGGAGGACCGTCGGAGTCGAAGTCGAATCGTCAAGGTTTTCGATTCGTCTTTGCCGCTAGATCGAGAGAACAAGAACAAAGGTGGCTAGGGTTCTCAAAGGGTTGTGTTTCATTATCTGACTCCAAAGGTGGAGTTTGTGAGTTGTTGGACTCAGACTAGAAATAAAAGGCTTTGGGCCAGTAAGCCCATACGCAAGATTAAACCAGAATCAAGTATGGACCTAATACAAAAGAGAAGAAGGCCCAAGGAGGATTTGTCTTGGTTGTTATAACAACCTGAAAACAGAAAGAAGAAGAGAAGATCGTGAATAAGAAACATAGTAGAAACAGAGACTATCAAGAAGATAAAGGAGATTAGTCTAGGGTTCTTACTTTGTATCATCTTCTTCCTCATTCCTTCTTGTTCTGATTTAAACCCTAGCATCACCATTGATAAGGTGATTGTAATTCTTGGTTCGTGATCTAGTGGAGTTCCCGGTGATGAGTTCACTGGCGAATTAGGGGACGGAACTAAGCCCCGAAACTCGATTGCTTGTGTCGTTTACTTTCTTGCTTTGGCTATTGAATCTGCGAACAAGTAGAATCAAGATTACGTTAGATTTCTTATTCCGCAAGCTAAGAAATCCTTACACACAATTCTTCGATCCATCATATATCTCACAAATATTTCATATACATATTATATTTTTTTTGGTCGGGAAATATACATATTATATTATGCCACGGCTTAGTATAGTATAAACACCATTACAAGAGAAACGCATCAAAAGTAAATCAACTCTAATCATGGATCCATAATTTGACTTCGTCACTTCGTCACTTCGTTTCTCGCGAGCACATTAAAAAAATGAGTACACATACCAGATTTTCACATCTCAGATTTGCATTTAATGCAATGTTTTTAAAACCGGACCGGCGACCGAACCGAAAAAGCTTTTGGGTCATGAGTCAATGTGAACCGACCGGTTCGAACCGGGTCGAACCAGATTTTATAGTGTTTTTAAAAATAATAATATATATAGTTTTTGTATAATTATAATTTCAAAATATATAATATAACCTTTAAATAAACATATTTCTAAATATTAGTCATGAGAAAAATCATTTTAATAACAAAAAAACTATTCAAAAACAAAATTTAATGAAAAATAGTTAAGTTTATATGTAAAAAAAAAATTAAAAACATTAAACCATAACAAAAATTAACTAAATTCAAAACTAGTATTTGTTTTATAAATTTTAATTATAAAAATTAAATATGAAAAATGTTAAAAAATGTAAATTTTCAAAAAAAAAAAAAAAAAAAAAAAAAACTTGAACCCGGGTCAACCCAACCCGGGTAGTCGGCCGGTTCACGGTTGAACCCCGTCCGACCCCCGGTCTGGTCCGGTTTTCAAAACATTGATTTAATGTAACACATATAAAGATTTCAGATTGATGTGTATAGCTGATAAGAAGAACAGTTCTATAGTATCAATAGTCAAAGCTCCAAAACTAGACCATAATGGCCGATTCATCAGAACCATTGTTGTCTCATTTCACCGATGATTCCGAAGACAACATCAAAAACAGATCTCAAGATCTGACTTTCGACAAAATCGTCGAAAAAAAGCCTATCGGATTTCGGAGTCTGGCAAAATTTCCAGATCTTCCTCGTTGGTTTCCCTTTGCTCTTCGATGCTCAGCATATATTCATTACTGTCTTTACAGATGCATACCCAACATGGCACTGTCTTAACCACAGTATATGCGATCCTTCAGCTTCTGACATCTGTAAGCTTCCAAGATCGCCTGGGAATGGGACGGTGGATCCAAGGGCAAATCCGTTATTTCAGAATTCGGTCTCGAGTGCTCGAGCTCATTACTCAGTGGTATGTTTAGTTCTGCTTTCTACATAGGCGCCATTGTTGGAGGATATGTTCTAGCTTTGATACCTGATGATTCCTTGGGACGCAAGAAACTGGTTTTGTTCTCAACTTTTGCAATGTTAGTCACGTCAATCTCCGTTGGTTTCTCGACCAACATGTGGATTTATGCATTTCTGAAATTTGTCATCGGATTCGCGCGTTCTCAAACATGGTCATATGCGGTGGTTCTTATCAACATGCGAGTCTCAACCAGATGGAGACCTAGAGCCACAATGATTCCATTTACCCTATTCGTTTTAGGGTTTATGTCCTTGTCTGGAATCGCTTACTGATATATCATGGTTTTTACCCGTTTTTGACCATGATTTAACCCGGTTTTATCAAGCATTTTCGGTGTTTTTCGAGTGTTTTAGAATACTCTTTGCAGGTTTGTGTACGTGTGTAGCTTAATTGATGATTATGGAACGTTTTGAAGCATTGTGGAAAGAGGAGCTGAAGTCGTTAGAACGGATTTTCAATTGCCGTCAGATTGGCGTGTCGATCGACAGCCCCACGAACACCTGTCGATCGACACACCTTGTGCCTGGCGATCGACAGGCCAGCGCAGAAACCAACATAAAGCGTTTTAAAGAAGGAAATTTGCCAGTTAATGGGCCGGAAGCTGCAATAGACCGTCATAAAAGCCCACCACGAGTTATGTTGCTATAAATAGTTTATTTTAGGGTTTTTAATCATAACTTCAGATTTTATAACACAAAGTTTAGAGAGAGCTTTTTAGAGTTTTTAGGGAGACAAGTTTACTTAGTTCTTTGAGATTCTTCGAACCCTATTGTTCTTATTCTTATTCTCTTTCTTTATGCATTATTATTCAACTATGATTTGCCTTGCTTCCATGTCTGAGTAGTTTGCTTGTTAGGTTTAGGGTTTTTCAAAGGTTAAAACTAGATTGTTATATTCACATCATTGATTAGGATAATCATCTTGTTCTTCATCTAAGTTTACTTTTAGTGCTTGTTCTAGATTGATCACCTAGAATTATGATCTTAGGTTAATGAATTGATGCGAAAGCATAATTGATTTCCTGAACTATCTTAGATGAGCAAAATTCCTACTCGCAAAAAAATTTGGTTTAGGGATTTTGTGAGTAATTGAACCTCAACTTAATGCTTGTTTAAGTTGTTAGAATTCGCAAAGAAATTTGGTTTTCTAGGATTTAGGCATAGATAGCTTTCGCAACGACAGTTGGTTATCTTTACATTCGTGTTTTAGCTCAAGAACTGTTCTTAATAAAATCTTATCGTAATTGAATATGCAATTTAGTTTTACCTGCGAATTACCTGAAAACCTACCTTTTTGTTTAATTGAATCTTAAGAAATCAACAATCTTTCTCTGTTTTAATTTGCTTTTGTCTTTACTTTAATTTATTTGCTTAGCTCAATTCGAAATCATACATCCTGTCGTTTGATTTGACTCCCAGTGATTCGACCCCTACTACGACGACCTTTTAATTTGAGAGAGTAGCTCAAGGTAAATTTGAGCATATCAAATTTTGGCGCCGTTGCCGGGGAGTCAAAATCTTCCATAGGATTTTGATTCTAGAATTTTGACTAAGTATTTTTTTCTTTTTTACGCGTTTTTCTTTTGTTTTTGTGTTTCAGGTACAATCTGAGATGGTGCGTCAGCTTGTGGTTGTTCTTCCGAATGCTCAGGGTGAATTGGTTGACAGATATGGAAACCGATACAACGAGCAGGGGGACAGAATTGATGAAGCTGGTAATGCCATCGTGATGGCAGAGGGGGTTGACGATCCGGTTGCAACCCAACAAGCTGAGTTTGATCGTCAACGAGATGAGTTAGAGCAACAGCGTGTTGAGCTAAAGCGTCAGGCTCGGGCGAATCGCAGATTTCAGGAGGGTGTGGTTAACCAACGCACATTGGGAGACTACAACCGACCTGAAGAATACTATGCTAACAGGGCAGCAATCCGAGCCCCTGGATTTGCTAGGCAGGACTTTGAGCTGAAGCCTGCTTTCTTCTCATTAGTAGCTCAACATCAGTTCCATGGACATCCTACAGAACATCCCATGGATCATCTTGAGAGGTTCGAAGACCTCGCATCTAGCATCAAGGCAAATGGGGTGTCTCTAGATTACGTCTTCTGTAAGCTATTCCCACACTCTCTAGCTGGGGATGCAGCTTACTGGCTGAAGCAGTTGGAGCCGGGCTCACTGACCACTTGGAACGATATAAAGAACGCTTTCCTGAGCCATTTCTTCGATGAATCGCGTTCAGATGAGTTGAGAGCGAAGATCTCTTCTTTTGTTCAAGGACCAATTGAAGCATTCAAGGCTTCATGGGAACGTTTCGAAGGGCTATCAGAGAGATTGTCCTCACCACGGTTTTACAGAGATTCAGCTGTTGGGCATCTTTTTCAGAGGTGTAGATTGGAGGCATCAGATGACTTTGGATTCCGCCAGTAATGGGGATTTCAAGACTAGATATCCAACTGATGCTCTTATACTGATTAAAAACGTGGCTTCGAGCAACAGCACGAAGAAGATTGATGAGGAGAGAAGAAAAGAAGCTGGTATGATAGGTGGAGCTGAGATTGCTGAGGTGAAAGCCAAGATAGGTTCTATGCATAGTCTTCTAGTGGGAAAGAAGGCAGTTCACTTTGCTCAAGAGGAGGAGAATGATCAAAAGGATGTTAACTACATCAATGGGAATGGTTTTCAGAATCAGAGGTTTGGAGGATACAACAACAACCAAAGTAGCTATGGATCTTCATCTTATCAGCCAATTTCTGCTAAGTCTTCAGAAAGCGACATGAAAGCTATGCTCTGACAGATTCTTGAGGGGCAACAAGCACAGACGGTGAAATTCAATGGGAAGATTGACAGCCTATACACTGACCTCAATGGGAAGATTGAAGCCCTCAACATTCACATGAAGAAGCTGGATACTCAGGTTGCTCAGACTGCTGAAAATGAAAGGAGACAAGAATGTTGTCTTCCAGGGAAGACGAACATGAACCCAAAGCACTTCTCAAATTCTATCACATTGAAGAGTGAAGAACAAGTGATTCCAAGTATTGAGAAGTGTGAAGATGAGGATTGGCTCGTGGTTCTTGAAAAAGACATGACTTTGGAGATTGCAAAGCGCCTGTCGATCGACAGGCCTCCTGCTGTCGATCGACACCTAGATCTGACGGCAATCGAAAAACAGACACTGTCGATCGACATACACAGTGAGTGTCGATCGACATACACAGTGAGTGTCGATCGACATGCACGGGAAATTTCTGTACGAACACGAATTCATCAGCACTGTCGATCGACACACCTGATGAGTGTCGATCGACAGCACCGAAAAATGAAAAAAATTTCAAAAATCAGTCTGAAATCGCCGTTAGAAGTGTCTACAAGCCCAAGATCATGTACCCAAGGAGTTTATATCCTTCATCTATTAACCAAGGCAGTGACAAAACACCTCAAGAGAAAGGAAACAAACTTCAAAATCATTGAGAAAAATATCAAAGTTGTTGAATCCAGGAATGTTCGTGGTTCCGTGTTCAATCAATGGTGTAGAATTAAAGGATTCTCTATGTGATACAGGAGCTAATGTGAATGTTATGTGTGAGGCTGTTGCAAAGAAGTTAGGAATTTTGGAGTTACAACCTTCAAGGACTTATATCGAGCTCATAGATAGATCGTGTACAATTTCTAAAGGCTTCATTCCTGACGTACTGATTCAAATAGGAGATTGTCTTGTTCCTACAGACTTCTACATCATTGAGAGAAAGGATCATATCTGTAAACCATTAGTTCTTGGTGCACAGTTCCTTGCAACAGTGGGAGCAATGGTGAATTTTCCTAATAAGCGAATCTCCTTCTCGAACATCAACAAGAATGTCTTTTATCCCTCAGTTCTTGTCACATCAGCTTCTTGTATGAGTGTCAATGTTGGAGATACGCTGGGTTTTGAAGATGAGACAAAGAAGGTTCAGAAAGTCCTCAAGTTGGCTCCTTTCACTACACATCATGAAGCCAACAATCCTGCGAGTTCCAAGTGCATCCCCAAAGTCAAGCGCAGAAAGCCCTTGAAACCATTCTCCAAGATCAGAATTGTCATTCCTTTAGAGTTGAGGGAGAAATGAGAGGTTTTTATCCAAGAGATGGTGAGCAATACTATGAAGCTCTTTCCAGGTATTGTTCCTTGCAATTTTGGGGGAGTACACTTCAGAGATCCACCTCCGATCTAAGCCCCGATATAGTCAAGCTAATGACTGAAAACAAGCGCTTGGTGGGAGGCAACCCACCTGTGATTTTTTCTTTTTCTTTCTCTTTTATTTTCTTTTTATTGAGTTAGTTTGTTTTTGAAATTCTAAATTGTGAACTTGATTAGATGATATGATGTTGGTGCTTTTGATCATTTCTGTTTTAAGTACTTTAAACAGGTACTAACCATTGAATGACGTGACTAGATGGAACTCCAAAGCCAGAAAACCAGAAAGCCACGATCGTTTTTCAGACAAAAGTGTCGATCGATGGTACGCCTTGTGCGTCGATCGACGGGAACTTCAGAGGTCCGATTCTTTTTCACAATTTCTAACTTCTTATTTTTCTTTTGTTTCACCAATTCCAGGCTGAATTAACACTAGGGACAGTGTTGTTTAAGTCTGGGGGAGGTAGTTGCTAACTTTGTTTTCTATTTTGGAGTAAAAAAATTGTTTTTATTGAGTCAAAATGTAGGGAATAATGATCTTTCTTAGGAATAAAGCTTAGTTTTTGAAACTTTTATCCGTTGCGATGAAGCCTTTGGATGGAACGAATTCGAAACCAGATGATAGTACAGGTTTCCCTCTTATCGCGGTTTGCAGAACGAAGTAGATTAAACTCCAGACTAGCACACTTGATCTCCATTGCGCTATATTCTCTTTGATGATATCACGACAGTAATTGATCCAACATTCAGGACTCCTTATTCTCTTTACCACTCTTTGTTGATCCTGAATGGCCAGCTCATTTTTAGTTGGTACGCAACCCCTAACCTTAACCATTGTTCAAGCCTCATGCGATCTTTTTCCTTTTGTTTTATGTGCAGGCATGTGTATAAACACCGGAGAGAAAAAGGTCCGACGCAGTTTTTCATTCACAAAATTGCACAGGATGAGGATTTGGTTGGAATACTTTAAAGTGAACAACAATAATGAGCATTCCTTGGGATTTTATGCGCAGTTATGGTAATTTTCGAGACTAACATCTCTGTAAGATCATTTCCCCCCGTAGAGTTAAAAAAAAAAAAAAAAAAATTATTTCGAAAATTTAGTAAGTGAAAGGGGAATGATCATCTTTATAAGTCTCTAGCTTCTACATAAATCCCAAGGAATGGAGAGGATGGATGTGGATAGTGGAACATGTTATTAAATGGAGATGTTTGGTTCCTGACTATGATTTGGAGGAGAGAGAGTGCAATGTGAATGAGAAACTGTGGGAATCAACTGGACCAGACTCTCTCTTGTGATTATGCATAATGTCTGCATCCACCAAATAAAATCCGGTAACCCTAAACACTCTTAGCTCCACTTAAACACCAAAAGCCTTTTAACATCACACCTAGCCTTTTACTTGGTTGATATCATTGGAGAGAATTCCATCATCACTTTGATCAAGTGTGCGACAGTCAGGAGAATGTGAAACTGATGGGTTTGCAGGTTAAGATTTGAGGCCCAACATATGATGGTTGAGATTCGTGACTGCCAAAGGTACTTCGTTTATATGCATCGAAAGAGTCAAAGAAGCGAAAGCAATTTTCCAAAGGATAAGTGAGTTCCCGCGATTTTCAAACCTCGACTTCATTCTTAGTCTCTCATTTGCTTGAGGGCAAGCAAAAGCTAAGTCTGGGGGAGTTGATATATCATGGTTTTTACCCGTTTTTGACCATGATTTAACCCGGTTTTATCGAGTCTTTTCAGTTTTTTTCGAGTGTCTTAGAGTCTTTGCAGGTTTGTGTACGTGTGTAGCTTAATTGATGATTATGGAACGTTTTGGAGCATTGTGGAAAGAGGAGTTGAAGTCGTTAGAACGGATTTTCAATTGCCGTCAGATTGGCGTGTCGATCGACAGCCCCACGAACACCTGTCGATCGACAGCAATGTTAACACCTGTCGATCGACACACCTTGTGCCTGTCGATCGACAGGCCAGCGCAGAAACCGACATAAAGCGTTTTAAAGAAGGAAATTTGCCAGTTAATGGGCCGGAAGCTGCAATAGACCGTCATAAAAGCCCACCACGAGTTATGCTGTTATAAATAGTTTATTTTAGGGTTTTTAATCATAACTTCAGATTTTATAACACAAAGTTTAGAGAGAGTTTTTTAGAGTTTTTGAGGGAGACAAGTTTACTTAGTTCTTTGAGATTTTTCGAACTTTATTGTTCTTGTTCTTATTCTCTTTCTTTATGCATTATTATTCAACTATGATTTGCCTTGCTTCCATGTCTGAGTAGTTTGCTTGTTAGGTTTAGGGTTTTTCAAAGGTTAAAACTAGATTGTTAGATTCACATCATTGATTAGGATAATCATCTTGTTCTTCATCTAAGTTTACTTTTAGTGCTTGTTCTAGATTGATCACCTAGAATTATGATCTTAGGTTAATGAATTGATGCGAAAGCATAATTGATTTCCTGAACTATCTTAGATGAGCAAAATTCCTACTCGCAAAAAAATTTGGTTTAGGGATTTTGTGAGTAATTGAACCTTAACTTAATGCTTGTTTAAGTTGTTAGAATTCGCAAAGAAATTTGGTTTTCTAGGATTTAGGCATAGATAGCTTTCGCAACGACAGTTGGTTATCTTTACATTCGTGTTTAGCTCAAGAACTGTTCTTAATAAAATCCTATCGTAATTGAATATGCAATTTAGTTTTACCTGCGAATTACCTGAAAACCTAGCTTTTTGTTTAATTGAATCTTAAGAAATCAACAATCTTTCTCTGTTTCAATTTGCTTTTGTCTTTACTTTAATTTATTTGCTTAGCTCAATTCGAAATCATACATCCTATCGTTTAATTTGACTCCCAGTGATTCGACTCCTACTACGACGATAGCGGGTAAATTTGAGCATATCACTTACCTTGCTCAAAACTCTTCATGGAGATTTATCTATCTATACACCTCCGTTCCAGCATTATTCTACTGTATCATTCTTTACTTTTTTGCACTCGAATCCCCGCGGTGGCTTCGGATGCAAGGAAATGATAAAGAAGCTACTGATGTACTCATAAAGCTGTCGCCGAAGAACAAATCCTACTTGGAATCAGCAATTCCTAAGTTACGCCTCGAGCAAGAAACCACTGAACAAGTGCCAAATTACTCCATTAAAGACTTCTTCTTCCGAAAATGGGCTTTTCGGAGGATTATAGTTGTTATGATCATAATGTTTGGGTTGGGAATATCGTATTACGGAGTCCCTTTAGCAGCTAGAGACTTAGACGTCAACATCTACTTGAGCGAAACCCCAAACGCCTTGGTGGAGTTACCCACTTTCCTTATCACTCCGATCCTATTGGAGAGATTCAACAGAAGAAGCACGGTTCTCGTGAATACCTTACTCGGTGGAGCATCGGGAATGCTCTGTTTCGTTTTAAGCGTCCTCGGAAAAACAGACATTGCGTTTGTGTTCGAACTCGCGACATTCTTCTGCGCAAGGATCGGATTCAACCTTATGGCTGTATATATGGTTGAAATGTTTCCGACTTGTGTGAGAAGTAGTGCAACAATGATGTTTAGGCAGGCTCTTGTTGTCGGAGGAGCTTGTTGTCCGCTAATAGCTTCGATTGGAGGAGACACCCCTTCGGTTTCTTTTGCGATTTTTGGAATCACCATGTCTGGCTTAGGATTGTTCGTTTTGATTCTCCCTGAGACAAAAGGTTTGAGTCTCTGCGATTCGATGGAAGAACAAGAAAAAAGAGATCAAGCCTTGGACACCAGCCCTTATTGAATTATATAGATTCTCCGTTTTCATGTATTCCTATAATTCTGTCTTGGTAAGTAAAAAGTAAAATGAAATGAAGTTTTGTTAAGTAAAAGCTAAAGCGTGTTTGCTATTCATCTACAAAGCTATAAAATGAGTGTTTATGTCTCTGAACTACTAATACAGAAGCATTTACATCCATATTTGACGAAGCCAAGAAATCTCCGACCGTTCCTAATTCCGGACACTCTTCCCAGTCGTTCATTCCCAACGTCATTTGACAATCTCGTCTGTGTTTTCCCACCACAAACAGCGAATACATCTCTCCTATCTCTCTCAGAATCGTCAGTGTTTGAAGTCCGTTGCTCACACGTTTCTCTATGAATCCAACTTGCCCCGTCGTCACAAATCTGTCAAAAAAACATCCCCATAAATGAAAATGCAATGTGTCTTGTGAAGACATGAAACAAAAATAGAGTATATTCGTAGGAACATAGAAACAGCCTTCACTGAAAACAGAGTATTTGCAATGATACCTGTTATAGAATTCCTCTAAGAAGATTCGATCTGTTTCGTCTTCCGTTTGATCTTTATTCACAACCTCCAAGAACACATCGTTGTTCTCTTTTGTCACCGCGTCTCCAACAAGTTTCTCAATCTTTGATTCATCCGCGATAAACTGTATGATAGTGAGGTGAATCTGAGAGTTACTGGTAAGCCACTTGCACAAAGACAGAGCCTCACGATCATCAGGACCACCGAAGAACAATGCCGCAACGTGTTGTACCGACTCATACCCGTTGATCTGACGGAAACCGGTTATGTTTCTGTCCACAAAGATACCGATCGAACACTGAGCTTGCTTTAGGACCTTCCGGTTCATATGCCGGAAAACTTCCCCGTCGTTGCTGGTTTTCCCGTCGATCCTCTGATGTTTATGGAAAGGAAGAAACACTATCGATACGCGAAGATCTTCGGTCGCGTCACAGATCTCTGCGTGCATTTTCTCCATCTGCGCCACGAGTTTCACTTGCCGGATCAGGATTTTTCTATCTTTAGTGAAGGAGTCGATCTCGTCATTGATCTCTAGACCTTCGTTAGTCCCAAACTCATCGTCTCCGCCGTTGGAATTCCCTGCATCTTCGTCTAATTCGTGGTACAACAATTCCATTTTCCGCTTCTTCCGGAGTGGTATGAGGTGCATAAGATAAGGTGTGAAGGGCGAAGAAGAAGCTCCACTTAGAGCAGAGACCAGTGAGATCGATCCACGAGCGTGACGAACACCGTAGACGCAAGTCAACACTCGTAGCTCCTCTTTAGTGCCTTGGAACTCAAGGGATGTTTTTTGGTGTGCGAAACCCCTTTCTTGCGCTTTAAGCAATAGAGACGATATCACTCCGCTTAACAAAGTCGTGATCACCAGAGACGCGACGAACATATCATGAATTACCGGAGTAAACCATTTCTACACAGAGAGAAAATCAATTGGATTTGGTCCAAACAGGGGAGAGATTAATTATTAACAAACTACTTGCTACCTACCTTGTAAGTGACGTTAGAGTCGAGAAGAACAAGACCGACATGACCTTTGACGGAAAGAATAGTAGACAAGAAAAGCCAATACTTCTTTGGGACCTTAAGGCATGAACAAGCGCATAACACTCCTAGAAGCTTCCCTATAAAGCTTAGAGCCACTGTCATACCGAGGACTAAATAATGACGCTTGGTTAACGAGTTGACGCTGAATCTAAACCCGATGTAACCAAAGTAAACCGGAAGAACAAACTCGTGAATCGGATAACTCAGCCGTTGGATCAACGTTCTGTAAGTTTTTCCTTCTCTAGGAAACATTAATCCGATGAAAAACACGAAAACCGTTGAGTTTATGTTGCTGGATTCGATGGTTAACGCGATGATTAGAATAATGATGAAGAAAGCAAGAGTTTCGGCTTGGTTGAGATACTTCTCTTTAGGGTTTCTTTTTGGGAGCCATGAAGCTAAGAATCGATTGATCAAGATTATAACTACTGTTGCAAATGCGTAGAGAAAGATATTGCGGAACATAGTCCCGGAGATGAAAGAAATGACGAAAGTGTAGATGAAAATGTTGGTTATCTCGATTACCAATCCGCAGGATATTGCTAGCTGTCCGATATCAGATGTGTGCAGTTTCCAATCGATGATGGAACAAATGACGACGGGAGATGCCGTGTTGGACAAGGTAACAAGGAAGGCTAAGTACAACGTTAAGAAATCGTTTTTTATATGAAGGAAATGGATGAGAAACCAGAGGAACCCAAGCCATATGATGCCACATGAGACTAAGGATCCCAAGGTTATGACTATGGAGTTCTTCAAGTTTCGTTTCATGAAGTCAAGATCGATCTCGAGACCGATCAAGAACATGAAACATGTTCGTAAAAGGAATGAGAAAAAGATGTAATAGCTTGCTGAGTCTTTTTGGAGGAAGAACTCGTGGACTTTTTTTATTATCGTGAGCAAACTCAACACAATTCCTGCCTGAATCAAGCAATCAAAACTTAACGTTAGTTTCTGAATATCTTTTAAACATAAAGTTTCCTTCAAAGAAACCTTAATCCTGGTTTTTCTTGCACGACATGCTACTTTCAGAGTTTATGTTGAGGGGCCAAATTGTGCAAGAATTTCATGTGGATTTAACTATATTAACGTTAAGGAGTCAAGTTTGTGAACAATCAAAAACTTTATAAAGTGTTTAAAGTACAAAAAAAATGAAACACTTACGAGAATCTGAGCAACGGGACCAGCTTGGCCACAAGGTTTAAGGAAGAGATAGAAGAACTGAGAGAAGACGAGAATGCAAGCCATTTGAATAAACATTGTATTGAGTGGATTAAACAATGCATCTCCTTCTGGTAAACAAAACAACATTTTTGGATCCATTTTCTTGATTCGATTATGAGCATTCTTCAAAGATTATTGCGAGGGAACAAAAAAGTGTGAAAGAAACTTAAATTTATTGTAAATCAAAGAATATATGTTTTTCAGTTTCTTAAGAGAAATTATTTCCAATGTTTTAAAATATTTTACTTTGGTTGGAGTTTGAGGGGTTTGCATTTACTGATTTACGTGATTATCCATCAATTACTCAATACCTCTATCTTTTCCATTATATTTCTTGTCGACGCATCCAATGTTTCCCCATTAAAAGCGAGCAAATTTACTAAAATTGGAAAATGCATGTAATCTAAAATAAATTATTAGAAATGCGATTATAGCAAGAAAACTATTTTTTTTTACTTCAGGTTCTTTCAAGTATTTTATTTATCTAATGAATAAATTATAGCCTTTACCTACCTAAAGTCATCGCAGTACATTAAAATTAAAATTAAAATTAAAATGTAGAGGGAATGTGAGAGAAAAATAAAATAAATCAAATAAGTATATGTTTTACTTCCATTTGGCCGGTGGAAATAGTGCCACGTTTAAAGTCCATTAAAAAATTCGGTGAGTGGGGTACTCGACGGCTTTACTTATTCTAATGGATTAGTCGGGTGGTAAAAACCGGATTACCCTTGATTATAAAAAAAATCTTGTATAAATTAATTATATTTCTGTTCGTAGATATATTAGTTGCTTGTTGAAAAGAACTTTTTGAAGTGTAAATAAAAATGCAATATAAATTATGCGGTTATAATAACTTTTAACACAAGTGCGGTGTAAAATCAAAAGCTTGAACATGTCTACGAGCTTGTTTATCCCTAACATTTTAAAAGGTTTATAAAAAAACATATTATTATACTAATTAATGATGAAATTTTGGCATGAAACAGTTTTTTTTGGTGAAACTTAAGAGTGATTTGATGAACATCTTATGATTAGGTGTTTTGATATGATTGGTTTAGTTTTTTTTAATTAATTATTTAATTTAATTGTATTATAAATATTAGTATAATATTTATATGAATTTTTTTGTGAAAGATTCACGGGTAAACTTGCTAAATGCCTTAGAAAAATACTTTCGAATGATTTATATCGGTGGATTAGTGACTTTCATGTAAAACTAACACGAGAGGTGAGCCATCATCTGATGGTTTTCACGTGTGTCGCATGCTGATTATGTAATATATGAAGGCATCTCCAACCTTACACCAAATCCAACATGATTTTTGGTGTTTAACTTTTATTTGCAAAAAGATTTTTAAAATTCTATATCTTTAGAATTGATCATTATAAATATCAAAAAAAAATTATAAATAAATTCTAGATGTACAAAAAGATAAATTAGGTTAATATAACACTTTCAATTTTTAATATAAATTACAATTTTTGTGTTGTAAGTATTTAAAATTATAAGGAAAATAAATAATTAGGATTAATTTGTAAATATTAAAAGTAAAGTATATTATTAATAATTAAATAAAGTTAGAAAAGGAGAATTATATTTAAAATATTCCTTTTTAGAATAAGAAATGTTATAATACATTACAATAAAACCCAACACTATTTTAGTGTTACACCATTTTATACACCAAAATGATGTAATACGTACATTGGAGACAGTGGCGGCTCAAACATGAATTGGGCCATGTGCCAAAAATAAAAAATTTAAAATAATTGGCTTAGAATTGTAAATTCTAAATTTAGGGCCTTTTATACCGTTTTGATAAATTTTGAGCTCTTAATTGCCATAAGAATTAATTTTAAATTTTTTTTGGCTCTCCTTGAAAGCCATCCCGGATTGGAGATGGCCTGATGAACGTATCCCAAAATTTCTTTACTCCTTCTGTTTCATAATATAAGTTGTTATCGTTAAAAATATGGTGTTTAAGAAAATTTACTTTAAAAAAAAAAAAAAATTAATCATTATTTTAGTAAAAGCAAAAATTAAATCATAAAATATATTTACTTTTTGGATAAATCTTTGTTTTATTATTATTTTTTTATATGTGAATATCAAAACAATTTATATTTTGAAATAAGAAAAAATCTCAAAACAACTTATATTATGAAACGAATGGAGTATTATTTAATAAGTCAAAAGAGTTTTGTTATTATATTTCTTTTTTATGATTAAATCGAAAGTTAATACTACCTCTGTATTTAAAATATTGATGTTTTAATTTTTTCACACATATTAAGATACAATAATTATTTGTGTTTATTATTTATTTTTTACTTACTTTTTTTGTTTTTCAATAATTGTATCCAATGGCACAGCAGAAAAAAACATTGATGGACTTCGTAAAACTGAAATAGCATTAATTGAAGGTAGAAAATCAATCTTTCAAATATAAGTACAAAATATAGAAAATCATTCTTTTAAATACAGAGAGAGTATATAATAATGCATCCAGCTATATTTTAGACTAGACATCCCAACTTTTTTGACAAAAGAAAACAAAATTATGCCTCTATAGATATGTATATTTTATTTTCAGATTCCTTTAATTTCAATATTTAAGGTTACAAGCTTCCAAATGACCACCAAACCATTATACATCTCCCGTGTCATGCAAAACAAGATTAGGCTTATCTTGTCCAAATTCAGTAACCAGGGCAACTTGATAATTATATTAACATATTAAAAGATAGTAGCTACAACTACTGGCGGACATAAAGTTTTTATTTACCCATTTAGCAAAAAAAAAAAAGGTTTTTATTTACCGCCGGTGTCACTATATAAGTCTTTTAGAAATAAATATATACTAAACATATTATAATGTCAAATGACCAAAATTAACCAATTATGTTAAAAATCTGAGTTATCATGTGACACCCTATTGTTCTACATATGTTCGCCACTGACTTCAACATTTTTATTGTAATCGTGTACTTAGTTTTACCATAAGATTCGTTATATCTTTATCTTGCCGCAATGAAGCCTATAAATTCAACATTCGAGAGGTAGTAGTATCTCATTACCATGGTATGATACTTCTTATCAATTTCATATGGTCAAGAGGAGTTGGGAAGTTTTTGTGAGTTTGATTGTTTCAAGTTTACTCTTTGTCCCATATATGGGTTTGATGATATGTTTTTTATTTTGTGAGATAATTGTAGTCTGCTATGTTGTCCCTTCTTCGGGTTTGGTCTCTCGCGAAATTCTGTTTTTGTCAGCTATGTTTCTGAGGAGTTTATCTTCTTCCACCAGCACTATTTTACAGCACGTTCTTATAAAAATTTCAGAGGAAAAAGAAACAAAATACATATACTATCTCTTAAATGATACTAGTGTTTGCTAATTGGACCATTTGGAAGCTTGTCATCAAATTACATTGGACCAAACAATCAATAGTGAAACCTTAAGTGGTTGAGTGTGGGATCATAGCTAATTAACGACGGAAGTAAAGGTCAGGACAAAACAAAAGAGATGGCTCATCCTCAGCCAATTACTTAGCCATCGAGAGATTTATAAACTATTCCTTGTATCTTATTGAAAATATCTATAATAAATGCGTTTTCTAAATTATAAAGTAACTAGACTGTTAATCCCTCGAACAAATCTGTCATAGAAATGTTCTGCTGATTACATCAAGGGAAATTGGCTAGAATAATAGCGTTTAGGGAAAAAATTAACAATCTAACAACACAAAGAAAATAATTAAGTACATAACAATCAGCATTAGACAAAAAGACTGTTTACCCTTGTGTTAAGAATGGCAAAATTATGGGTAAAAAATAAAAACACTATTTCTCCATCAACCCTATTTTTTTTTTACCCCACCGCCGCACACCTTCTCTTTCTCTATACCGATTTTCTTGTTTTCTCCGTTGATTTCTTGTTTTGTTGATTCTCTTTTGTTGATTTCGTGTTTAGTTGATTCTCTTCTTTGATTTCTTGTTTAGTTGATTTCGATTCTCTTCTTCGTTGATTCGTTTCTCACAAATCTCAATCCATCAACTTCTTCTTTACACCATTCTTCTCTACACCCTTCATTCTCTATCAAATTCATTTTCTTCTCTGTCAGTTTCACGAGATGGTAGATCCGAGGTTACCCAAGCGACTGTTTCGCCTAGGGTTGGAACCGGACAGTAAGAAGAGGGTCAATGAGTATTGCTTTGTGAAATACTATTTGGCGATATTGAAATTCCTCGACAAGAATCCACCGGAAAAGAAGATTCTATTCGATTCTCAGTTTGGAAAAGTATTGAAAGATGGATTCAAAGTGTCCTCGTCCGCTCAGTTTCTACATTACATGCTATCTCGTCAAATTAAGACTACAAATGGTTACGAAATTTGGGTGCTTTTTGGTGGAAAACCGTTTCGATTCTCTCTCCGAGAATTCGCCGTGGCCACTGGATTGAATTGTTCGAAGCTAAAATCTGTAGAACGAGAGGGAGTTGGTCGTCAGAAGGGAGGTGTACTAAGTGGAGACGAGGGAGGCAGCGGGGGTGGAAGTCGTTTTTGGGCTCATTGGTTTGAGAATAGAGGTGACATGAATCCAAAACGGATATGTGAGATGCTAAAATCGAAAAAAGTAGACGCAAAGAAGAAGCTAAAGTTATCGTGTTTGCTGCTAGTGGACCTTATCTTAATGCCTACTAGTGGTGCTGGTAAGCAATTTAACAATGGGTCCCTTTAATAATTCAACACCCAATTGTTTAACTTTAAGATTCCACGGATTATAGTGAACTATATTTGATAAAATAGTTGGATTAAGTAGCCAACTATATCTTGTAGCATGAATCAAAAATAAATGGTTTTTGTGTTTGTGTTTCAGGTAAGATAATTGCATCCCATGTTCGTATGATTAGAGACTTGGATGTGTTTTTAGAACACCCATGGGGGAGAGTTTGTTTCGAGTTTACAATGGATAGCATAAGGTCGAAGAAAGAAGGTGACATGTGTCAAAAAACAATGGTATTCAAGGTTTCATTAACGGTCTGCAAATGGTTGCAATGAGTTGTATACCTAGTATAACCTCATTCGCAACCACTGTGGCAAACAATCCAAAAAAAGAAACCGTCATGTCTGAAGATGAATCCGAGGATGACGAAGTTGATAAGTCTATCGTCATCCATATGAAATCTGTTAGAGAGCTAGCCGGAGACCCTCAGGTAACAATATCCTTTTTTCGGACCATGTTATGTAAATAGGGAGTTGAATTGAAAATCTTATTCCCTTTTTTATGTGTGGTTTGTGTTTTGTATCAGATTGATGTTGCGTATACACTAACTGATGAAGCCATAAAAGGAGTTGACCTATCATGGCCCGATGAGAAGAAGGATCCGAACGTGCTGCATTTGCTAGAGCTCATCGAGAAAAACCATACGTTTACAACATCGTCTTGGACTGGCGGATTGACGCGTATGATATCCCCATAGAAAACGAGAATGGTGCCAAGAATGGAGGTGGGAAAAACAAGCCCGCCGCAGCAACTACACCTCTTGATAAGATGTCTAAAGGAAAAGGAAAAAAGTCAGAGAAGGAGATTGGTCAAACATCGGACGAACCAATCTCTCTTAGTAGGGCAGAGGTGAAAGCCCTTATTGACAAATCAGTAGGTAAAACTCTTAATCAGTTGGTAATTAACAACTAAATTTGGATACATTGATACTACTTACAACAAATTACTATGTTGCAGCTAGTTCCAATCGGAAATTGATGCAGAACGTGAAAGACATTGAGTCCAAGTTCATGGATTTAATGAAAACACAAGATGCGGCTCTAAGGAAGGAGCTGAAGGGCATGTCTGACAAAATCAACGATATCGTGCAGCAGATTGCTCTATTAAAGTCACCACAGACGACGTACAGCAACACGGATGCAACGGCAAATCAGCGAGGAGACACGGTAAAAACAATCTTTAATTTATGTCATAATACATGGAGGTATTTTGGTGATCTTGTACTGTTCAGCGATGTGTCTTTTACTTTTTAATAGGAAACCATGACCAACGATCATGTGGATGCTGCTGCTGACAAGGTGACGCCTAGTTACCATGAGACTGTCAAAGGCGGTGTATCGCCGTTCCAGTCAGATAATCAACAGTCAGAGGTATTTTATAATACGCTTGTAGACCACAAATAGTACACTATCTACGAAAATAGTAGACTATACATTACGTTCCCCCTAGAAAGCACATTATATATGAAAATAGTGCACTATATACGGAAATAGTAGACTATACAATAGTACACTATTGCAGCTTAACGTTCCCCCTATATGTCTTTGATTATAGCGAACTATTACATTTTTTATTTAGGAGAACATGACCAACAATATTTCAAAAAATGCTGTTGCGGCTAAGGTGACGTCCAACATTCATGAGTCAGATAAGACACAGTCAGAGGTAAATTTAGCAATGGGAATTATTATTGTAGTTGGCTATTACTTGTACACTATATACAATGATAGTAGACTATATAATATGATAGTAGACTATTATAATTCACTATTTATACGTTATAGTAAACTTCCTCTTCGCTGAAAGTAATCATTGTTATGCATTTGGGTTCAACAGGACTTTCTGACCAAGGATATCATGGGTCTTGTAAGTGAAATACTTGCTGAGGAGGCAGTACCTACTGATCCACGGGTAACCGAGAAAGGTACACAACCAATGGTAAATGTAATTCTTCCTATTTATACTAATGTACGTATTGAAATATTGTAATTGGCATTTGTAGACCTAATCAAATCTTAAACCATCTGCCTGACTAACGTTCGTATACTTGTAGGTGAAAGTAGGAGCTTCATTTGCAGCGCCGACATTCTCATTGGGACTTACACAAGATGGTATTTCATCGAAACAAACTGCCAAAGAAAGTGCCAACAAAGACGCAAGCGAGCCGCTAATGAAGAACCCCACAACGGTTAAGAGTATCAAAACGGAAGTTGTCACATGTTCCAGAGAATTCTTCTATGCCACCTGCCAAACAACCAAAGACCAACTTGACATTAGCAGTGCGTCATGGTCCTGTCCCCGAAGTAGATAATGAAGTTTTTGAGATGCTTCTCAAATACGTCAAAATTGCAAAGTGAGTTTGGAAACATAATTTTCCATTTCACATAAGCTAAACAGCTTTCATTCTCATTGTCAGACGATTGTACATTCGCATTTCACTTTCAGGGCGTACAAAATTGGTAAAGGCGTTACTGTCTCAAGGTGTGTGTTGAGAGACGTGTGGGAGCAAAAAAACGGGCTACACTATGAGGTATATAATCTTCTTACTATTTTTCGAAGCATTTACATTCCGAACAGATATTTCAACTCCTCAGACTGTTGTTCATTACATCGCAGGTAATGGATAGTTTGATCCTCTTGGTCCGTGATCGCTTCTCCGAGGCGTTTAAAGCATCCAAAGAGAGGCCTATTCAGTTCATGGCGATCGATTTTGTTGTATCTACCTCTAACATACACCCACAAGTGAAGAGGAAGAGCTATAGTATTCCTAAGAAGGTGTCCAAATATGTGAGGGAGGACCGACAATGGTTCACAGAGGTTGATATCCTCTACTGCCCATACCTCATAGATGACTGTTGGGTTGGTCTTTCCATATGCTTATCCTCACATGAGATAACCGTATTGCAACCAGACCCAACACTTTTTGGGTTACAAGAACTGCAGGATATCTTACTGCCTCTTGCGGAGTCTTTACCGCACATCATTACGAGATGTGCAACCAACTCAGAAATAAAGAATGAAGTGCATACCCCGTTCACTATCAACCGCTACGCATGCAATTGGATGCTCAAACGCAAAGGTAAATGTTTAACCAACATATTACAAATAACAAAATACTAGTTAAATAAAATCTTCACGTAGTCAACTATGATGAGTTTTATAACTTTGATAACATAAACATTTTCATATGTAGCCTCACATGGGATCGCTACAATGCTGCTACTTGAGTTGCATGCATCTGGCGAACTTACCTTCACCTCCAAAATCGATGAAGCATGTGTTAAGGAAGCTGGAAAGAACTACGGCATCAAGCTTTATGAGAAATACGTCGGCCCTCTCCCATTACGTTGTGTGCTTTTATGATAATTAGTTGACTACTCTCACGGAGTTGTTAAGTTTTTCTCTACAGTTGAACAAGTTCATTTTGAACCATCTCTGTTTACAAGACTTAATTCTCTCTACAATGTTTTTTCACAATGTTTTTCTCACAATGTTTTCTAAGATTTAACTCTCAATGTTTTCTAAGAATTAGCAATATCACTGTGTCTTTGATCAATAATTTTTCCTTTGATTATTGGATTTGTCAATGCCATTTATGTTGTCGATCCACTTTTATGAACCATTACACTCTAACTCTACAAAGTTAACAAAGATGGTTCAAATTTTCTGGTTTTTGATCGTGCAACTGTTTTCACAAGTATATGTTTACATTTCACAAAATATCTAAAATGATTAGTAGATAGTAAACTATCTTTAATTAATATAGCAGACTATAATAAAAGGTACTTCTAAAACGAGAATAGCTAACTATATTTTATGAAAATAATCCCAAATAACAACCCTTGAAAGTTTTGGGTATCCAATGAAAACAGCTAACTATCATCTATGTAAATAGTTAACTATTTTTACTCAAAATATCAAAAACGTGTATAAAAACTTTTCATAGTAGATAGTAAACTATCAGTAATGAATATAGCATACTATAATAAAAGTTAGTTCTAAAATGAGAGTAGCTAACTATATTTTATGAAAATAACAACCCTCTTGAAAGTTTTTAATATCCAATGAAAACAGATAAATATAATTAATGAAAATAGCTAACTATCATCTACGTAAATAGCTAACTATTTTAATCAAAATAACAAAACATATATAAAAGCTGTTCTTAATTAAACTATCAATCACTAATGAATATAGCAGACTATAATAAAAGGTACTTCTAAAATGAGAATAGGTAACTATATTTTATGAAAATAACTATAATATGCGTAAATAGCTAACTATTTTAATCCAAATAACAAAACATGTATAAAAGTTGTTCTTAATTAAAGTATCAATTACTCAAGTTCATAGTAGATAGTTAACTATCTTTAATTAATATAGCAGACTATAATAAAATGTATTTCTAAAAAGAGACGAGCTAACTATATTTTATGAGAATAACAACCCTCGAGAGTTTTGGGTATCCAATGAAAACAGCTAACTATATTAAATGAAAATAGCTAACTATCATCTATGTAAATAGCTAACTATTTTAATCAAAAAAACAAAACGTGCATAAAATCTTTTCTTAATTAAAGCATCAATTACCCAAGTCATAGCTTTTCCCATACTTAGACACTAAACGGGTATCACAAAAAGAAAACAATTATTTGGTACAACTTTACGCTCTCAAGGCGCTCAACGAACATGGAAGAAAATTGAATAATTCCTTCAAGTACATGGCTTGAAACTTATTAAACTAAATGAAACAAAAAAAATGCAACTTCATACTTGCAATCTCCACGAACTCCTCCACAAGCGCAGTTAGAGACCCAATGCCGGCTCCCTGATAGGCATCTTGCACGATGCCTTGTTATGACCTCTGCGTAGGCATCTTCTGCACAACCGAGTATTTTTCGTCGTACGACGCTGAAATTTCGTAAACAACAAACACCAAATCTAATCAGTGAAACGTACGAACTTAACTATATATAATTTTTATAGCTCACTAACACTACAATCTGACCTTCATAAATTCCTAGTCCTAATACACTGACATGCAAATAATTTACCAACTAATGTTATCTATAGCAGCTACTACAATCCAACAGAGAGAGAGATTACCTTGAATTCGCCAGTTGATAAAATCCTTAGCTTCTTGGGACGACCAGGTGGACGGCGCGTAACCGGCGGGTGTAGCTCAATCACATTTCCCACGTTAACTGTCTCATCCGCTGTTGGTACAGGGTGAATAGTTGCTGCGTATGCAGCACGCCATGTCTTAGTAAGATACGCATCCCCAACAAGCTTCTCTGTAGACAAATTTATTTCAGCAGCTGCCGCAAGTGCGTGACTGCAAGGGATCAACAACAACTGGAACTCACGGCAACTACACATCTTCCTCACTATGTCCACAATGAAGATTTCCCCTATCTTGGTTTGCACCTCAAATTCCTGACCATTGGCTGGCTTAACAGCCATTGATGTCGAGAAGAAAAAATTGTTTTCCATTTTCTCTCGCACTTTAGGTGTCACCTTGCACTTCTCTGATGCGGCTGCCAATCTACGCCTTGCAAACCAACCCATCAGACTAGTTCTCAAGGACTCGACCATTGAGACAATGGGGAACTCACGACCTTCCTTAAGAATATTGTTCAAAGACTCCGCAATGTTCGTCGTCATTACATTGTACCTCATTCCAATGAATTGAGAGCGCGTCCAATGCGCAAATCCCAAACGCTTGAGATATTCAGCACAATCACCATCGACAGCTTCAATCTCCGCAAAGACTTTGTAGAATTCTTCAATTCCATATTTCCGCGCAGCTAGAACCATTAAAGATGGGAGCCTCTTCCCTTTGAATCGGGCTGCAATATTCCTTGCAAGATGTATAACGCAAGCACCATGTCCAGCTTGTGGGTACACCTGAAAAAAGGACCACAACCGTTAGTACCACTTATAATATTACCACTGCAACATTAAAGTAAGTACACCATAACAATTACATGAATAATATATATAGTTAACTATTACGCACGAAAATATATTTCACAGGTACTTTAATAGTTATTTCATATTGTCTAAGTATTGAAAAACATCACGGGTACATTTGTAGGTTGAAATATTCACGTGATCATAAAATAGTACACAACTATAGCGCACTATCAGTAACAACACGCATCAACTATAATATTAACTACAAACATCTATATACACAAGATCAGTATACATACCTTATTCAGTCCAATGTAGATGCTCATATGGCGATCCGAGATAAAGACTAAGTCGTTTGAATCAGGTATGACCTTAGTCAAGCATCTCAAAAACTACTCCCACGAACTGTCATTCTCGCTATCAACTATACCATACGCGATTGGAAAAATCTGAAAGTTACCATCCTGCGCACTAGCTGTTACCATACAGCCTCTATATCGCCCATGCAAATGTGTACCGTCTAGAAGAATGACCCGTCGCATGCTCGCCCACCCTTTAATAGATGCACCAAAGGACAAAAACAGAAATTTGAACGTTGTTGCTCCATTTTTGGTTTCCGTTGCCATCTCAATTACAGAATCAGGGTTCGCTCGTCCTAGCTTAGATAAATAAGCTGGTAGGAGGGCGTAACTCCCTTTGGCAGATCCAACCGCCTTCTCCATGGCCACTTCACGACAACGCCACGCCTTCCAATAGCTAACATTTACTTCAAATTCCTGTCTCATAATAGTAATAATCTCCGATGGACGCGGACCTTTTCTAACTCCCACAAATCGCTCCCTCATCATCTCTCCTATCACGTCAATTGTCGCTTGACGATGATAGTTTATGCGCTCGTCTATCGAACAACTATGAATAAAGTTCGCCCTTTTTATCTGGAAATTACCGGTGTCGTCAATCATAGTTGCATATACCCGCCACGGACAAGTCTCTGAAACACATAGGAGCTCAACAAATGTAGGTGTGGAGTGTTTGGTCTTGAAGTTGAACTTCTTATTGATAGCATGGATCGCCATCTTCATTTTGAATGCTTCTTTGCTTCTGTAGACTCTACCAATGAACACTTCATCGCCTTCGTAGTCAAGATCATGTCGAGACCTCCAAAGACAAATATATAACACAAATTAGCAAAAATCAATACAGAACAACTGTAGCATAATTATAAATTATAATCAGCTACAGTTTATACACAAGTGGACTATTTTTAACGAAATCTATGGTATAATAGTTGACTTTTTAACAAATAATACAATGGTTAAAAATGCTCAGCCACGGTTATACTCTCATCCAAAACAGGTGGTGCATCCCTTGGAGTACCCCGTGCGATTGATAGTACAGAAGTCAGTGCTTCTGCTGAGCAATTTTGCAATACACATGGCCTTGACTTTCCTACAATGTTGACATCGTCGATGTCTTCATCGTCACCAGAGTCAATTAGATCCAACTGACAAGGCCATTTGTGTGAACATTCCCCCACCTCATTCACACCTAAGAGTGGATCCTCCATCGCGGTTTCAGTCCGGTCACCAGTTTTGAAAGTCTCGCCATCACTTAACGCAAACGTGTGCCACTCCCCATCATCAGAATCACCATTGTAAGATGACCATTCATCTACGGCTACATCAACCATGTCATCCGCCTTCCCTTTACCCTTCCCAACCTCTGCCTCTTCACCTGTTCACATATAAAACATCACAACGCCCTTATTAATACAATATAAGGTACCGTTAACAACACATATATTATAAACATACACAACTAGGTGCATACATGTACTACATAACACAATACTACGCATAACAATATCCCACTACAATACACCTTAGTTGACTACTTAATGTATAGTAACCTGACTTACCGACTTCCTGACGTACTCCATCGAACTTGTTTGTATTCAGGCCAAGATCATCTCCATCATGAACAGTAACACACAAACAAACATTCTCAATATGGCTGCACACCGCCTCAAAGAAGTTCACATCCTCGTCTGTCATTAACGACACCGGAGGTGTACTCCCGTAGTCATCAATCCCCATAATCTCAGGACATTCGTACGACAAAACCACGGATTTGGTTGCACAAATCTGGAACGTACCCTTCACGATAGCCACTAGCGTCTCCAATCTCTCCCTTGATGACAACGTGATAGACTTACGCCCATCTGCAGGCTTCGGATTGAATTGCCAAACACCGTTCTCCACAACAACCCAATCACCCAACCTTCCATCAATCTCTATCCCCTTTCTCACCTGCACCAATAGTTGACTATCTCAGCAACAAAATCATAATTAACTATTACACAAATAGTCAGAATAGTGGACTACAGTTACCTCTTCAATTTTCCTCGGACCGTGGCCAATCTCCTTCACCATGTTTGTCACCATTGCAAAAGTTGAAAGAGTTCTCCAAAGCTATTCTCAGTCAAAAAATTCATTTGAAACTAAAAAGTTCTATTAATTTGCCAAAGTATTAATTTATCGAATATTCATTTATAAAGATTATATTGTATGACGATTAAGTTGGGATATATCATTATAGTCATGTTTTTTATCAATCGAGAAAATATATAATTTGGCAGATGGCTGGAATTTAAACTAATTACTACAAATTGATTGGGTGTATAGTAGTTAAGAACATTTCTATGATTCACGCTTACGGTGATGATGCATTAGTTATATGTTTTTAACATCTTATTATATAAAGGAGAGTTTGTCGAAATTATAATTCACGGGATCGTGACATGTGTCTATTATCAATCGACATGATGACATGTGTTAAAATACTCTATTTAAAATCAAGCAATTAAAAAAATAAAGATATTAACATTTTTTTTATTGTTTCATTAACCATATTTTAAAAACCCAAATCAAATCTTATGTAAATCGTTAAAAAGAAAAGCAAAATAGAAATACCATTATGTTAAATAAAATAAATGTTACATCACAAAAATGAAACTTTATATATAAAAATAAAATAAATGTTAAACCATAAATTATTTAAATAAGAAAAGTAAACATACGTTCAACCTTCCAAAAATGTTATTATTTCAGAAAAGGCAAATCCAAAAACTATAAAATAACATACACCTCACAAAATTTAACGGACATCCCAAATCCTTAATTTTCTTTGCAAATCATGAATACCACCGTTCCATAAATAAGTCCAAACTATTTAATTTTTGGTCAATTAGATCGAAATCGTGTTTATCGTCGAACTATTGTATGTATTCTTCAAAAGTGGGAACCTAGAAATCTTAAAGCGAACAACGTACTTATGGGAATGGAAGTTCTTCTACTTGATGAAAAGGTTAGTATATATAATTGATATAGATACAAAAAATTCTTCGTGATTTCAAATAGATTCAGTTTCAAAATATAGATGAATGATTTTTATAAACTCATTATTGATTTTCTAACTTGCGGTTAACAAAACGTAATTTATGACTATATTAACGGGGTTTGAATTTAGAATATAACTATACGGTATAACTACACAAATTATCAATTTTAATATCTAATACCTGCATATTATGCGAGTCCTAATCAGGTAATACAATAATTTTTCATTAAAAAACAAATAAACAATCTAATTGAAAAAAGTTTAGCCAAAAAAAAAACAAATAACCAAAAAAACTCTATACTTTACCTTAAAAATATAGTTTGGACGATATCTATCGAATCTTTAGTTGTTGTTGATTTTTTTCCGGAAAATAGTTCATTTTCGTAAAACTCACTTAATTTGAAAACGTTAAATAAAGGTAGTGGTACAAACCGGGGGCAAAAATGAGAAATGAAGAAATAAAACTATTTCGAGAAGAAGTCAGTTGTATTGCTCTTTTTTTTTCATTAAATTTTCCCTATAAGAACATTTTCATTGGGAAGTTTTCAATGGGTCTCTCATCTTTACAATAAAAAAATATATTACAAAAACATAAGAGAGAAAAGAGAGATACTCTTCGGGTTTGAGTTGGGTGTGTCGACTGGGCTCTGATGTCAGATAGATGGGTCTTGGAAAGATGCAGATACCACCTCAGGTCTGGGTTGGGTGTGTGACCAAAATGGCCATTCGATACTCCTAAGCGCGCAGGGACTAAGCTACTGACGATCCCCATTACACTCGAAAGCTGAGGCCCTAATATGGGCGATGTCATGCATACTGGAGTGAAGTGTGGACTGTCATTTGTTTGAGACGGATTGTTCAGATCTGGTCGACATTGTCAGGAACTCCGAAGAGTGGCCGGCATTCTCGATTCTCAGTGCTAAGATTAGAAGCTTCCAGGATCGGATACCCAACTTCTCCTTATCGCTAATTCCCCGCACTACTAATCTGAAGGCGGACTGCTTGGCCCGTTCAGCAAGATCCCGTGCTTTAAATTTTTCGTATGCAAGCAACTCTCCCCCATCTTGGATCCCCAGTACGGAAGGATTTTGTTGATTAATAGTTAAGTTGACAAAAAAAAAAGATATCTCTAGAATCTCTCATTTGAGAACCTCTACAAACAAATTTGAGAGACTCACTTCATAAATACTATTTTGTGATTGGTTAACAAAAAAATATTTACTTTTAACTTTAAATAAATAATTAAATTGTATGATTAGTATTATTATATAATCTATTAGAGATTCAAAGCATCTCCAACCAATGGAAATGCTCTAATAGCTCTTAAATAAGTTGCAACAATAATGAAAAATTAAAAAGTAATATAAATCTTAGATAATTTTCATTCGGTAGCAAGATATTATAGGATAACTGGCGGATTAGCCATGGCTATGTAGCACAAATTTTAGTACCACTTTACCCCTAATAAACAAGTTCATGAGTTTATAGAGCCTATAGGAGATATATCTCGATTGAGTGTATGTAATATTTTTCAACAAAGTATCTCTCTCCTCTCATTCTCTCTCTCCAAGAAACAAGATCGGTGGTGCATGGTTGTTACTAGAATTAACCGACAGATATGATAATGTGTGGCGGTCGGAGAAACCATTTACGAATCTAGTGATATGTGACGGTCGGTAGGAGCAGTTACAGATTTGGTGAGGTGTGGCGCTCAGTGGAAGCAGCGACGAATTTGATGATGTGTGTCAGTTCGATGAAAGCAACAACATATCCGGTGATGTGTGGTGGTCAAAACAGTTACGGATCCGGTGAGGCGTGACGACCAGTGGAAGCGGCGGCAGATCCAGTGATGTGTGGCAATCGGTAAAAGCAACGACGGATTCAGTGATGTATGGCGGTCAGTAGAAGCAAAAAGAGATATGGTACTAATAAGGAATATATCTGGATAAGAGAATATTTAAAAAATAATCATAATTGTTAGTCGGATACAAATATAAATATAAGGGTTTTCTGCAAATAAACCCTCGAAGTGGCAAGGATTTGCGATTTTACCCTTCAGGTCAAAAACCTACATGTCAACCCTTAAAGTATGAGTAACGCGCAATATAACCATCAGCCATATATAAAAAAATTCAATATGTATATTAGCAATTGCATATTCTTTTAAGAGAAAGCAATTCCTTATAATAGGTTTACAAATAAACATGTTTGTAATATACGGATTGAAAATATATATATATATATGGTTAAGGGTTGATCTGTGGACTTTTAACTTGGAGGGTAAAATCGCAAACCCTAAGAGAATGAATATCAATGACCCTAAAGAGAATGTTACTTGGATTAAAGTAGTATTATTTTATGAGTAATTGAATCTTTGACACTTGATTTGATATTTTTAGTTTTTGTATGTTATTGGTAACATTCAATGGGAGTTCATAAGAAAAAAAAATTATAAAAAAAAATGAAAAAATGAAAAATCTTGTATATAAATATACAAGATTTTTAAAAACACTAATTTATTATATTTCATAAAATTGTAAACGATTATTACAATCCATAAAAACAAAGTGAAACATAAAATCGGTTATTATCAAACCGAAATGATAAACAAACATTCTTCTCTCGGCTATATTCTTCAGATGTGGCAAATTTCTACCAAATATGCTCAACCAAATCAGCTTTCAATTGTTGATGCATTTTTTTGTCACGAAGTAGAGCTTGATTAACCATCATATTGTTCACATTTGTAGGTGTGGCTGCAGAAAACGCGTAATCCACTTGTGAATGCATGTTGTCGTCTCCTTGTGTAAACTCTAATGGATTAGGTCGAGGGTATCGGTCTCGTTCGTCTTCTACTATCATATTGTGCAATATGATACATGCTCTCATTATCTTCCCTATTTTTTCCTTATCCCAACTAAGAGCTGGGTTTCTAAAAATTGCAAATCGAGCTTGCAACACTCCAAAAGCGCGCTCAACATCTTTTCTGACACCTTCTTGTTTTCTAGTAAATAATGATGCTTTTGGACCTTATGGCAAAGAAATTGATTGGATGAAACTCGCTTATTTCGAGATATATACCATCTGTGAGATAGTAACCCATATCGTATTGGCGATCATTGACCTCGTAATTGACTTTTGGAGCTCGGCCTTCTATTATATCATCAAAAACAGGTGAGCAGTGAAGAACATTGAGATCATTAATTACAAGTACTTGAAGCTCCCAAAAAAGTGTGTCAAATCCAAAGATCTTTTGAGGTCACTGCCTCTAAAACGATTGTTGGTTTTTCGTGTCCATGTGAATATTGTCCATGCCAAGCCGTGAGACAATTCTTCCACTCCCAATGCATACAATCAATGCTTCCCATTATCCCAAAAAATCCCCGTTTTTCTCCAATCCGTAGTAATCTTTGGAGATCATGTTTTGTAGGCCTTCTCAGGTACTCATGTTGGAATAAATTTATAATGTCATCCACAAAATAGTCTAAGCATTTGTTCACAGTTGTTGGGGCGATCCGAAGGTATTCATCCATTGCATCAGCTAAAAGACCATAACCCATTCTCCGGATTACGGCTGTACACTTTACTACGGCAAACACGCCGAATCTTCCGGTAGCATCTTGTCTTTGTTCAAAGTATGGTATCCTATTGGATAATCTTTCAACAATACGCATGAACAATGGTTTGTTCATTCTAAAACGTCGTCGAAATTTATCATCGGGGTAAACTGGATGCTCACTAAAGTAATCATTTTCATAATCATGGTCATCTTCGCGTCTTCTTTCGATGCTTACTCGTTTTTTTCTTTGCTTTTTGGGCGCTTCTTCTTCAATGGAATCATCTAGACAATCTTGAAGAGCCGTTTGAAAAAAATGATTGAAATTATCACTATAAATTTGATCAAAATTTTCTTGAAAATTAGAAGTACGAGGATGATACGCCATGTTTTGTTTTGGATAATTTAGAAAAAGAATAGAACTAAAATAAAAAAAGAGGTTTTGGTGGAAAGTTTTGATCGAATGTTTGAGAAACACACAACTCCTTAAACAATTGGTGTATAAAAGAGAAACAAATACTAACAAAAAAGTTGTGGAATTGATGCAATTGAAAGAAGCAGAACATAGAAACTCTTATAAAGAGTTTGGAATACAACCACAATTACTACATAACATATTACAACCACTTGTGAAACAAGAAGACACAAGGTACCCGAGACAATATCTCCTTCTCTTGCCTCTTCGAAGTTGCCTCTTGCCTCTTCCCTCTTGACTCTTCGACCATCATCCTTGTCCTTCCTCTTGCCCATTTTTACCTACACCATAAAAAACAATGACAATGTATATGAAACCGACTTTCAATAACTACCATATATCAAAATAAGAAAGAATTAGTTTGATATCAAAAAGATTCATTGTGAAGAACAAAGGCAAATGCAAAAATGTCAATAGATAAAGGCACCTAAATGTGATTCTTAGTCCATTGCATTGTTAAAAATAAGACCATGTTAATATGAGTAACAAGAATGAGTATATGACTTACCTAAACGTTTTAACATGTCACTCATGAGAGTGTTCTTCAGATCAACTTCCATCTCAGACAAAACTCCGGGTTTTGCAATGAGACTTTCAAGGATTTTCTTGTTGGAAAGTATTTCATGAGCTGCATTATCCTTATCCCTTATCTCTCATACATGTGCAAGAACCTTTAGAGAACCTGGACCCTGTGCTTCTTCAATCTTCCTCTGGCCTCTCTTCTTCTCTTTCGTCTTCACCGCCTTAACACCCATGGGCCTCTCCTCTGTTTCTTCCTCCACATTAATGGTAGTGTTGGAGCTGGAGGCATCAGTTAGCTTACTCTTTTTAGAGCTTTGTTGACTGGTACTACTGATAAAGTACACCATTTATGATCACTTATGAGCATCTTCCAAGCGTGTTACAAGCTACACTTCACGTTCTGATCAACGTTGTACAACTCATAAGCCGCCGTAATTAAATCATCGTTGCCACTTTTTTTGTTACGCATCGCATAATCATAGCAGCCGCATAACTTGCTAGCACTCTCACTCAGCTTCCTCCATTTCTGCTTACATACATCGACATTCCTAGATTACTCAGCATAGTAATCTACAACTCTCTGCCAAAAGGCCCTTCTTTTCTGCCCAGTAGCCACTATTGGGTCTTTAGAGGTGTTTAGCCAAACACTTACAAGTGCTTTCTCTTCAGGGATTTTCCATCTCGTCTTTGGTTCCTTTCTTTTGGCTGCACGTCTTTGGTTTGAAGGGGAATGTGGTTGGTTAGAAGGGGAATGTGTTTGGGAAATGGATTCTGAAGAGATGACATGGGGTTGGCTATTCAAAAGATCAGTGAAGCGGAGTGTGTTTGCAGGATTTTGTGTCTGAGAAGGCCTCAATCGATTAGTAAAATCCATATCCATTTTAGTTGAATTAAAAGAACAAATTAAAGTGAAACCAAATCAGTTTTCAGAGAATGTAACCAACTGGTTTGGTTTTTAAGTTTAGAGTGAGCTCAGTTTACTGAGAAATGGAGTCATTATGAAGCCAAAATCTCAGTAAATGAGCAACTTGTCTATTCATTACGGGTTAGGTTTGGTGTTGGAGTAACTTGCTTATCTGCATAATATCTCCATCACCATCAACTACCATTAACTCTACTTGACTTTAGTTAAGTTTTGTAACTGATTTGAGTTTTTTAAAGAACAAGAATTAACTTAGTTTAGTTTCATCTTCATCAGTCATTGTACACATAATAACGAGAGTATTTTGTCATACACAACACATATACAATTTTATGCACAACCAACACTGTAAACTAAAGAAAGAAGAGATTGGCTTTCAATACTGATTAATGTCTCATCACCATTAATATCAAACATGTTTCGGTTGTATTCATTTCAGTTAGATAATCATTTTTCTATTGTTTGTAAAATTGTAAAGACCAAAAATTAATTAAAATAAGTGGTAGTTGTATTAATCAGTTATCATTAGATTAAAGTTATACACGATCAAAATTAACTACCAATATCTATGCACAACAACCACTCAATACTCATCAGGGACAGTTTATAGGAGAGAGAAAGAACACTGACTTGAACTGAAACAATGAAGAAGAGACCCGGCTACACTGCTCTGGCTTGACATTTCCTAACCCCATCCAAGCTTCAAAGATCCTCAGAGCATGGTCCATACACAAATAAGAGATAACAAGTTAAAAAGAAATTAGAGTTATAATCCAAAACTGGAAACTAAATACAAACCCTATGAGATGATATGAAAAATAACACTCTAACAAACAAAGAAACCAATCAACGAGTTGTAATAACATAACGAGTAGAGATCATATCAAAACGAACCATCTGATAAACAAAGGAACCAATCTACCAGTACATATCATATCAACAGAGAAGCGGAGACTAATCAACGATGACCTGCAACAGGACTGAAGAAGACTTACCACTTCCGACGCCGTTCCAAACATGACCAGTGAAGAAAACCTACACGAGAGAGAGAGAGAGAGAGATATATCAATCAAATCAGTATACAGCGATTAAAACTAAGCATTAGATTAGAGATGACTTACCAACGGCAATTCATCTCTAGGAGAAAGCGATCGGTCACGCAGACGAGTATCAACGAGGAGAAGATAAGAACTGACGATCCTCCATATATAATCTTACCCTCAATCGATCGGAATCTAGATCTAAGATTTTGAATTGGATCGGAATCAAGATCTATATCTATGGTTTTGAAGAGAAACGGTGAGAGAGAGAGAGAGAGATCGCAAGGAAGGGAAGACACCAAAAGGGAGACGACGACGGCGATAACACGGCGACGAAGACTGGAGACTCGTCGTGGAATCGCCTATCGAATCGCCTGCGACCAGAGGTTACGAGAAAGAAAAACAATTTTTGAGAAAATGATTTCTCGTTTTCTCTTTCGGCCACGAAACAAACACGGTCCAGTGATAGCTTGACACGTGTCGCAAAAGAACTAGGTAATTACTTTGATCTGATTCTTTGTAAAACAAGCCTAAAATACTATTATTAAACTAAACACCTCTAATGAACCCTAATATAAACCTGTCGATATTCATGCTCTAACCATTTCGAGGGTTTATTTGCAGAAAACCCTAAATATAACATGTAAGCGTTGTTTAATAGCTAGATAATAATATTATTATATGGATACTAACATGAGTATACATACAGTAAAAACTCTATAAAGTAATAATGTTGGGACCACCAAAATTTATTACTTTATCGAGTTATTACTTTATAAGTAATGCTTCAAATAAATTAAAAAAATAGTTTATTGATACATTCATAATAAAACACAATTTAACCACTAATAAAACAATTTACTAAATATAAATAGTTAAAAAAAAAATTCCATACTAAAAGTAAAACATATAATATATTTTGGAAAAACAATTGTTTATTTTAAAACATTACTTACTATGAAATGAAAAAAAAAATATAACAGTTATTATTTTATGATATTAATGGGACCATATATTTGTATAGAATTTTTGAAAAAAATATTATCTTATCATTTTATCGATTTGTGATAAATTTTGCCGGTCCCGACTCGGGACCGGTAAAATTTATTACTTTATCGAGTTTATTACTTTATCGAATATTAACTTTATAGAGTTTTTACTGTATATTGTAATACTAGGTGACTTCCCGCGTTATACGCGGAGATAAATATTTAATGAGTAATACTTGGGTTCACTCCTAGGGTTGAACACTTCTTATTCACCCCCTACTCTTTAGCCAATCATAATTTAGCTAACAAATAAATTAAATAAAATCACTAAAATAATTATGGAAAACATTAATTCTCTCTATTTACTTCACGTGACATAAACAAACTTACCATATGATTTTTTTTTAATTAGTTAATCACAATATACAATTTAATTAAAATAAAACAATTAGATTATATCCTACAAAGCAAAACCCAAAATACTAAACCCTAACCAAAAAATACTAAACCCTAAACCGCAATTAATAAACCCTAAACGATAAATACTAAACCCTAAACCCTAAACCACAAATAATAAACCCTAAACCCCAAATATTAAACCCTAAATAACAAATAATAAACCCCAATGGTTAGGGTTTATTATTTGTGGTTTAGGGTTTAGTATTTGGGGTTAGGGTTTAGTATTTATCGTTTAGGGTTTATTAATTGTGGTTTAGAGTTTATTATTTGTGGTTTAGGGTTTATCTTTGTAGGATTTAATCTAATTGTTTTATTTTAATTACATTGTAATTGTGATTAACTAATTAAATAAAAAAATCATATGGTAAGTTTCTTTATGTCACGTGAAGTAAAGTGAGAGAATTAATGTTTTCCATAATTATTTTAGTGATTTTATTTAATTTATTTGTTAACTAAATTATGATTGGCTAATGAGTAGAGGGTGGATCAGAAGTGTTCACCCCTAGGGGTGAACCCAAGTATTACCCATATTTAATACCAAATTGAAAACAATTTAATAGTATAAGTATATCTTTTGATATTTACTGAATATTTTCAGATATGTATTTACTATCTTTTATTAAATATTTTATATGTCATGCTTCATTATAAATAAAATTTTAAATAAAATAACATTCTTTATATATTAGAAAATTATTTGATATATATTTTTTACTTTTTGTTTTCTTCTACAAAATTTTCTACTTTTTCTCTTAGTTTTACTTTTTTCCTTTTTTGTTTCATAATATAGTAATGTTGATTTTTTTTTTTAAATTTAAAATCTTTGTTATAGATTTTGGGTTAACTCGTATAGTAAATCGGTTTTAATTGAATCGAAAAAATATTAATGAATTTTTACCACCCAACAATATAGTTAAGGTTAGTAATGTAAACATACAAAATAATTTTTTTAAAGGATTATAAAAATCACTCATCTACTATATGAAAGGACTAGTGCTCTCTCCCTACAATGACACGTCGGCACACAGTAATATGCCACATCTGCAGTTTAAAAAAAAAGAACCTAATTTATGGACTTGGGCCTCACACTATCCAAGCCCACATACACAACACCCACAACTCCAAACACATCGTCACCGCCGACTCCTCACCTTACCACCACTCCATGGGAGAACGGAGAACCTAACACAGGCCAAACTCAATCAATACACTTCGAATCTACCATTAACTCCCACACCAAATTCTCAACGTCTTGCCTCCCCCAGCGTTCCTACCAAACGTCTCGACGATGTTCAAACAAGTACTTATAACTCCAAGCCTCACTAATTCATCAATCAACAAAACCCCACTGCCTTCAGAGAAGCCCCTCCGACAATGTTAGATGACGTTGGCCCTTATGTTCTCCTTCAAAATTACGTTACTTTTGACGAGTTACGGCCATGTCGCCCCACAAAATACATCGTCTGCCGCCTACTCCGTTTCTGCGACTCATCAAACATCATTCCAGAGTGTCCTCATTACTCTTAACTATTTGATTCTTCTATGCACTCGGTACTCTAACTTTCATGTCATCCTACACAGAACTCAATGATACAAGGGTTAATTCCAATTCCAAAATCTATTACATGAAGAACTCATCTACAGGATTGGAGGTTTCGAGGTCGGGCGATCCACAAAACTCTATAAGCTCACAGACCATCCATTCGTAATTTGAATCCTTGATTCGTCATCTATCGAACACACGGGTAAAGTTCCTTCTCGGACCACCTAACCACCTACATGCTCTTCCTAACATGGACCTTGGAAATTCGTCATTTACACACTTTATTCGTATAACCTGCTCCTAATCATCTATACAACTGATTTCTCAACCCCATATGTTGTTCAGCCCAAGGATCAAACCTCCGTGACCCAAACTCCAAATTGCGTTTGGTTCTCCGATTACGGCTCGATCAGTATGTCTCATAAGACACTCCTCCCAATCTTCAACTCTCATAACATCTCTCCCCTAACAAATACGTAACGTCTTTATAACTCTTTTCGGCAGCTCGCTCATTGCCTACCTAAACCTCTGGGACGATGCATCTGCTTCGCTTCATGGTCATCTAATCACACCAAACGGCAAACTTCATCATGGTCGTCACTTCAACAAATCCAAAGCTCTTGGGAGGTTAGCCATCTTCTTCTTCTCCTTTCCCACAACATCATTGATTCACACAAGCTTGTTTTTTACAAAGTTTGAATTACTTCGTTGTAAAAACAATTAGGTACCTGTAATCAAGATACTTATGATCATTGTAAATAGTTTGTTTTGTGATCAAGTTGCAGAGATGGTGGAGTAGTTTTTTAGTCGACCTTTGAAATAACAATATATATAGAACAATTGCTAAACTCCTATAAACTATTTATCATCAAATGCAAAAACTACTATTTTTATATGGGAGTAAAATGTTAACTTACTTTACTGTGAAAAATGTGCACACAAAACTTGGTCTTTAGTCTAAGTCTCTAAACTAAAGTCCTATTTATTTTAAAATCCGATTCATAACTCCTAATTGTATACGTTCTCAAGTTCTTCTACTTTGTTCCCTATAGTACAAACATGTCCATCACTTATTCGTACTTCTTCTATTTACACCTTCTCTTAATTGGGGTTTCATTCAGATTGTGTTTGCACCTACCTACTACTAATTTTGAAACACACATCGTCTTTCGTAAAGAGCAGACCTATTTGTTACTGGTTTGTAGAATATATCAACTTCTACTTATCTTCTACTGCAACTGACCCTTCTTACACTCAACAGGTAGCTTATATCTCAACTCAACAGTTGGAACCAAATTCTTCTCCGACAATGCAATCCACTGCATCCATCTGTTTAGAAGAAGGTACAAATACTAAAATCTATTAACTGTTTCGCTTAATGTTTCTCCATACTTACCCTTTCATATTTGCAGCTTACAAGAAGAATGTTGTTAATGTATGGTCTGTCTATAGTGTTAGTTGTGGTGCTTAATGGATTAGTAACTTTGTGTCAAGTGTTTAGTGGTATATTATGTACATGATCATCAATTTGATATTTATTAGAACGCTTTGTTAGAATGCTCTTAATATTTTCTCTGTTAAGAAGATAGGCCTATGAGTGATTAACTTCATCAAATAGGAAGACGTCCTTTTGATACACAAGAAAAGATGATTTATAGGAGTGGGAGTGACTGCACTTGGTATCAGGATACACAGTGGACTTGAGATAATTCATTATCAATCTCTTAGACATTACCATGTTGTGTATATGTAATTTGGAAAATATCTTTCGTTGTATTTTTCAGGATGTTGTGCTGTAATACAAATATCTCATGTACATAAGGTTCTTCGTACAAAATGGGTTTTCCGCTTAGCTTTCCTTTTGATTAAAAAAATTACATATCCAAAGCATTTTGGTGGCCGAATAAAAATTTAATAGAAAGTTCTAAAATTGTATACTAAATTATAACATTAACATGACTAATTTACGGTTGATATTTAACTTGATATACAAGTTAATTTCCCAATGTATCTTATATGTTAAGACTCTTCACTAACAAAAAAAACCATGTAAGAGAAACAAACACATAGACTATAAACATGGTGAACAAAATGATAAATGACGGGCATTAAAACTTTCACCTAGCCGAGAGACCCAGTTATAGCATTTGCAATTTCTGAATAGGTAAACAAATGTAACTTGGTAAATAAACAAATACTTACAACAAAGAAAGGCAATGTGGTAAACATTTTAGAACAAAAAAATGGCATATAAGACTTGAAATAGATAGACCCGCGCATCACCGACATACATAATATGGGATTGTGTTTTTTTACCCCTCTTTTTCTATACTTATTAAGACAGGTGGATTTTAAACTTGTGCATTGTACTCTTATGCATTTGTTTCTCTTAGTTGTTTCGTAACATATTCTTTTGGCTAAAAACCAAATATTTAGGTTGTGATTTTACTACCATCTTGATGCGGCGAATGGTCTCTAAAACATGGATTAACAAACTTGGAGAACCGAATACTAATCATGTGGGAGTCAACTATCATATATAATTAAAATTATATTGCGTATGAAACTATAATATACTTGGTCTAAAAAACCAAACACCACAACAAAAACTTATGATGATCAACATTTACAACCAAACTGCATTAACTAATTTTGAAATACTAACCCTCGCGTAGCGAGGATAATTACTTAGTTAATTGTAAAACTTCATCAAACCTTATAAGCTTTAGGTATTTATTAACAATTAAAGTGTAAAACCAATCGATAGTCCTCATGAATTCTTTCATAGTCAAATATTATGCAATAATGACATTTTCTTATATACCATAGATAATAGAGCATTAATGATCAGTGAGATACTTGCTAAAATGACCTATTATTTCAAGTCAAATACAAAACTAACTCATACTTTCTCTCTCTCCAAATTTCTACAAAATAATCCAAAACATTCACATTATTCACGAAAATGCCATTAAATTTTGTTTTTTTTATAATAAAATCAGATCTTTTTGCCTTTCAAAACATACCAAAGATTTCAATTTATTTACGAAAATGCCATCGTCAACAATTTTTACATCCACCATGAACAACCAAAATCAAGCTCTTAATGCTTTGAGATCTAGTTTTTGTTAGATAAATGCTCCATTCTTGAGGTTATCACTTCTTTCTCTTTCATTTCTACTCCAATTTCATCCAAAAAACAATCTAAAGGAGGTTTCCAAAATTATTTCTTTCATAATATCTTGAATTTCAATGGTTTTTGTTAAAGACGTTTGGGCTTCCTTGCTAACGGTGAGAGTAGAAGTTTTGGGTGCTTAACGGAGAGAGAATGAGAAGGAGAAGGAGGCTAGAAGATGAAGGAAAATTTGTTGTCATTTGTCAAAGACTAGTTTTTGTGAATCTAGAAGTGAAAAAGAGAGTCAGATCTAGATTTGGAAGCGTCGCCGTTTGTGAGAGAGAGAATTGAAAAAACTTAGGGCTACCTCCATATATTTGATTTATATATGCTAGTAAATTCATTTGGTTAGGTTGAAATTTTTGGTTTAGAAGACTTCGTTTGCCGTCTACTAAACCCTAAACTCTCAGCGAAACCCTAACTCTCAATGAAACCCCAAATTCTAAGTAGACTATATCTGAAGTCTACTAATTGAAGTAGATTTCATCAGAAGTCTACTATCCGAAAACCTAAATCGATTAGTATCAATAATTATTCAAAATCCTAAATAAAAATTTATGCAAAACATTTTAAACGTTTAATATATTCATATATTAACACTTTTATACAAATTTAACGTATTAAATATTAAAATGATAAACTCTAAATATAACTCTAAGTGTAAAAACATGTTTGAAACGTATAAATTACAAACTATTACGTATATTTCGGACTCGTACCTCAGACACATACGCAAAATTACGTATATAACTCAAAATTTAACATCATTTTCGAGTTAATAGAACTTTAAAACTCAAACCCTACGCTACAATTTCTAAAACTAAATCATAAACCATTCAAGCCCTAAACACTAAACCATAAATAACAATCCAATTCCTAAAATGAAACCATTATAACCATATCTAAACTCATGAAACTTACAAATACGAAACAATAATAACTATCACAATGTGACCACATTAATATCTAAAGAAATGGTTATGAAGTACCTTGTTTAGTAACTCTTTGTTTTGTATAGATATGTCTTTCTTTTATAACCTAATTTGTCATTGTTAGTTTAATTTGTGAAATTTTGTGCAATTTGTTTTTCATACATCACAAATGTTTATAAATTAGTCATCAACATAAATTTTTAACCAAACTAATTTTTGATAATTTATAAATTTAAATTTTATATTTAATTATAGAATAGACTTCCACAAAGGTCTACTATACCGAATAGTAGACTATATATGCAGTCTATGATTTCGAAGGCTAAAAGAGTCATTTGTGTCTCTACTTTTTTGTTTGTTCATAAAGGATATAATTGTAATTTCACTACCCTTTTAGGTTATTTTTTGCCAAATACGAAGTCTTACGTTAATTTTGAAAACAAAATGAAGTTTTAGGTCATTATTGGCAAATTCCTCATGATCAAATGATAAATAAATGAATATCCTAACGATCAATAGAATAAATTATCATTATTTTTTATATCTTTGTTTATAATCGAATATTAATTTGTTAAGTTTTGTAGAGTTTTCATAATAGAAATTTATTTTTCTAAATTATTAAATGGTGCATATTTAAATTTGACATAGTAAAATCTTGGTAAGTCTTATTATAAGCCTATGTAAAGATATATTTATATAATTTTTAAAAAAAAATTTTATGGTGACAAAAATTAATTTGTATACATTTTGTAAGTTACAAAACGAAAATATTATAAAGTATTGATTAAAATTGATTTTCATTTATTTATGTAAATAAATATAAAATTAATTATAGAAGATTTTATAAAGTTTTTGATTATGATTCAAATTTGCCATGAAATGGGCTAGTAAGTTCATTGTTTCATATAATTAGATTTTAAAATTATAAATAGTAAGTGTTGGTCTATGTTTTTTATTTAAGTTAATGAAGTAAGTAGAATTAGTCAATGTTTAAATTAGTCATGTCACATATGACATGGCTTTTTTTTGTCTAAGTTGGAATGAGAAGATGACACATAAATACTTTTAACAAAATCACCTCTCTAATAATATTTTGGAGATATTTAAAGAGTATTCCTAATTGTTAGCCAAATACTAATGATATCATCTTCTTCCTTTTTGTACTATTTCTTTCACCCTTCAATCTTTGCATGATGGATATAGATTTTTTATTCATTTTAGATCTTATATGATTTTGGGATTTTAGTGAATCAAAATGTTTTGTAGAAAGAAAGGGACATAGCGATATAAGAAAGAAAGAATGTGTGAAAGAACGTGATATGATGAAAAAAGATAGGTCACATTGTCAAATTATAATTAATCGCTAAAGATGTCAGTTTCTAGCTGCTATTTTGTTAAATTTTTGCTTTTCCGCTGCTACTTTGCCAATTATACTATAAACTTAGTTAATTAACTCTAAATCTTAACATTTAAACCCTAAAAAAATACTACTTCCTGAATTCGTAGCATGAAGTCTTTTCTACTTAGGCCGAAGAGCTGAAGTGATACAAATTTGATTTAATCGGGGTTTTACGTTTTAGTAGTCTAATTAGATTATGATATTTTTTACGCTATCAAGTGTTCTTTTAAGAAGTTTCTTGATTGACTTATACACCAGTATATGAAATTGAGTAAACGTGGTTACCTACCCAAGAGCTCTCCTCTAGTTTCCATCCCAGCTTCCTTTATCTTTATATATATATATATATATATCACTTTATGCTTTCTTTCTCTCTTTTTAAAATATTATTATTATTATTTACACATTTATTTTCATTTTATTCTCGTTCTTACTAGTTTTATTTACTCTTTTTTCTTCTTCTTAAAATTTAAAAAATTAGTTAAATAATGTATACACGTGTTTAACTAAGGAGTGTTATTAGATCAAAGTTTATTCCATAAGCTTTAAAATCTTTGAAATTTTTAAATTCTGATGGAATTTATATTGAACCATTCTTAGGGTGAACCACTCTCATTCACCTTCTTTTTAAACCAATAAAAAATTAAGTTAAATATAAATTAATTTAAATCAATAAAACATAATTAATTGTAGGGACCACCATTCTCTCTCTTTCACATCATCACGTGTCTCTCGAGTTTAGGGTTTAGTATTTGGAGTTTAGGATTTGTGGAATAAATTGATTAGTGAAAAAAAAAAGATACACTTGATGACGTGAGAGAGAAAGAGAGATTGTGGGGACTACCATTAATTCAGTTCAATTAATTTAATTTAATTTGTTTGTTATTTTAAGTTTGATTGGTTTAGAAAAATGGGTGAATGAGAGTGCTCTACCCTATGGATGAACTTAAGAATTGTTCTTTATTTGGATAGATTCTAAAAATCTATGCAGTATCTTGAGATTTGATTTTTAATTATTTGTTCACTAAATTTCATATTCATGTGATTTCAAATCCATTAAAAAGACAAAGACTTCCAAAATTTTGTAGGGGGTGTTATTGGTTGTGAAGTCTAAATCAACTTCCATTAGATTTAAATCTCATTAGATATTTAAAAATCTCATCAGATTTTGAGTGAGTTAAAATGATTCATCGCTGAATCTGCAAATCTAAAGTTAAAGATTTATCTTGTAAGAGAATATATAAACCCCTTTTCATCTTATAATCATTTAACATTTTTGTAACATATAGTTTTATTCTTATAAAATTATCATTAGGTTGATATGTGTAAATACATTATTAGTTTTTGAAATTAAACATGTGATAGGTAGGATAATTTGGTCATTATAAGACCATCTCCATTGAAGATATCTCATAGGATTCCTAGCTAAAAAATAAATGAAAAGAAATAAAAATTAGAAAATATAGGAGAGGTGAAGTTCTTAGAGCATATTCATCCATGACACTCTTATGTGGTTCTTAAACCAAAAAAAAAATTACTATTTTTAATAGAAAAAAAAAAATTAATCAATAGATAATTGACATGTGTTTTTGGAGTTTTCAAAAGAGCAGAGAGGGATTCTTAAATAAGAGATTTTGGATACCATCTCTGCTCTTTTAAGAACTTTTGTGATCTAAATAATTAAAAATTTCTAATAAGAACTCTTTGATGGAGGTTGTCTTTCTTGGAATTTTTGAAATCGGTTCTTATATTGATTTGCCAAATGTCACTTTATAATTAGTCCATTTTTTACTAAAACAATAAAATTTAGTTTAATAATTAGATAATATTAAAATATTAATTTCTTATATATAAAAGCTATTTTTTGAGAAACCGTTGATGTATATGGTCAGTACCTACCCATAAGCCCCATCCCAAACCCCCACGTGAGCATTACCTCCAAGATGGTGAATCTATAAAGACTTAAAACACAACAAACAATTTTCCCAATATTGGTGGCTAGCGAGCACACAACTCTCTACACACACACAAAAACAAAAACAAACATGACTATGTCCATGATCATGATGAGCCTTACCACATCATTACCGTACTATATTCAAATCATACTACTCTTTATCATCTCGATAGCATCAATCACTTTATTGGGCCGAATACTATCAAGGCCCACAAAAACCAAAGACCGGTCTCGCCAGCTTCCTCCGGGGCCACCAGGATGGCCCATCCTCGGCAACTTACCAGAACTAGCCATGGCTCGTCCTAGAACCAAATATTTGCACCAAGCCATGCAAGAGCTAAAGACAGAGATCGCATGTTTCAACTTCGCCGGAGTCCACGCCATCGTCATACACTCCGACGAGATCGCCAGAGAAGCGTTAAAAGAGCGAGACATAGATTTCGCAGACCGGCCTCATGTTTTGGCCATGCAGATCATCGGAGACAACAAAACAATGGGAAACTCACTGTACGGTGAACAGTTCACGAAGATGAAAAGAGCGATCACGACTGAACTTATGTCCGCTAAAACGTTGAACATGTTGGTAGCTTCCAGAACCATCGAAGCGGACAATCTCATTGCTTACGTTCACTCGATGTATCAACGGTCCGAGACCGTCAACGTTAGAGAACTCTCAAGGGTTTATGGTTACGCAGTGACCATGAGGCTGTTGTTTGGTAGGAGACATGTCACGAAAGATAACGTTTATTCGGACGATGGAAGGCTAGGGGAAGATGAAAAGAAGCATCTCGAGGCGATTTTCGGAACTTTAAACTGTTTGCCAAATTTTTCTCCGGCGGATTACTTGGAAAAATGGTTTGGAGGTTGGAATCTTGAGACGGCGAGAGTGAATAACAATATTGTTCGTAGTTACAACAACCCGATAATTGACGAGAGAGTCGAGTTATGGAGGAAAAAAGGCGGTAAGGCTGCTGTTGAAGATTGGGTCGATATCTTCACTACGCTAAAAGATGAAAACGGAAAGTACTTGATCACGCCAGACGAAATCAAAGCTCAATGCGTTGTGAGTAAAAACAAAACAAAAACTCTTTTTAAATAGTAACCGTATAACCCAAGTGAGTGTGGACTAGTACGGGCAAATGATGGACTATCATCAATAGTTTTTTAATATAAAATTTAATAGTTTTTTTTTTAATCAAGAAAACTATAAAATTTAATAGTTATTTTGAGATTCTAATTGGATTGGTGTTTTGTTACAGGAATTTTGTATAGCAGCGATAGATAATCCGGCAAATAACATGGAGTGGACACTTGCGGAAATGTTAATGAACCCGGAGATACTAAAAAAAGCTACGAAGGAGTTAGACGCAGTGGTCGGAAAAGACAGGCTTGTTCAAGAATCAGACATACCAAATCTAAACTACTTAAAAGCTTGTTGCAGAGAAACGTTTAGGATTCACCCAAGTGCTCATTATATCCCTACTCATGTCGCTCGTCAAGATACCACCCTCGCAGGTTACTTCATTCCCAGAGGTAAAGAATTCTTTATTTGTATATATATTCCCCTTTTTCTTATAATAACCAGTAAGTTCATGGTTTTAATTAAGCTATATTAAACTATATATATTATTTTGCAAATTTGTTAGTCTATAATATCACAATCGAGAGAAGAGTAAAAGAGTATTTTCAGAAAGAGTCTTTTTTTTTCTTTGACTATCGAATATAGTTTCCATGTGAATATATTTTTCTTAGGATACTTTTTTTGGTTTGTTAGTTTTTTCTAGATCCATTGCCAACAATTGCAAATTCGGGTCCAGTAACCTATGATTAAACACCGAACATCTATAACCGGTTGAGCTACCAATATTTAAAGATAGAATATAATGTTAGCGTCACGTACACAAATTAAATAAAATCATTGGTTTTGGACAGGTAGCCACATTCATGTAGGCCGCCCTACAATAGGACGTAACCCAAATATATGGAGAGATCCATTGGTATACAAACCGGAGCGTCACCTCGAAGGAGATGGAATCTCAAAAGAAGTTTCTCTAGTAGAATCAGAGATGCGTTTTGTCTCGTTTGGCACCGGTCGACGTGGCTGCGTTGGTGTCAAAGTTGGGACGATCATGATGGTTATGTTGTTGGCTAGGTTTCTTCAAGGGTTTAATTGGAAACTCCATCCTAGTTGTGGACCGTTAAGCCTTGAGGAAGATGATGGATTGCTCATGGCTAAGCCTCTTCTCTTGTCCGCCGAACCACGCCTGGCACCGAACCTTTATCCAAAATTCCAGCCTTAGAGACAAATAATAGATAAGAGTCTTACTGTTTCTCTGTTATGTTATCAAATGCTTTGTCGTTTCTATTATGCTTACTGTTTGTTTCTTGTTGTATTAGACCTATCTATTGTCAGATTTGTATCTCTCTCTTTTTACCAATCAAACATTCGTAGTGGTACGATTGGATTAATCCATGAACACCAAAGAGTGTCATTTGGATTAATTTAGTATTAATTGTATTAGTTATTTAATCTTTGACACTTCATAGGCTTTTTCTAATTTTTGTATGTTTATTAGTAACACTCAATGGGGTTCATTAGAATAAGACATGTTTTGTTTTGTTTGGTAATTTAGAAAAAGATGGAGAATTAGAAAAGAGAAAATGAACTTCTCTTATAAAGACACAAGTATAAGAACTTGTTGATAGAATAGGTTGCAAGTAAAGAGAAGTAGTTGTAGTTTGGAAGAGATTGCAAGTAAAGAGAAGTTGTTGTAGTTTGGAAGTTGTGGTTCGGAAGAGATTGCAAATAAAGAGGTGGTTTTCTTATAAAGAGTTTGCTAGTAAAAAACCAGTGGAAAGCTTGAGGAAAAAAGTATCATATCATCTCCATACAACAGGGCAAATGGAAGCATTATGTAGAATACTAAAAGAGTTTCTTTCTGATCAAATCAATTAATTGTGTAACAGCCTCTATCTCTGCATTAGCTTCAGCCTCCGGGGGTTTACCATTGGTCACTGGTGGCACCAAAGAGTCAAATTTGTCTGATTTGGCCAACACAATCTCAATCTGCACAATAACAACACAACAATGATGTAAAATAACAAGTAAAATAATGATAAAGAAGAAAACTTGCCTTTGTCTTCTGAACCATCCTTCCTTTGTACTCATCTTTCATTCCCACAGTAGATGTCAACACTTATGTATTTGGTTTAATCAAGAACAAAGATGTCGACCTCGTTGTGTTGCTGAATGAACCTCTGCATCATACAACAAATGAATCAAACGCAATTTGGACAATTGGACCCAAAAATCATGTATAAGATGTGCAATGCGTGAAAAGATTCGAACTTGGGATGCTGTTGTCAAATATACATAAACCATGATGGTATACAGAAGAGCAACAAAGGATTGTGGATTTGTCATGTGCAATGAATTAAAGTCTAGCTATATCGTTATAACAAAAAGAGATCATCATCACTCTCAACATCGGAATCCTTCAACAAAGATTTACATCAAAGACTATCATGATACTTAGTTTGTTACATGTATGACTGGATCTATCATTTAGGCAAACAATGCATCAGGCCAAGATGGAAACGAGCAAAAAGTACAGATTTCATTAGGACTGTCCAAAGCCAGCCCACTATCGAATTGAAAAGTCTGAGGAGTTACCTTATTTCCCACTCTGTAAGTAACTCACTAACGAATCCAGGTCTAGAATGAACGTATATCGAGAACTTGCCTTCCTCACCCTGCATAAGAACATATTATTCATCATGGGCCAAGCTCAGTACTTCAACATGGCTTTGAACAATTTTCAAAGAGCAATCAGTAGCAACAGACACTATCACTACTAAACATGATTTATTGCTAAATATATACATTCCAACTGAGAAATCGTCCAAATGTTTCTAACTCAAATGACATTAAGCTGATTTTAGTGTCAATGGAAGAAGAAATTCGAAAATCTCAGTCGAATCAATTAATTTGATCCCTAAACCTCTACCACATCTGACAATCTGATCCTCAAATACCAGAATCCAAATTCTAATCTCCAAACACAATTAGAGAGGATAGAAACTAGTACCTTAAGCTATTGACAAGAGATGAAGAAGAAGAGCAAAGGAGAGATTAGGGATGGGCATTCGGGATATCTGATCGCGTTCGGGTCGAGTATTTCGTTTTTTTTTGTATTTCGGTAATGGAGTTTGGAACCCGATCGGGTATTTTATAAATTCGGGTTGGATTCGGATTGGATGATTTCGGATTCGGTTATATCCAATGTATAATATATCTAAAAATACACATCAAATAGGGATGACTGCTTAAAACCACCCCCACTAATAAAACCCTATCTATTCACACCTAAACTATTTACCTCTTTATTAACCTCCCTAAACTCACGATCATATACTTTAAAACCACCCAATATATTTTATTCTGTTTAATCCCACCTCTCTAATTAACAAACACCAAATCGTGTTTCATAGATTAAAACGCGTTTAATAAATAACGATTGCCCATAAACCCACATCTCGTATCCAACCCGATTGAACACACAAACAATTACGATAAGAAAATAGTCAAAATCGAACTGGGAAAAAAAAAAAGTTAGGGTTCATTGATTTTTATTCTTTACTTCTTCGGATTTCAAGTGTCAGAGTCGTAAAGATAATTATGTTGATGAAACTCAAACAAAAAACACAGCCATCGAAATGTTGATCTTTCTCTGTTTACTTTGTTTCTTAACCATTTTCTAAGTTTCGTTAATCTTTTTGGATAATCTCAAGCCATCGAAATGGAAGCCTCCTCCAGGACCAAAGAAGCTTCCGATCATCCGAAACTTACACAACCTCAAAGAAATACCTCAGACATGTTTTCGAAATCTATCCAAAAAGTACAAACCAGTGATGCTTCTCGATTTCGGTTTCGTCTATGTGGTTTCATCTCATCAAAAGAAGTAGCAGATGAAGCTCTTAAGACTCACGGTGTTGAATGTTGCAGCTGAGCAAAGATGGTGTCAACTGTCAAGCCCTCAAAATTAGTGGTGGTGTGGTGTTATGTTTGAAATCATTTTTTTTGTTGTAATTGTGTTTTGTATTGATTGGATATGTTTTAGCTTGAATAATGTTTGGAAATTTGTGATGATTTTGTTTAGAATGGCCGTGTGTTGCAAGAAAAAGTTGCCTTTGTTGTTAAAACAAGTTGCATCCATACTTACTATGAAACAAACGATTAAATTTGAAACGAAATACGTATTTTTAGTCTTAAACAAAATATAAACCAATAAGCTGAAACAGAATACATATTATGAATCGAAATAAGTAGTCTACAACAAAATACAAAGATATGTATTGGCTAGTTTGAGTTGGTTGTGTGAGCGTGATCATATTCGGTGTTTGAGATTATGAAGCACCCTGAAAAGCATAAAAATATTACAATTGCCAAATCTTGAATCAAACAGAACATATATATATTTACATGATTCAAGTTCTTAAGACACCAAAAGCAATCATGAACACAAACAGAACTGAAAACCATCACTTGCTTCATGAATATTACCCTTCATATGTGATTCATAAACCAAACACACAAACAAAACTGAAAAATCGACATCAAAGATCATACCTCCTCAAATGTCTCTAGTGCCTTCTTCATCTTCTTTTTTAGATGTATTTTACAACCAGCCGCATTGTGGTTGCTGCACCACCATTAGAAAAGTGAACAATGCGACCAGTCCTTCTTAGTTTTTCGACCTGCTTCTTCTTCTTCGGTGACTCGTCTTTACCTTTGATTCTAGCAAACCTTTTTTGCTTCTTCGTACGTGAGAAGACCTGAAATCAAAATCTTATTTGTACTTGGGAAGAGCTTCTTGATCATTTCCATGCCTAATAACTAACATCAACCTCTCGTCTTTCACACTTGAAATCCGGCGAAGTAAAGAGTGAAAATCAATGAACCCTAACTCTTCTTTTCCTGATTCGATTTTGATAATTTACTTATCGTATTCGTAACTGTTTGTATATTCAATCGGGTCGGTTTCGAGATGTGGGTTTATGGGCAATCGCTATTTACTAAACGTGCTTTTAACTATTTGTGTTTTGTTAATTAAAGAGGTGGAATTATATAGAGTTAAATATATTGGGTAGGTTAAAGTATATAATCGTGAGTTTAGGGGGGTTAATAAAGAGGTAAGTAGTTTAGGTGTGAATAGATAGGGTTTTATTAGTAAGGGTGGTTTTAAGCAGTCATCCCCATCAAATATGAATGTGATCAAAACTCAAATTGATCAAAATTTTCGACACAAAAATTCAAATTAATATAGATATCAAAGAAGGAACTCGATTATTAGTTTTTACATGAATTATTCAAAAATATTCGAGAAAATATAAAAAACAAAATTGCTAAAATTCAAATATTGTTGATAAATTAGTTATTTTTATCCGAATATATTACATAATATTTGAAATAACCAAAAAATTATAAAAGTTATCTAAAATACATGAACATACTCAACTTTACATCCAAATATGTTTAGTTTAATTTATGTTTGTAATAGTTCAGATATTCGTTCGGTTATCGGTTCGGTCCGGGTTTGGATTTGGGTTTTCGAATTTAGGGATATAGAACCCGATCAGATATTTTATAAATTTGAATCGGGTTCGGATCTGATAATTTGGGTCGGATTCGGTTCGGTAATTCGGTTTTGGATTTTTTGCCACCCCTAGGAGAGATCACGACGAAGCAAATCGATTAGCCTCAATCAATCGACATGCAGCAGCAACAAGGAGAAAGAGAGTTTAATCGCCGTTTCTGCTTCGAATCGCCAAAGATGGTGATCTGAATCTAGGTTTTGAAGAGGATCGAGAAGAGATGTGGTTTCTCAGACAAACAAAGACGGTGTGAGAGCGACATAGAGAGAAGAGGAGAAGAGCCGTCGCCGACGACAATCGACCAGTCACCGGAGGGGAAGTGACGAGGAGAAAAGAGAGAGACTATTAAAAAAATTCGTACAAATGATCTGATATTTTCATTTGGCAAAAACAAAAAACGTTGGTCCAATGAGGAAATGACACATGTCCTCTTTAGCTCTCTGTAACATGTTTCATCACTGGTTAACCAAAAAGCACATCATTAATTAATATAATAATACGTTTTGTTAAAAGTGTCTCTTTGAGTATTATTGATAAATATGAGTTGAACGATGATCATGTTTTTTTCATAAGCATGTAAATATCATGTTTTTTTTAATGATTATGTTAAGTCCATACGTAGGTAGTACTATTACTATAGTAGTATAATGGTAGTAATATTGGTGACATGACAACACTAAACTTCGTATTACAAATCTCTTATACATTATTTAAGAGGTGATTTATGAGAAGATGTTTATGTGTCCTCTCCACATTTATTTTCTTAACAAAAATATGAGTATATTACATGGCAATCTCGCAATTATGATATGGTAAATCTTTCATTAAATTTGTTTCCACAATTGTTGAGGATAGAGAAAACCTGGTCCACGTGATGGAGGTGCTCTTCCCAGCTGAAAATGTATACCAAAATGTCATCAAAGAAGACCAAGAAAAACTTCCTAACAACTTCCCTGAAGATATGATTCATTAGTCCTCAAAAACTACATAGAGCATTAATCAGGCCGAAAGGCATAACCAAGAACTCATAGTGCCATGCATGAGCTTTGAAACATGTCTCGTAAACATCAGAAGGTGTCATGCGGAGTTGATGGAAACCAACTCTAAGGTCCAATTTGGAGAAATACTGAGAGCCACCCAACTCGTCCACGAGGTCTTCCAGCAATGGAATCGGATATTTGTCTTTGACAGTTTATTGGGTAAGACCTCTATAGTCAACACACAGACGCCATGCGCCATCCTTCTTCTTAACAAGACCACATGTAAGGCATAAGGACTTGAACTGTCTTGGAGAATCCCCTGACTCCACATCTTTTTAAGCATTTTATCAATAACATCTTTTTGCATAGATGAATATCTGTAGGATCTTTGGTTAACAAGGTTTGCATCCACTTGTAGAGGGATGTGATGATCAAAGCCTTCTCTGAAAGGTGATAGGTGTGTAGGTTCCGCAAATATATTTGAGTAGGAATCCAGCAATGGTTGAATAGTTATTTGTTATATGTCGAAAGTACCACTACTTGCAATATGAGAGAAAAGAGCAGTAGGAGACAATGGAGGAGAATCAATTGACTCACTGGCCTCTTTTACTCTGAGAAAGGCAAGTTGAGGTGCTTGTAGAAGTAGTTTGTTTAGACTGTCACCTTTGATTACCTTCCAACTTGTCTTGGTAACTCCTCTGAGCCCATGTTTCAACCATTAAGAGTGAACTCCATCCGTAGGTTGGAGAAATCTCACCATATTGGGGCAAGTGTGATCAACCATTTAACTCCTAAGACAAAGTCACATCATTTCAAAGGGAGAGTGTGGATCTCAATGTTAAAGTCAGAACACTTGTAATTTGTAATCATATCCAAACCATTAGCAACTCCAACTGTCAAGTTTAATAGATTCCAACTAACAATCCAAATCTTTAGCAATTTGTAGATCAAGAAAGTTTTTGATTAGCTTTGAACTTTTATGATAAAAAAAAAACTGAAATGAATAGTACGTTTATTTTTCATAATCATTGGACAATTCATTAGGCTTTTTTTATCTATAAATTGGTAAATTTTAGTTTTTTCTAAACTTTTAATTTTGTTAAAGTGTTTTGTTTGATATTATCATTGTGGTCAATATATTAGAAGAATAGTCTAAAATCAAATATACTAATACGATATTTGCAAAATATCAGCAAATTCGGTTGCACTCGGTAAATTTCAGTGGCGGACCGAGAGAGGAAGAGTATGTGGGATGTGTCACACACTAATTTTTTGTTTTCCTAAGTAATTAAGAGAATACTTATTTACATGTTTATAATTAATTATGGTAAATAGCATTATGTGCCCCATATTTAATGAGATTTTGGAACCTCACTGACTCGATTAAACCACATTAACCTATAATCGAACATCTTATCCGGTTCGTTTACCGGTCCGGTTTTAAAAACATTAGAACATTAACTCATTGTTTTTTTCATGAAAATGAAAATGGTTTTTAGCTCATCAACAAGAGGCCCCAAAAAATTATTTACCCTTTTCTGGGCCTTTTGATCTTATTGCGCTTCTTCCCTTGGATCGAGTTTACGTGTGAGAATTGAGATCCGACACCAACTTAGAAGTTGAGCTCATTGTTGAAAAAATTCCATAATATTTGGTTGGGTTATTGCATAATCTCTGCATTTAGAGGTTAGCACGTCACAGTTTTATATTTTCCCATATGTGCAACCAATTAGATAACCGTCGGGACTAAGTTCCTCTTTTTGGTTTTTAATGTATATTACTTGAATCAAGTCACTGAGAGGCATAGTCTAAACTCACCAAAAGGAGAACATTTCCAAATATTTCCACCAAGATTTCAAATCACACAACACAAAAAGAACATGTACATGAAACAGAAATACATTTCATGCACAGTTTAACATATAAATGGTTCATTAACATAACGGTCATGACAATACAAACCTGGTTCTTGACTATATCCTTGTCTCTTGAGCATCTCTCTAGCTTTCAAAACAATCTTTTTGTTGGAAATCTTCTTGTCCTTTCTCCTCTCCGCCAATATCTTCTGAATCGTGTCACTGAATGCTCCATAAGCTTTTCTAGTTCTTCTCACATAAACATCCTCCGATTTTTCATCTGTTTGACATCCACTTAACAAAACAGCCTTGTCGAGATAGAATCTTGAGGATCCCGTACCTCCACCATCTGATTCAACCTCGCGAATGCGTCTGAATATATTAATAATTCCTCTGTGACGATTTATTTTTACTGAATTGGCAAGAGTCATACTCGGGCTTGAATCTTGGCCAAAGAACGTGACAAGTGTTGGTCTGATATCCCCATATTTGAGATTGGTTTGTCCGGTTTGCTCCGCGAGAAGAGTCAAGTAGCTATCGAGAGGCATATATCTTTTTTTCGTTTCGATTGTCTCACCGTCCTCTAATTCGATCTCTTTAGTAAAGCTTTCTTGTCCGCCTCCACTTTCTATCTGAGAACTAGACATTCCACAAGCCCCTAGCAAACTCGTCACAATGCTACTTAAGAAATTAGCGATCCCGGATTTCGGCGGATTCACGTGGCTATCCCCGATCTGTTCCTTGACTGCCTCGATTAGTCCACCACTATGACAAGAATCCGAGATTATCGTCAATCGACATCCTGTTTTGACCGCTGACAACATGACTTTAAAATCATTGTCTACAAACACATTTTTGGCAGGAAGGTAATTAGAACAAATCGAAAAATAATCCAATACGCGTTCATGTCAAAATATAAATTCAAAACCTAAATTAACACACACAAGTATATATATATATATATATTTGTATTGCTCTGCTTCAAAAACAGAGTGCACTGTATCCAAAAGAGAATGCTCTGTTTTTCATGGTGTGGACCAAAGGGCTAATGTTTAAGCCATAACATTTCGAGTAAAGACGTATATAATCGAACACATAAAAAAAAAAAAAAAAGAAAAAGAGATCACATACCCGTTATAAGATTCATATCACAAGGAGTGATGCACTCGTCAAAGTTTGTGGCGTCTTTTCTTTCACCTACGGCTGGAATTCTCGTGCCATGTCCACTGTAATAGAATACGAGAACGTCACCGTATTTCCCTTCACTGATGAGATTTTTCAGAGCATCACAGATGTTCTTGCCGGTGGGTTGGGTGTAGGATTTGTCTGTGTCGATCAGTAGTTCGATACCTTCGCTTGAGAATCCGAAACGGTCGATCAGGCATTTCCGCATCCGAAGGACGTCGTTGACACATCCGCGTAACTCCTCGGCGGTTCCTGGATAGTTGATTCCGATCAAAACGGCCTTTTTCGCCATTGACCAATGAATGAAGAAGACCTTATCTTTTGGTTTTTTTGGCGGCGAAGAAGAGTCTCTGTTCATTGTTTTGATTCATTTTTTATTTATAAACGAAAGATTCAAATTTAATATTTGACCAACCAAATGGTTCAATATTGTCTAAGCTCTTTTGGCTGTTATTTTGCCTTTTTCTTCGTGGGGCAACTTCGCTTGGTGCTGTTAATGGCCGTTGGTCTCCTTTTATATTTCTTGGGTCTTTTTAAAAAATCAATAAGAACATAACTCAGTAGCTCAAATTCCAGATTCATTACACCATATATAATTAAAAAGAATGAAAAAGGAATAAAAACACACGTGGACTTGCATAGTTGCATTTGTCAAAGGAATGTAGTTGCAAGAATTTCCAATTCATGTGACCTCAAAAAACCCACATGCTTTCAAGTACTTGGTCTTTATTACATTACAATTAGGAGTATATTATGCATATAATAAACACCTTTAAGCAGAAGCATGTAGTTTTTTTTAGCTCCCTAAATCTTCGCAACTATTCCTTTGACAAATGCTAGTCCACATATGTTATTATTCTTTTTGTTTTATATAGTTGGTGTCATGGATCTGGAATTTGAGTTGTTGAGCTATTTCTTACTGGAATTAGAAAGAAAAAAACATCTAAGATATTATGACTGAACTTCAAACTTTTAAGGTATTTTTTTCTGAAACTGAGTTTTACAAAGGGTCAATTAGGAAAGTAGCTAAGATTTGAATGATAATTAGTATAATAACCATGTAATAAATTTAATGGAGAAACTAACAAATGATATATATGTATTGACGGTTACCTGCACATGTGAGCACTTACGAAGCATTTGTCAAATTCTTTGTTTTCCATGTAGCAAATGTATTATCTTCTTTACCTTTGATATACTATACCAAGTTACCAACATCTTTGCTAATCTCGAACTTTTTTTTTTTTGGGTATGAATGTTAAATTTTATACAATTTTCTGATTTTAATTTTACAATGTTGTTTAACAACTTATCACAAAATAACTAGAAGAGAAAGTAAAAGGAAATTACGAAAGCCCTACAAGACAACTAAAGTACACCTCAAGGAGAGAAGGAAACGATGCACTTGAACTTGTAGCAGGGAATGAGAGTAGACGATCACGAATCAACATGTCTGCCGCAGCCCGGATTGCTAACGAAGTCGAGGTAGTGGAGATGAAAATACGGCGATTACGTTCCTTCCATAGGAGGTAAACACAGATTTGAAGAAGGAGCTTGGCCACAACACCTTTACCTGAGCGAGCAAGGTCCCGATCATTTAAAATAGAAGATACAACCGAGTGTATATCAACCGGATGAGGAAACCCAAACACATTACTGAGACTGTTCCAAAGCTCCGAAGAGAACTGACATTCAAAGAATATACATTCAAAGCTCCGAATATATAATTGTCTCCGAACGTGTTTCTCTACCATTATCGAACAATGGTTTTTCCTCCAGTTTTATTCTAAATATTATCACAAAACAAGCAGTCAAATAACAAAACAAAAGCCGACCTTAAAACTACTTCAATCATGACATTACCTTCTATACCATTAGGTTGACTTAGATGCAGAACACTTCCCATGAGATCATGTTGGACCTTATAAGCTTGCAAACTTTACTGCCAATATACGTTTCTCTAGTGGACATATCGTCACAGTTTTCAGCCTTTCACATTGCTTTTAAATTTGAATTTCACGTTGCAAGTTTTAATTGCATCAATATAATCAGCAAAATCAATTGATCTATCCCACAATGCCAGATTTTGTAGATCCCCGTAAACGCAAATATTTTTTGTAAGTATATAGAACTAACAATTTTTATTTTGTTACCATAGTTGACACAATTAGCAAAATTTTCTTATGGTAGTTGACACAATTAGCTGATAGATTAGTCGCCTTGTTTTCAATTTCTCATACAATCGTATAGATATTACACAAGTAATTCGTATTTTACACTTCTACTGACACACAAACACAGCAAAAATGTAAGAAACCAACATTTTCCCAAATCTAACACATCAGCATGAAATCGATCATTGATTATTTAAAATAAAAATCATATTTTTCGTTTACACTAAAGCATATGATTCTCCAATATAGTAAAAAAGATCTCAAAACTGGAGAATTGTTGTGCTTTAATTTAATCGTAGACTTTTCCCCACCATTGAATCGCATTACCAAACTTTTCATGTTCTCCTTTAACGTACTCTTCATCCTCATCCACTTCCTTCTTACAGAGCACAAGGAAGCATACGTGTAATCCAAGTTAAAATGTCTACTCGTAAACATGAAATCAATAACCTTCAATTTCACCTTGGCTCTTACTCGAAATTAATCAGCATGTTCATCTTATTCTACTATAGATAGGTTTAATCTTGGTTTCTTGTCTTCCAAGTTAATGCTCTAAAAATTTATTAAGTTTGAGTTGACTTTATTCAATATCTCCCTTCGATTGGTTCCCATTCCAAAAATCGATTTTTCACATTTTTCTCATCCTCATCGTAACCGTGTTATCTCTCTCTAGTGTATGAAAAATATTAATTAGAAGAAACATTTATAATTGAGTTAGTAACCTAAGGCTTATGCTTACCATCTTTCTCCCATTTACCTTCTTCGGTCTTTCCACTTTCAAAACTGGCCTTCAATAAACGGATTAATAAAATTCATTCACAAACCAAGAAATATTTTTCAAAAAGTATAGATAAAAAATTGGTTTGCTAGGTTATTCTATCTCCCCATTTTGCTTTCGAGTAAATCTTAAATACCAAACTATAGGAGTATTTTATAAGTGTTATATAGTTAGTTGCTTGGTTTTTTTTATTAGTGACATATTTTTCTGATACCAAAAGAAAAAAAAAGTATGAGAGAAGAGCCAGTTTTAGACCAAACTATGAAAGCAAACGGACATGCAAAATAGATGGTCGTGTGTACCATAGGGATATATAAATCACTCAAAAGTGTTAAAACCCACCTTGAGAGGAGTTATACATGGCATGTGCCACTCACGAAAACCAACTTGAGGATTGTGGGATATATAGAAATTTTGACACCCTACTTCGCATGGACATGTAATTGTTACAAACTTACAACCATAGCATAACAAAAAGCGTTAAGTGTAATACATAGAAACTTTTGGTATTGATTAGTGCAAGAGTTTCAAGACATACCAGTTGGAGAAAATGTGTTCTTGACAAAGACGAAGATGTCTCTTTTGAAAAGAAAAAAATGGCTGACAGTTAAATCTGGTGGATGCCTAAAAAGTTTTTTTTTAAGTGAAAAAACATGTCATTTTTACAATTTAAAGTCAATGTATTTTGTTTGGTTTTTAGTGTAGACATCTTTGAATATTTTTTCAATGCAAGTTATCTTCCATAAACTAAGATTTATTTGTCTCTCCACCTGATTATCCAGAAGGAAACAAAGAACATCAATTCAGTCTCATGTGTGACAAAACGCCGCTGGCTTTGGATTTATAGAAAAGAGCATATTTACTTGCATTTTTTTTGCTAAACAATATTTCCTTGTAAATCACTTTCTTTTTTAACTTCCAAAGTATGGTAGCCGCTTCTTTCTAACGAAGCAGAGTGTTTTGTGTGCCATTGGAACTTGACCATTTGCTAGACCAACTTGTATTGTTTCACCTTGGTCGATCGATTGCTTTAAATCACATCAACGTGATTCTTCTTCATCAGCTGGTACCATAAAAACCACAAGAGAGAGAGAGAGAGAGAGAGTATCTGGAGACTATGAATGGAACCGTGAAAGTATTAAAACTTCACCAGAGCCATCCTTCCAAATTCAACAAAATATTCTAAAAGTTTTTTAACAAAACAAATAATATACTTTTCCAAGAGTCTAAAATAGTTGAAAGGAAAAGTGAAAATTCACCTACCAAGTTTAACTTCAATTTCTAAATATATATATATATATATATATATGGACGCCATGCACAAGCTGTTTGCTCTTTGTTTACGACCGTGGTGGTGGACCGAAGCAAAAGAAAGTGATTAGAAATTTTGGAAGGTGAGACACTGCTATTCTCATTCAAAACCTAATTTTCCAAGACGTTGTTAATTTACTATATCACTATAATTATTTTGTTTGGTTTATCTATATATATATATATTGGTTGAGTGTTGGATATAGGTTTAACACCCTTATTTAAAACTCTACCCAAATTGAGTTCAATCTTTAAAAAGCCCACCAATAAATAAAGCACATGAAACTTAACCAAAACTAGGGTTGAATCTTCTTTTTTCCTATAAATAGAGAAGGCACCTCATTGAGGAAAGTGGCTAATTTTTTTTGGACAAAAGCCAAAATCTCACTTCAAAATCTCTAAGTTACAAGCTCGGGTCGTGCAGACAGGTGTTCTACCAGCTCGGGTCGTGCAGACCGGTGTTCTACCAGCTCGGGTCGTGCAGACAGGTGTTCTAACTGCTCGAGTCATGCAAATAGGTGTTCTACCAGCTCGGGTCATGCAGACAGGTGTTCTACCTGATCGAGTCGTGCAGACAGGTGTTCTACCAGCTCGGGTCGTGCAGACAGGTGTTCTACCAGCTCGGGTCGTGCAGACAAGTGTTCTAACTGCTCGATTCGTGCAAATAGGTGTTCTACCAGCTCGGGTCGTGCAGACAGGTGTTCTACATGATCGGGTGGTGCAGACAGGTGTTCTACCTGCTCGGGTCGTGCAGACAGGTGTTCTACCTGCTCGGGTTATCCAGCTCTTCGGCTCGAACATCCAGCTCCTCACCTCGAACACTTAGCTTCTCAGCACTTATCCAGCTCCTCGGCTCGAACATCCAGCTCCTCAGCTCGAACACTTAGCTTCTCAGCACTTACCCAGCTCCTCGGCTCGAACATCCAGCTCCTCAGCTCGAACACTTAGCTTCTCAGCACTTATCCAACTCCTCGGCTCGAACATCCAACTCCTCAGCTCGAACACTTAGCTTCTCAGCACTTATCCAGCTCTTCGGCTCGAACATCCAGCTCCTCGGCTCGAACACTTAGCTTCTCAGCACTTATCCAGCTCCTCGGCTCGAACATCCAGCTTTTCAGCTCGAACACTTAACTTCTCAACACATAACAAGGTCGTTTCTTTCCTCTATCTCCGAACTACGAATGGCTTGATCCCTTTTTAAGGGTACGTAGGCAACCTTTTCACGAGGTGCAGCTATAAAACACAAAACCATTTAAACTCTTATTTCCCTATTAATCAATCATCGAGTTTTGACTTTATTTTACGGGAATCTCCGAACCATTTAATCTTTTTATAAATATTATGTTGAAGGTCTGGGTTCAACATTTGGCGCGCCAGGTAGGGGAATCTTTTAGAGATATCCCTTACGCAAAAGTATAAACCTCATCTGTCTTGCTGCTTAGCACACAGACCTACCTTCTCAGGTTACCTAACTACAGCTCCGAGCTAAAAATACGGTCGGAACCCTGGCCAGGTATCGACCACACATAAAAAATAATGTGTCACTCTCATAGACGCATCGATACTCATCGTATCGAGGTTAATTCGTTGTTCGACTCGAAAGGCTCCACAACATTTGACCAAACCTAAAAGCCGGGGTCGGACCCGCAAGACTCCTAAGAATGCCTAAGTAATTAAGCCGAAAACTTCTCGCACACTTAGCCGCAAGATGGGTCATACTTATGTAAGCCGGGTTCCGACCCGCAAAGCAGGATCCAACCCTCCACCGAACAAAAAGGTTGGTTCCGACCTTCTCAGAAATTCGACCTCCTCAGGTCATTCCCAAGAATTCGACCCCCTCAGGTCATTCCCAGGAATTCGACCCCCTCTGGTCATTCCCAGGAATTCGACCTCCTCAGGTCATTCCAAGGAATTCGACCTCCTCAGGTCATTCCAAGGAATTCGACCTCCTCAGGTCATTCCCAGGAATTCGACCCCCTCAGGTCATTCCCAGGAATTCGACCCCCTCAGGTCATTCCCAGGAATTCGACCCCCTCAGGTCATTCCCAGGAATTCGACCCCCCAGGTCATTCCCAGGAATTCGACCCCCTCAGGCCATTCCCAGGAATTCAACCTACTCAGGTCATTTTCAAGAATTCGACCTCCTCAGGTCACTATCAGGAATTCAACCTCCTCAGGTCATTCTCAGGAATTCCACCTTCCTAATTCCTTCTTGGGAATCCAACCTTCACCGGTTCCAAATTCCCTCATTTTTAAAGGTTTCCTCAATCCACATCGAGCTTATCACTATCTGTAAATTCGTTGAACTCACTCAACAATCGTTCGACGAACCTGGGGGGGGGGGCTACTGTTGGATATAGGTTTAGCACCCTTATTTAAAACTCTACCCAAATTGAGTTCAACCTTTAAAAGCCCACCAATAAATAAAGCACATGAAACTTAACCAAAAGTAGGGTTGAATCTTCTTTTTCCCTATAAATAGAGAAGGCACCTCATTGAGGAAAGTGGCTAATTTTTCTTGGACAAAAGCCAAAATCTCACTTCAAAATCTCTAAGTTACAAGCTCGGGTCGTGCAGACAGGTGTTCTACCAGCTCGGGTCGTGCAGACCGGTGTTCTACCAGCTCGGGTAGTGCAGACAGGTGTTCTAACTGCTCGAGTCGTGCAAATAGGTGTTCTACCAGCTCGGGTCATGCAGACAGGTGTTCTACCTGATCGGGTCGTGCAGACAGGTGTTCTACCAGCTTGGGTCGTGCAGACAGGTGTTCTACCAACTCGGGTCGTGCAGACAGGTGTTCTAACTGCTCGAGTCGTGTAAATAGGTGTTCTACCAGCTCGGGTCGTGCAGACAGGTGTTCTACATGATCGGGTGGTGCAGACAGGTGTTCTACCTGCTCGGGTCGTGCAGACAGGTGTTCTACCTGCTCGGGTTATCCAGCTCTTCGGCTCGAACATCCAGCTCCTCACCTCGAACACTTAGCTTCTCAGCACTTATCCAGCTCCTCGGCTCGAACATCCAGCTCCTCAGCTCGAACACTTAGCTTCTCAGCACTTACCCAGCTCCTCGGCTCGAACATCCAGCTCCTCAGCTCGAACACTTAGCTTCTCAGCACTTATCCAACTCCTCGGCTCGAACATCCAACTCCTCAGCTCGAACACTTAGCTTCTCAGCACTTATCCAGCTCTTCGGCTCGAACATCCAGCTCCTCGGCTCGAACACTTAGCTTCTCAGCACTTATCCAGCTCCTCGGCTCGAACATCCAGCTTTTCAGCTCGAACACTTAACTTCTCAACACATAACAAGGTCGTTTCTTTCCTCTATCTCCGAACTACGAATGGCTTGATCCCTTTTTAAGGGTACGTAGGCAACCTTTTCACGAGGTGCAGCTATAAAACACAAAACCATTTAAACTCTTATTTCCCTATTAATCAATCATCGAGTTTTGACTTTATTTTACGGGAATCTCCGAACCATTTAATCTTTTTATAAATATTATGTTGAAGGTCTGGGTTCAACATTTGGCGCGCCAGGTAGGGGAATCTTTTAGAGATATCCCTTACGCAAAAGTATAAACCTCATCTGTCTTGCTGCTTAGCACACAGACCTACCTTCTCAGGTTACCTAACTACAGCTCCGAGCTAAAAATACGGTCGGAACCCTGGCCAGGTATCGACCACACATAAAAAATAATGTGTCACTCTCATAGACGCATCGATACTCATCGTATCGAGGTTAATTCGTTGTTCGACTCGAAAGGCTCCACAACATTTGACCAAACCTAAAAGCCGGGGTCGGACCCGCAAGACTCCTAAGAATGCCTAAGTAATTAAGCCGAAAACTTCTCGCACACTTAGCCGCAAGATGGGTCATACTTATGTAAGCCGGGTTCCGACCCGCAAAGCAGGATCCAACCCTCCACCGAACAAAAAGGTTGGTTCCGACCTTCTCAGAAATTCGACCTCCTCAGGTCATTCCCAAGAATTCGACCCCCTCAGGTCATTCCCAGGAATTCGACCCCCTCTGGTCATTCCCAGGAATTCGACCTCCTCAGGTCATTCCAAGGAATTCGACCTCCTCAGGTCATTCCAAGGAATTCGACCTCCTCAGGTCATTCCCAGGAATTCGACCCCCTCAGGTCATTCCCAGGAATTCGACCCCCTCAGGTCATTCCCAGGAATTCGACCCCCTCAGGTCATTCCCAGGAATTCGACCCCCCAGGTCATTCCCAGGAATTCGACCCCCTCAGGCCATTCCCAGGAATTCAACCTACTCAGGTCATTTTCAAGAATTCGACCTCCTCAGGTCACTATCAGGAATTCAACCTCCTCAGGTCATTCTCAGGAATTCCACCTTCCTAATTCCTTCTTGGGAATCCAACCTTCACCGGTTCCAAATTCCCTCATTTTTAAAGGTTTCCTCAATCCACATCGAGCTTATCACTATCTGTAAATTCGTTGAACTCACTCAACAATCGTTCGACGAACCTGGGGGGGGGGGCTACTGTTGGATATAGGTTTAGCACCCTTATTTAAAACTCTACCCAAATTGAGTTCAACCTTTAAAAGCCCACCAATAAATAAAGCATATGAAACTTAACCAAAAGTAGGGTTGAATCTTCTTTTTCCCTATAAATAGAGAAGGCACCTCATTGAGGAAAGTGGCTAATTTTTCTTGGACAAAAGCCAAAATCTCACTTCAAAATCTCTAAGTTACAAGCTCGGGTCGTGCAGACAGGTGTTCTACCAGCTCGGGTCGTGCAGACCGGTGTTCTACCAGCTCGGGTAGTGCAGACAGGTGTTCTAACTGCTCGAGTCGTGCAAATAGGTGTTCTACCAGCTCGGGTCATGCAGACAGGTGTTCTACCTGATCGGGTCGTGCAGACAGGTGTTCTACCAGCTTGGGTCGTGCAGACAGGTGTTCTACCAACTCGGGTCGTGCAGACAGGTGTTCTAACTGCTCGAGTCGTGTAAATAGGTGTTCTACCAGCTCGGGTCGTGCAGACAGGTGTTCTACATGATCGGGTGGTGCAGACAGGTGTTCTACCTGCTCGGGTCGTGCAGACAGGTGTTCTACCTGCTCGGGTTATCCAGCTCTTCGGCTCGAACATCCAGCTCCTCACCTCGAACACTTAGCTTCTCAGCACTTATCCAGCTACTCGGCTCGAACATCCAGCTCCTCAGCTCGAACACTTAGCTTCTCAGCACTTACCCAGCTCCTCGGCTCGAACATCCAGCTCCTCAGCTCGAACACTTAGCTTCTCAGCACTTATCCAGCTCCTCGGCTCGAACATCCAACTCCTCAGTTCGAACACTTAGCTTCTCAGCACTTATCCAGCTCTTCGGCTCGAACATCCAGCTCCTCAGCTCGAACACTTAGCTTCTCAGCACTTATCCAGCTCCTCGGCTCGAACATCCAGCTTTTCAGCTCGAACACTTAACTTCTCAACACATAACAAGGTCGTTTCTTTCCTCTATCTCCGAACTACGAATGGTTTGATCCCTTTTTAAGGGTACGTAGGCAACCTTTTCACGAGGTGCAGCTATAAAACACAAAACCATTTAAACTCTTATTTCCCTATTAATCAATCATCGAGTTTTGACTTTATTTTACGGGAATCTCCGAACCATTTAATCTTTTTATAAATATTATGTTGAAGGTCTGGGCTCAACATTGAGATTTAACAAAAAAAAATATATATATTGGTTGAGATCATCGTATAACATTATACACATATACATGTTTCAACTTTGGATTGGTTTGGGCATACACGTGAAGAACATCTCTCTCGTATTTGTGAACTACAATTTCTTCTATATGTTTCTGAGTCTTGTTATGGTCCAAAGTGGGAAGTTACATTTCTGAAGAAATAATAAGAAAAAAGAACGGGTAACATTAGCCGAAGTATTTGGCCTTCATGATAAGTCACAAAGTTTGTATTGACATCAGCCAAATACAAATTAAAACAAATTAATTATCAAAAAGCATATGGCAATTATTATAATAAAATAATAAAAAGTAAAGATTAATATAACAATCTTATGACTATGACAATAAAAAACATGGTCGGTCAACACTTTTTTACAGCCCCATCAATATGAGAAAGCCTTTTATCAAAAAATCAATATGAGAAAGTTAAGCATGATGTTATATATCAATGAAACAATAACAAACATAAAAGCAAAGAGTAAAAGGGAGTAGTGTATATCACCGTTGCCGACTCCTAAACATATGATAATGTCTTAGTATGATTAGTGTTTGATGGTTAAATAAAAGAGAACAAAACCTAGTCATCAAGATCATATGTGTTCTAAAGTATCAAATGTGGAAGAATGCATACTGGAACTCGATGCAAGCCCAACCACTTACTTTCCTCTTGCATGCCAGCTTTGCTTCCTATCGGCTCTACTATTGTAGTTTGGTCAGAGGCTTTGCCATTTCCTAGAGGCTCGGTTCTAATAGTCTCCGAGACGCCATTATTACTTCGGTCCTTCAATCTTTTTGTGAAACAAAAACTTCTCCTTTTAACTCCTATAAAACCCTTGTAAATGTATTTAATATATTGAATGATTTAAAACAATCGATTTGACTAAATTTGTCAATTTTAAGAGGCACTAAACCCTAAATGGGAGCTTAAACCCTCGCAAATATATGTAAAATATTAAATTATTTTAAATGATTGATTTGACTAATTTTTTTGATTTTGTGGTGCGCTAAATCTTTAGTGGAAGCCTAAACCCCCACAAATGTATGTAAAATATTGAATTATTTGTCATAATCGATTTGATTAAACTTGTCGATTTTGAAGGACAATAAACCTTAAATGGGAGCCTAAACCCTCACAGGCGAATGTAAAATAATGAATGATTTAAAATAACCGATTTTTCTAAATCTATCATTTTTTGTATTTTCTAAGTTTCGATTCAGTTTAAACGTGGGAGTATAGATGTAGAAAAATTATTTGATATGATATTAACGACTTATTTTCCAAAGTACATACTTAGATAAAAAAAATTAAATATCAAATTATCCTATATTATAACTATATACCAATTACACATGAAGAAATAATATTCAATGCTACAATTTACTTGTTTATATTTTCAAAATAAAAATATAAACTTATTGAGTTATATGAATATGTTAGATTACCTCGATTGGAGACAAAAACGAAGATGTAATTGTAAACTCTGATCAACCAATATAAAAATCCTGCAGGACAAATGTTTTTATCATAAGATTCATAACCAATAACAAACAAAACAAATTGAAAAGATGTTGACGTGTGAAAAGTAAATGTTTCTACAATTAGTAACCAGGGATTTATCTAATCTTACTTTGATTTAATTTCGGTCTGAATAATAAAACCAGTACTTAGTTACCAATCCAAAAGTGTCTTCTTCTTTTCAAACCGAATTAAACCAGAAAACGTTCTAATTTAATACCATTCTTCCGAAACCAAGCAAACCAGAGTGTCTATCCATAACCAATAAAAAAAAAACCGTATTCACGAAGGCACAAAGCATGTTTACTACTCGATATTTTAACATTACAAAACACATGACAATATACGATCACAAGAAACAATCACATCAAACTGAAAACATCGTATCAGAAAAGCAACACTGGATACTAAACGAACTCAGTAAACCACCACAAAGAAGACGATTTCCAACTCTTGATGCTGAGAATTTATCATTTTTAGTAGGACGGATTCTGGTAAGCATCACGAGCACGAGAATAGCAAACGTCGTAGAACTGAGAGACGATAGCGGTAGAGAGAGTGAACGCAGCACCAGCTGCAAAAACTCCTTTCCTTATGACTTCACAGCTTGGTGGAGTATCAATGTTCCACATCTTTCTGTACTTTGTGTGGGACGATTGAAGCCGCAAGCAAACATACCTCAGCTATCAAGAAAAACACCCTGCAATAAAACGATTTTTCATTGTACAAATCAACTTCATTGCCAAATCAAGACTTATTATGTTCAACATGAGATTGGAGTATTGTTGTTACCAGCAAAGGAGCAAGCTCTAGAACCGCCAGGGTTAAGCAACGGCTAGCCACCATTATAAGGACTTGACTTATAAAGAGAAGCGCGAATGCACCAGCTCCATAGCTTGTAGCAATGTCTGTGGCATACACACAGTACTCATACGTCTTCTCCTTGTCCGTTACAACCTTGCCCTGTCAAAACAACGACTACTCTAAGATAAACCGTAGAAAGAAAACCTATGCAGAAACCACATTTCAGATTTGATTTAAAACACTATGCAAGAAAAATGCTGCAAGAAATTCTAAGTTATGGATGAAACCAACACAAAAATTTACTTTGGTTATGCAGACGCATACATATAAAATCTGGTTTACATATAAATACAGGTTTATATTAAGCTAATTAACAGCTCTAAATGTGGAATTTCAACAATGTGGTAAGCTAAACTTATACCAAGAATGTTCTGTACTCGATACAATGTAAGCTCTACAGAAATTCTAAGCCATGAATCAAACCATGCTCTTAGGTCCACTAAAATTCATCTAGAATCTGATACAATACTCTAAACGAAACCTAAATACTGCTTATTACCAATCCTCAGTACACTAATCGAAAAGGAAACAAAAGATGTGAATCAGATATGATTAAAAACGTCTAAAATCCAAAAACCGCACACGGAAGGAAGAATTCGAACCAGATTCCACTACTTATAGTCAAGAAACTTCTCCAGAATCATCACAGATACACATAGTAAGCAAAAACCAAAACCTACGAACAAAAGGAGAAGAGAAGAGAGTTTGGACTTACGACGCTTCGTCTCTGCTCAGCGGCAATAAAAAAAATTTGAATCTTTTTTTATCATAAGATTCAAACAAAAAATTGTGTGAATGAGGTATAACAATTGACCGAAGGTGATTGAACCTATCAAACAGACAACAATTAGGTTAGAATAAAAACACAAGAAAAAAGATGAAAAAATACACGTACAAAGAATAAAACATAGATAACAAAGAATTATCAACGAATAATTAACTAAACTCTATGAACACAATAGATCAATGACGATAGCAATCAAAAGTATATATATATATATATATATAACACGGTTAGTTACCTCTAATATGATAAGAATCGTATAAAAACACATAAAAATTAGTGAAAAATAAGAATACACGCAGCTAACAGATGTAAATCATACTAACATTAACACAAACAAAACAAAAAACAATCGCTTAGCAAATGGTATGTTAAGGGGTTAACTTATAAAACTATGAGACATTAAGATAAAAGGCTTCGTCCATACCTTACTCTTTTATTTGGTTATCGTTGGTTGTTGCGAGAGATGTAGATTTATTGCACCCATAGTTGTCTGATTATGTTTTTTTATTCCCAAGAGCATCTCCTTGTTGCAAATGCTATCTTTTCTCCACAACTGCAAACAATAACTTTTCCAGGTCAACACCATCCTCAGACGGCGAAGTAGACTTGGCCAGAGGTTGTTCCTCTGCAACTTCCTTATTCTTAAGGGAGATGAAAACATCTTGAGTGTTGTAGTTACAAACTCCATTTGGAGGTGTTAGGAGCCCTGCAAAAGAATATAATACTTTAGAAGCAAACACATGTTATAAAAAATTTAAATGAGAAAGTAGGAATGATATGTTTAAATTCACACACACAGAAGGAATCATATGAATAAATACCTTAAAACCTCACTTGATAATGGACAACTCGTCTTTAGTCTTCTTCTTCTACTTGATCTTCGTTTTGCTTTATAGAACAACACAACCCAAAAATAACAAATCAACCATCTTACCGTATAAGAAGTTCCTCTAATAAACATTAATCATATTGAACTAAGCCACATCTTCTTTGATTGTGTACATGATTGCCTTGAAAGATTATGAGAGAGTTGCATCCATCAGTAGCAAACCTGGTGATTCTAAATTGAATGTCTTTTCATGTCATCCTCTTCATATCCAATTTCGTTGTAAGTGGGTCCTATACGAAGTTTTTTTCTAAAGAGAGACCTAAAAATTTAGGTCACGAAATAGAGGAGATGAGTTTTGGTTTATAGAAACAGCCAATATTGTAGATCTTCAAGGGTTAATAGATTTTCGAATCAAATTGGTTTTAGAAAAAGGGTTAAGATTATAAATTACGTTGAATAAACGAAAACGTAAAAACTCCAAAACATAATCGTGAACCCTCATTAGAAGTAAGTAAGTAAATAACGATACAAAAACATTACCTTATTAATCGTAGTATGAATCTGCCAAACCTAAAAAATATCAAAAAGAAAATCAGAATAACAATCGATCATAACAGAAAAACGACAAAATATACACTAATCAAGCGATAGGAGATCAACATTATATAAACGAATTCCAAAATAGAACCAACCTTTTCAAAAGAGAGCATTGTTAAATAAGAACAAACAAAATCCATATAAACAAAATGAAAAACCATCAAAAATACCGTAATACTTTTCCGGTAGATTTTTCTCCTGCTTTAAAAACATGGTCAACGTCAGAAAAACAGGTAATTATATTAGAAAAACAGGTAAGAAATATACCTAATTTCAAAGCATCTAAACTATACACCTATAAATCTGCATAAAACGAACAACAAAGAAACCATTAATAATCATTACTAAGAAAACACAAAGAATAAGAAAATCTACAAAAAAAAAGGAAGAAGAAACAAATAATAGGATATATAAAGGAATACACTAAAACGATAAAAAACGAAACCAAGGAGATGAAAAACAGTGATGGAACGTTATTAACTTTAACAATTAGGGTACAATATCAAAACAATACCAACAAAGGAATACACAGAAACGAAGTCAATCAGATGATAAAACTAACCTCAAATACGGATTAGGATTATCAAACCTTCAAAAGAGAAAACAATTAGATTGCAATATAAGAATGGTAAGAACCCTAAAAATTATAAAAACCTTAAAAATTATTAAAAATAGAGCGACAACTAACCTTGGATTAAACATAAAACCTAGGTTTAAACTATTTATAGGAAAACCATAAGACGATCTAGGGTTTTACGAATGGGCCTAATGGATTAAATAACAGGCCCACGGATTAAATAACAGGCCCACGGATTATAAGTTCGAATTAAATACTTTTGCTATAAATTGAATGGGAATTAAATCAAAAAAATCATTCCTAAAATGGGAATTAAATTAAAAAAATCATTCCTAAAATTAAGGAGAGGATGACACATAAGATTTTTGACTTCCCTCTTATTGATATGATCTGATAATATCCCAAATTTTCAATTAAAAATGGTCAATGATGTATGGTCACTATCCATAATGAAAAAAATAGTTTGTTTAGTGGACTAACAAACTCCATAAAACGATTTGTAACAATGTAATGTTATTGATTATCATGGAATGTTATTGATTTCTACTTATGAAACAATTTCCATGGACAAAGAGTTGGGTACAGAATTATCGTGGTCACAAATCATATGTACACAGATCCATTGATGGATAAAAATTAGTTTACGTAGACAAAACACCACATATCCAATAGCAACAATCGTCAATTTTATCAAAACTTTAAAACTCAGTTTTAAAATTAGAGAAAACCCCAAAGATAAGATGATGGTGGGTCAGTTTAATTAAGGAATCTTCAATAGAGCATTATCTCCAAATTCCACCCCAATCACTACTCCGACCAAGCACCGATCTCGAATTGCGAACCCATATAAAAGAGAAGTTGTGATAAAACGTAGATCCAAAAAGTGAAATTGAATTGGGGAAGCATATAGATAATTGGAGATTTTGAGTGACCCATCGATTTGGAAGAAAAAGCAAAAGCCAAAGGGGACGAATTTAAAGAAATATTCACACTCGATTTTGGAATTGCAGATGAATCAAAAATTCAAAGATATAAGAGTGAAAAGCATAAGCTTTTTTCTAGAGAGAGATGAAGAAGAACATATGAGCGGATGAAGATGTACGATAAAGTTAAAAAAAAAAAGGGATTATCTTTAACAAAGAAAATAAAAGGTTAAAGATGTTTTTTACATCCATAAAAGTGTTTTGATAGTAGAAAGTGTCTTTACAGGTTAATACTTTCTCCAAAAATGTCAAAAATGTCAAAAACTCTTACCGGTCCGACAGAAATCTGGTAGAACTTTTTTAAGCCTCTTATCTCAAAGCAGATAAAATTATGTACATTAGTTACAATTATGATTTTTACAAAGATTGTTCCTCTATGCATAAGGTAGGCGAATGTTTAACACATAAAGTAAAGAATTTTCATCTAAACTTCAACACGACAGTGAAGGAAGAGAAATTGTATGTAAAGATATTCTATTAATCAGAAGAAATTGCCTTCATTCCACCATACCCACTTTCTTTGTAAAAATATTTGTCTCCACTTAATTGTTTTTTTTTTTTTTAAGAAGAAAAGTATAATCATGAGCTTTTATACAACACCAAGCTTAATACCACTGGGCTAACGAATCTGTAGTCTCCACTTAATTGTTTCTCTAAAAAAAATTCTTAATGATTCCCGGAGACTTGAGGCATTGGAAGATATATCTATTAATATTCTAATGAAGCTGCACATACCAAAGATGACGACGTGCTCACCTATCTTTGTATACGAATGAAGCTTTGTTATATTCGTGACAACACGTAATGTCTAAAACGATAAAACAAAGTCACCCAAAAATTGATGCTTTAAAGACAACAAAACATTTGGTTTCTTCTCACTACGTAGAAAACAAGACACTCTTGATCTTAAAGATCTCGCCGGCAATGCTGCTGAAATCTGGAAACAAGATTGTCTCACCGGAGGTAATCTCTTATTTAAACACCCATAATTTCTATCATCCTGTAAAATAAACAAAGTATATTAGGAGAGTTATACGGATTTACACATATCATAATAGATATACATGTATCTTTGATTAGATCAGTATAATAACTAAATATTTGGTTAGTTAGATTACAAAACGCCGTAAAATTCATAATCGTTGTGTTATTTTATGCAGACGAGTCATCATCGTGACTCAGCCTCAAACCATAAATCACGCAAAGATATGCAGAAGCAATGTGATCAAAAGCCAAGGAAGATGGAAGAAGATATAAAAATCAATCAAAACAATCGTCGTGTTCACAACAACATGAGCTCACGAAGTAACAGCATTGAAAGCACGTCATCTAATAATCATTGTAAGCCTCACACAGGAGGAGATGTTAGGTGGGACGCAGTGAATTATCTGAAATCGAGAGGAATCAAGCTAGGAATGGGCGATTTCCGCGTTTTGAAGCGATTAGGTTACGGAGATATAGGAAGTGTTTATCTTGTAGAGCTCAAAGGAGCAAACAAGACGACGTATTTCGCGATGAAAGTGATGGATAAGGCTTCTCTTGTGAGCAGGAACAAGCTTCTGAGAGCTGAGACGGAGAGAGAGATCTTGTCTCAGCTTGATCATCCTTTCTTGCCTACTCTTTACTCTCATTTCGAGACTGATAAATTCTATTGCTTGGTTATGGAGTTTTGTAGCGGTGGTAATCTTTATTCCTTGAGACAGAAGCAACCCAACAAATGTTTCACTGAAGAAGCCGCGAGGTTAGTATTATAGAAACAGAGTATTGAAACAGAGTTAACAAACTAAAAGTAAACGATTTGGTTTTGTTGTTGCATAAACAGGTTCTTTGCATCAGAAGTGTTATTAGCATTGGAATACTTACACATGCTCGGAATCGTTTACCGCGATTTAAAGCCAGAGAACGTTCTGGTCCGAGACGATGGTCACATAATGCTTTCCGATTTCGATTTATCCCTCCGCTGCTCAGTCAGTCCAACACTCGTCCACGTCAACGGCGGAATCATCGACGAGGACGCGACGGTCCAAGGATGTTACCAGCCATCAGCATTCTTCCCACGAATCCTCCAATCCTCGAAAAAAACCAGAAAATCCAAATCCGACTTCGACGGGTCATTACCAGAACTCATGGCAGAGCCGACAAACGTGAAGTCAATGTCTTTTGTCGGAACACACGAGTACTTAGCGCCGGAGATTATCCGAAACGAAGGTCACGGAAGCGCCGTGGATTGGTGGACGTTCGGGATCTTTATCTACGAGCTTCTCCATGGAGCCACGCCGTTTAAAGGACAAGGTAACAAAGCTACACTTTACAACGTGGTCGGACAACCTCTGAGGTTCCCGGAGAATTCTCAGGTGAGTTCGACGGCTAAGGATTTGATCAAAGGTTTACTGGTGAAAGAGCCGCAAAACAGAATCGCATATAAGCGAGGAGCCACGGAGATCAAGCAACATCCTTTCTTTCAAGGTGTCAATTGGGCCTTGATTCGTGGTGAAACGCCGCCGCATATGCCGGAGCCGGTGGATTTCTCGTGTTATGTGAAGAAGGAGAAGGACACTTCGCCCCCCGGAGAGATGAAGAAGATGTGTGATCCTGATTACATTGATTTTGAATATTTTTAGCAATATTATTGAGGATTATATTGTTAACTTCTTTTTATCTTTTTTTTTTTTTTACTTTTATGAAAATTAATTTTCTTCCTAATTTTTCCTTTAGAATTCTATGACATGTAAGAAACACTTGCAATCAACTAATAGTGTAGAAAGAATACAAACTCATTAGTCGTATTTAGTAGTGGTCATTGTGTTTTCTAAATATTCCTATTTTCGAGTTTGTTTTTTTAGTAATCTTTCGGATTTTGTTTTTTCTGTAAAATTTGGATTTTGTCTTTCCAGTAATCTTTCGAATTTGTTCTCGGTAAGTTTTCGGATTGTATAAACTTTCGGAAATTTGTTCTCCCCCAAGTTTAGCATCATCGTCCAATAATTACATATCTTACTAGGCCTGAGAATACGCGTATTCTGCTCAAAGTCGGATTGGGTCCAATCATGTACAAGTTCTATCAGATCTAAATTTTGCATACTTATATTGACACCTGTAAGATTTTGGGTCAAGTACCGGTTGGGGTCTTATGGGTAAAGATTCGGGTCGGTCTACCTGTAAATATTCAAAATATTTCAGGTACAGGTTTGATTCTAGATTTTTTCAGGTTCAATTGTATTTTAAACTGTTTTTTTCTGAAATCTACAAAAAATAACATGTAAGATGAAAACTATCTCAAGCAAAACAACGAACCTAAAATCCAAACTACTTAAAAATGTGACAAAAGATAATTAGCCCTAGACATACGAATACAAGTTCAGATTTAGGTCGGATCCTCTAGACTACATGTTATGTCGGGTGGTACTTGTAAAGTTTGAGATTGGGTACAGCTTCAGATTTTTCGGGTCAATTTCAGGTTTGGTTTTTATGCTCATGCTTAATCCTTGCTATGAGAGTCCCAACATATGTTGCAAAGGTTCATGTGACAAAAGATAAAACTACGTTTAAGATACATTGATGAGATATGAAGAAGTCATAGAATGTGGATTGCTTGAGATATTCTACAAATACATACCGTAGAAACTTTATAAAGTAATAATGTTGGGACCACATATCTGAAACTTCTTACATAGACCATCCAATAACATCGAATAACTAATTTCCTCCGGAGATAATCTCTTGAACAATAATGGACATATGCCTTCTATTGTGATCCATTCATACCCATTTCCGTTCTTCGTATAATGTCCTTCATAATCACAATGGAAACTTGTGCTTATTGTCTCTTGAAAAAACAAAAACATACGAGATTAAACCTTCTGAAACTATTTAATAATACAATCAGAAAAAGCACTTGTTCTAGGTACTCCCAACTGTTAGTAATACTAGTAGTATCAAATCTGCATATTTGAATTCTAGCCACAAATCTTATTCTCCCCCAAGACTCACTACGATTCAACCATTGTGTTACATTTGTCACCAGGGCTTTGTTCTACTCGATCCAGACAAAATCACAATTTCAGTGAATTAAAATCGCAAATCCAATTGAACCGCTTCGATTTGGAGTTTTGTTTTCTAATTCAGAATTGATGAAATAACTAACAAACTACTTGGAACTCACCTCAAATTGTCTTTGGTTGCACCTAATGTAGAATGTGGAATTTCAGTTCGGAGCTTCAATGAAGAAAATGGAGGTCGGGGTTAGCTTGGATTAGCTTGACGTGGTGACCAAGAAGAGGGGAAAAGGAAAGATTTGATTGGCTGGAAAAACTGATTTTTCTTTCAATTTTCGTTTTTTAATCACATTTATTTAGGTTTTTTGGTTATTTTACACCCTCATTAAAGAGTATGAGGGCATTTGAAAATAAAATATAGTCTCATGATATGAAGAAGTCATGGAATGTGGATTGTTTGAGATATCCTATAAATACATATTTCTTTGTAGATGGAGACGTTTGGTTGATGACTATAATATTACTACAGTAGAACCTCCATAAATTAATAATCACCATAAATTAATAAAATCTTCCGGTCTCGACTCGGGTCAATGTAAAAATTAGTAAAATTCGATAAAATGATAAGATAATAATTTTTTTGAAACTCCTATGTAAAATATGGTCTCAATAATAGTATAAATTAATAATCATATATAATTATGTATATGAATATATATATATATACATGATAATGTACTAAACATGGTTTTAATGATTTTTTTTTTTCCTTAAAAATGAAAATCTCATTAGACCTAATCTTTAAGTTTACGTATTACATCAAAAACTTTTATAATTTTTTTCTCAGTCTTTACCATAAACTTGTAGAAAATTCTAGGCAAAATAATTGATTATTTATACATAACTCTTTCTAAATGTATCGACATTAGGGATAATAACCATGATATCTTCTAAATTTTATACATAGTATTTCATTTTAATTTGATCATCTATTATGATAATATCATCCACTCTATTGCGATAATCGAAATTTTTAATCAAAATTTCATATCATTTTGACAAATAGATTCATTAAATTTCATAATATAACATTATTCGAAAAAACAAATTAAAAAAAATCTTACCTAAAAAGGATTTCTCTCTATAAAGTAATAAATATTAATTTCTCCTTTTTTTTTTTAAACGTCTGTATGATATTAATAGAGCCTCAAACCAAAAGCTTAACATTCTTGGAAAATAAGGACAACAAAAACAACATCAACACCCAAACAAAGGGATAAAAGATGTTAAACCAGTGCTTCTCGAGCCAAAAGATCATGAAGCCACGCATGACCACCTGTCGCCAAATACGAATTAAACCGACCATCACGAGTAACACTGGAAGCTATTGCTCGAGCTGTAGAATTTGCCTTTATCGATTCCAATTCAAAAACACAATACGCAAAACCAGTTCGAAGAAAACAAATCTGATCAAGAAGAGAACGATATTTTGGCCATCCTGAATCCTTACAAATTGCTTCAAAAGCACCACCACAATCCATTCCGATCACCACATCTGATATATGTAAGTCTAGTAAACTTTGAAGCGTCCAAATCACACATCTTAGTTCAGACACGAGACGATTCGGAGATTTAGTAAAAGCATCACGAGCATGGAATAAAACATTACCTGAATAATCCCTTGCTAACCAAGCTCCACCATTGTGAGATCCTGCATTTCTCCATGTTGAATTCAAGTTACACTTAATCGTTCCCGGCATAGGTGGAGTCCAGCTATCAAGGTTTCCATTCCGTGATGTAGTATTATCCATTCCAGTTGGAGAATGTTTATTTGCCTCCGACCAAAGTATTGTTTCTTCAAAAGCCCGCTGCACAACTTGACTCAAGGCAAGCTGTTCATTCGCATACACAATAGAGTTGTGATTCTTCCAAATATTCCATAAGATCCAAGGTATAGCCTTTCCAACGTCTTCTGGCACGCTTGGGTTATCCATAATATCAAAGACAAAGGCAAGGTTATCTTCAAAAACAGAGGAGAACCCATTAACAGGACATGGAACACTCGCATTACTCCAAAGTTGTTGGGCCACTGAACAATTGAAGAGCACATGGTTAACTGTTTCAGCCGATTGTTGACACAATTTGCAGGTAGTGTTCACGTCCAAGACCGCCATAGCTCCTGTCACTGCTTTCCATAAAAATATCTTAATACATGGTATGGTTCTAAGCTTCCAAACCCTTTGTTTGAGAGCAAGTTGTTTCACTTCCAAAGGACTCTTCGATGTTGTTGGTTGTGAAATATGGTTGGAGACAAACCAAAAACCACTCTTCACCGAGTATGCCCCATTATCATTGTAAGCCCAAATAAACCGGTCCTTTACTCTGCCAGTATGTAATCTTTCAATCCTTTGAACCTCAGCCGGTGGAAACAAGTCATTCAGCCTCTCCAGTCTCCACGATCCATCCTCATCAATCAATGACGAAACCCTGAGCTCAATATCAATCAATCTCTGCTTATTCATCGGTCGCCGTGGATGAATGTCCATAATCCATTTATCAATCCAAACTAGTGTACTTGCACCATCACCAACAGACCGAATCAAACCTCGTTGAAGTAACTCCCTTCCATGTAAAATACTCCTCCAAGCATATGAAGGTCTATAGCCAAGACCACATTCAAGAAACTCCTTGGAATTGTGATATCTTCCTTTATAAATTTGTGCTAATAAGGACTCCGGTTCATTTAATAATTTCCAAGCTTGTTTTGCAAGTAATGCCTGATTAAAATCCTCCAGATCACGAAAACCTAAACCACCATTGGCTTTAGACTTACAAAGCTCCTTCCAAGAAACCCAATGAATCCTTTTTTTCTTCTCATTACACGCACTCCACCAAAAGCTAGACATAGCACTCGTAATTTGTTTACATTGAGTTTTTGACAATCGAAAACATGACATAGCATAAACCGGTAAAGCCATAGCCACTGACTTAAGGAGGACCTCCTTTCCCCCAAGGGAAAGCGTTTTGGTAAACCATCCATTAAGACGTTTAGTAAGCTTATCACCAATAAAAGCAAGAAGTTTTTTGTTTCGAACTGCTAAAACACTTCGGTAAACCCAAATATGTTCCATCCCCACCTTCTTTTTCAATACCAAGCAAGCTTAAAATGAGACGCTTCATAACAGGATCAATATCGGCCCCAAAACTAACTGCTGACTTTTGAAAATTAATAGCCTGACCAGACGCAGAACCGTACTGCACGTAGACACTCTAAAAATTCAGTACATTCTTTCAAAGAAGCTCGACAAAGAAAGAGACTATCGTCAGCAAAAAGAAGATGTTGAATAGGAGGACCATTCGTTGATAACCTCATCCCAGTTATCTTCTCCTCATTCTCGGCCTTGTTCATCACATGAACTAGTGCCTCAGCACATAAGATAAAGAGGAAAGGAGAGAGTGGATCCCCTTGTCTAATACCCCTCTCAGGCTTGATATAACTGTGCGTTTGGCCATTTAGCAAAACTGTATAAGACACTGATCTCACACAGTACATCACCCAATCAATCCATCGTTGATCAAACCCCATCTTTTCAAACAACTTTTCTAAGAAGATCCATTCTACACGATCATAAGCTTTTGACATATCAGTTTTGATTGCTATAAACTCTCCCTTACAACTCGGATTCGTTCTTAGACCATGTATCATTTCATGAGCTATTAAGAGATTGTCGGAGATCAGTCTTCCAGCAACAAAAGCTCCTTATGTATGTGATACCAACTGAGGCAAGATACGTTTAAGACGGGTACAAATGATCTTGGAAATAATCTTGTATGACACCGAACATAAGCTAATAGGTCGTAAATCTGTCATATGATTCGGGTTCACCTTCTTTGGTAGTAGAAATATCTCAGTATGATTCCAATCTTGAGGGAACCAGCACGTCTCAAAAAATTTCTTAACCTCGACTACCACCTGCGGACCAATGGTTGTCCAAAAGGATTTAAAGAATTTACCAGACATCCCATCAATACCAGGTGCGCTATCTCCTTTAATAGCTTTGACCGCTCGGTGTATTTCTGTTTTTGTGACCTCTTTAATCAATTCCTTATTCATCCGTGATGTCACCTTTGGTTCAAAGCCACCTAATAACTCCTCTAAGTCTCCTGGGTTTGAAGTGCGGAATAGTTTTGTAAAGTACTCCACCGCAATTTCCCCTTTAGCTTCCTCCTCAAAGTGCTCTACACCTTGTTCATCAAATAAGGAACCAATCTGATTTTTCATTCTTCGCTTTTGTACACTGTTATGGAAGAATTTAGTATTCTTGTCTCCATGCTCAGCCCACTTTTCTTTGCTTTTTTCCCTCCAATACTTTTGCTCTTCATTTGAAAGTTTTTCTAGCTCAATTCTCAGCCCCATCATAATCTGAAAATTTGGATGTAGATTTGATGATTCCAAGTCCAATTCTTGCTGCAATTGTCTGATTCGTATCTTCGAGTTAGTATTCGCTGTGCGTTTCCATCGAGCTAGTTCCTTCCGACAACTAGAAATTCGGTCTGAAACCGATCGAGGACCCCTCTCTTGAGAGCTCATACATCCTCTCTTAATTACATCTACCACTTCCGGCTTCTCACACCATCTTTTATCAAACCAAAAGCGGCCTTTTCTTCCTTCCAGTTTCGAATTAAGTCTAGTCATAAGGGGTCTATGATCTGATTTATCTCTTAGCAAATACTCTGTTTGCGATCTTGGGAACATTTGGAACCAAGCAGCATTGCCAAAAGACCGATCTAATCTGCATTGGATCCACACTGTTTCCTTTGAACCATCAGGCTGTACAATCTCTCTATTCCCAGCCCAAGAGAAACTATTTCCACAACTTGGTAATTCCTTCCACCTACAATCTCGAGCAAAGGATCGAAATACATAAAAGACGACTCTAGACGCTGATGTCCACCAAGATTTTCTGAGTTATTCATGATTTCATTAAAATCTCCTACTACAAACCAAGCTTCATTGCGCTGATCACTAAGAGTTTTGATGTTATCCCAAACTGCTCTTCTACGATGTTGCACTGGATCTCCATAAACAAAAGTCATAAAGAAAACCATGGATCCAACAGTCACTTTTGTATCAATTATCCTGTTATCTGAGTACAAGACCTCCACCTCATGTGTACTCTTCCAGAATAAGGCCAAACCTCCACTGAGACCCATTGGGTTCACCAAAAAATAGTGGTCATAACCCAACGATCTCCAAACATTCAACACGTGATCACTAGAGTTTTTAGTCTCTAGGAGAAACACAAAATCCGGGAAATGCTCACGACACATTTCCTCAAGGCGTCAAACTGTCAGGCGGTTTCTCAAACCCTGACAGTTCCAACTGAGCGTCGTCATTGAGGATTGGATGGTTTCTGGTGAACCATCAAACCTTTCGCATGTTTAGCCTGTTTCGAACTCTCCACCTCTCCCTTCTCTGCCTTGCGCTTCACCGCTCGCCTACCCTCACAAACCCCATCCTCAGTAGCTTGTGTACCTACCACTTTTGGTATGACTGGGGCTACCCTTCGTTTTCGTAAACCAGAGCCCTTACCCGATAAGTTGTGACCTTTTACCAACCTGCCATTTCCTTCCGAGTGACCTATATTGAAATCCGGTTGATTAAGAATAGGCACAGAAACCAATAGCGCTTCGTCTGGGTATGTTACGTGGTTCAGAGTTTCATAAAGATCAGCTTTTTGGGTTGCAATTCCCTCAGCCACTTCCACTTCTGGATTTATTGGTTGCTCAATGTTGCCCACTTCTTGACAAATCTGTGCGGAAGGCTCCGTAGGTAGTGCCATCTCATTCAAGAATGATGAAATTTGTCTATCCTCAGACTGTGCTTCTTCCTGTATTTGTGTGATGAGGTTAACATTATCACTAGGTTGATTGGCTCCATCTGCTTCTTGGGATAAGGCCCTTAACACACTCTCCTCACGCCAACATAACAAACTCTGTTTCGAACTTTCCTCACTACCAGCAATGTTTGTATCCTTATCCACCTCCATATTCACTAATTCACTTCCTTGCAGAAGTAAGAACTTACGCCTTAACCTAGGATCCTTTTCCAAGTCATTTACTTGTTTGTGTATGCGAAGTTCTCTCGCTTTCCGCTCGGCTACATCTTGAACCATTAAATTTTATCGCATCTCATGTAAGACATCCGGATGAATGCGAGGTTTACCAGAACTGAGGTCAAAACCCAATTGAGCTTCCGTGAGAACACCAATCAACGGATCATTTACTCCGACTTCCATCACTGGAGTAATCACTTGAGTTCCTTGATCAGCACATATAGCCTTAACTTCAGCTACTTTACTCTGTTTTGGTTCAGGGCACTTTGTATTCTCATGTGTCAATCGTTGGCAATTATAGCATCTCTTCCGTATACCTTCAAAATCATAGAATATATTCGCCTTTGTCCCATCAGGAAAATGAAAAACCTTTGCCCTTCTAAGCTCTTTAGAAACATCAAAGCGTATCAACGCTTTAAAAAAATCTTTATCCCTTGTTTTTGTTGGGTCAAAATCTGTCTTCTTCACCTCTCCCAACAAACTCCCAACATATTTTATAGCCTCCTCCGTGTGATACTTAACCGGGATATGACGAATTTGCACCCAGACCATCATGAATTCCAGAAAGTCTTCCGGTGTGGGATCTATCCATCGTTGAAGCACTATCGACCATTCATTGTATGTTTGAACCTCTTGTCCAAGGATATCCTGCAAATCCTCCTCATACTTAAAGATGAATTGAAAGCGTTCTTTAGACAACACCACACCACGAACACGATTAACCATTCCCCACTTACGAGGCATATCCAACACCAAACTCTTAATTTTCTGATAGTCAGGGTTAAGTACTCTGCCTATCAAGCTTGTAGCATTACTCTCCGTAGCCACGAATTCAGGGAGGTCCGGCATCATAACAGGCTCATCATCATCTTCAATCGTCATTGCCTTCATTGCGTTGTCAATACCAGTATCCATGCACCAAAAACCCAGAAAATCTCGAGTTTTCAACACGCCGTTTTTGATAGAGGTGATGAACTCCAAGAAAAAACAAAAAGATTGTAGAAACCCTAGAAAATCTTTCCAAATATATGAAAAACCTTAACAACTAAGTAAATATTCCGCTAAAACGCTGTTTAAATTTAGCAAAACCCTAGAATTACACAAAGGCAAAGCCTCTCTTTCCGTTAGAAGGTCCTAAGCTCAAACAAGGGATTCCTCCTTTTTCAAAGATTGAAATGGATTGAACCTCTTGCCAATATTAATTTCTCTTTAAAATAATAAATTTTCATAGTCCCAACATTATTAATTTATAGAGGTTTTACTGTATTGGGGAGACTTGCCACTGTACATTTATTAAACCGAGTGACATGCATCTAGTTGTTTCCAAATCTGGACAGAAGAAAAGTCATAGTCTATATTTGGATAAAGATGAGGACTAGCAAAGATAGCAAAAACTTAAAATATATTGGAGAAAAAGAAAAAAAATGATGGTATTTTTGGAAAGAAAACTTTAAAACATGGTATTTTAAGAATTACCCTTTAATAAAAGGCAATTTCCTAAATTATCACTTAATGTTTTTCTTTTGAATTTTTTTTTTTTTGTCACGAACGCACGTATCCTGATTAATTACAAAAATACAGAAGCATCTTTGAACCAATGCGGGATAGAAGTGCTAACATAAGAAAACATCGAGTTGCATGTACGAGCATTCTTCGCGAGGAAGTCTGCTTTGGCATTCTTTTCCCTGGGACAGTACGTGAGTGTAAAGTCTGGAAAAGAACTTCGTAACTCTTGCAGTTCTTCAAGTTTTGGACGGAAGCGGGGCCAACTTTGTGGATCTTCTACCATGTTCACCAACTCCTGTGAGTCCGTGCAAAAAACCGAACAAAACCTTTCGTATTTGCGCAGAGTTCACAGAGCCCAAAGAAGGCTACACACTTCTGCATGGAGTGGTGATAGCACTCGCCGCATCCCCAATCTGAATGATAGAGTAAGTGACTGCAAACTTCAAGGCTGTTTCTTCGACTCCTCAAGTTTGTTCTACGGTTTTTAAAACTGGTCTTTCTGAGGCTAGTTATTCCGGGACAAACTCGAAGAGTAGAAAGCCTAGAAAAAGACCTTCAAAAGCCAAGAGAGTTCTTAAGCCAGTGGAAGATGGTCAACTCTTGGAGGTTGTTGTGAAAAAAGCTCCTGCAAAACTCTTTGCTAAAGTCTATGATCATGTGCTGGAACCAGGACCAAGTGGTGAACAAAGTGGTGGTTCTATGGAAAGAGTTTCAAAACGTAAGTGCAATGATGGTTTGGATTTGGAGGGTTCTGCTAAAGGTGTGAAGATTGCTAAAGAAGTGGGGGTCCCAAAGGAGGGACTCACCACTCTCCAATAAGTCTCATGAGTTGGAATTGTCAAGGGTTAGGTACTAAAGAGGACTTGACAATTCCCAGACTCAAAGAAATGAGGAAGGACAATTTCCCTGAAATCTTATTCCTCGTGGAGACGATGCATAGTAGAGATGTTTTGGTGGACTTGCAAGTATGGCTGGGATATGATTTAGTGTATACTGTTAATCCGATAGGTAGGAGTGGAGGGCTGGCTGTGTTGTGGAATAACAATGTGCATGTACAGTTCGGGTCTTTGAGTTTCTTTGTTTCCGGTGTCTATAGAGCCCCATCTATCAGTGGTAGAGGTCAAGTATGGGAGAGGTTCAAGCGCATTGGGATTGCTAGAAAAGAAAGTTGGTGTATGTTAGGTGACTTCAACGAGATTCTACACAATGGGGAAAATATTGGAGGTCCTACAAGGAGTGAGTCCACTTTCATTCCTTTTGGGGACATGATCAATGTGTGTGAGATGTTGGAGCTTCCTTCTACAGGTAATACAGCTTTACTTGGGGTGGTATAAGATCTAATTTATGGATCTAAAGTAAGCTTGATAAATGTTTTGGCAACAAGAAATGGTTCAAGATGTTCCCTGCGTCTAATGAAGTGTTTTTGGCTAAAAGAGGTTCTGATCATAGGCCAGTCATAGTAAAATTGCAATATTCTTCTCAATCTTACAGAAGAAATTTCAGGTTTGATAAAAGATTCTTAAACAAGCATTTGGTTAAGGAAGCGATATTGATTGCTTGGTCACAGGGGTCAACTTCAGGAGGGAGATCAGTACCGGATAAGATTAGAGGTTGCAGAGTTGCTTTGAGTAAGTGGAAAAGAAAGAATCAGACGAATGCTCTTGACAAGATTCATCAGTTGCAAGAGGATTTAGAGACGGAGCAGTCTTCTAACTATCCTGATTCTAATCATGTCCATTATCTTAAAAGGAAGTTAGTTGAAGCTTACAAAGAAGAAGAAGATTATTGGAGTCAACGAAGTATAGAGAGATGGCTAAAAGATGGTGATACTAAATTCTTCCATGAACCAGTGAAAGCATCAAGAGTTAGAAAAAGGATTGAGTTGTTGAAAGACATTAATGGAAATCCTCATTGTGGTGAAGCTTCTAAGGGAGCAATAGCTGCTGCTTATTTCACTGAGCTTTTCAAGTCATCTCATCCTGGAAGCTTTGATGATTTCTTCTTTGGTTTTCAAAATCGAGTGCCTGATAGTGTGAATGTTTCTCTGGTAGCCTCAGTGATTAGGCAAGAAGTTAAAGAAGTTGTTTTCTCCATTAAACCTTATACTGCATTGCATTGGGGATAGATGGTATGAATGCTCTCTTTTTCAAAAGTTTTGGGATGTTGTGGAGGATCAAGTCACTTTGGAAGTTCAGAATTTTTTTTAAGATGGTGTATTTCCAAATGAATGTAATTACACACATCTTTTCCTTCTTTCAAAGACGGTGGATCCTCAGGTAATGTCAGATTTAAGGCCTATTAGTCTCTTTTCTGTCTTGTGCAAAGTTATTTCTAAGATCTTGGTCTTCAGACTGCAACCTTTGCTGCCTCAAATTGGCTCGCCTACTCAAACTGCTTTTGTGGCTGATAGGCTCATCTCTGATAATATCTTGGTGGCACATGATATAGTTCATGCTCTTCGAACCCATAATGATATTTCACAAGAATTCATGGCCATCAAATCTGATATGTCCAAGGCATATGACATAGTTGAATGGATTTATCTCAAGAGTCTTCTTCAAGCAATGGGGTTCCATCACAGATGGATGCAGTGGATAATGTTGTGTGTATCTTCGTAACTTATTCAGTTGTGATCAATGATCAGCCTCATGGCTTGATTATTCCGGAGAGAGGTTTGAGACAAGGAGATCCACTCTCTCCCTTCTCTGTGTCCTCTGTACTGAAGGGTTAACTCATTTGCTTAACCAAGCTGATTTGGTGGGAAATATCATTGATTTGAAGGGTCCATCGCTGCATCACCTCTTATTCGCAGATGATAGTCTATTTTTTTGTAAGGCTAGTGTTGAACAAGCTACTTTCCTCCAATCCATTTTGAAGAGTTATGGAGATGCCACAGGTCAAACAGTAAATCTAGATAAATCATTTATTACTTTTGGATCTTTGGTGTCAATTCAGGTTCATGCCAAGATAAAAGACATTACTGGGATTAGAAATGAAGGTGGAGCAGGAACTTATCTTGGCCTACCAGAATGTTTTAATGGTTCAAAAGTGTAGATGATGGATTTCATTCATGAAATAGTCAAGTCAAGATTGAATGGTTGGTTTGCTCGTACTCTGTCTTTGGGAGGGAAAGAGATTCTCATGAAAGTAGTGGTACTTGCGCTTCATGTGTACGCAGTGTCTTGTTTCAAATTGCCAAAGACCACTATCAAGAAGTTAACTTCTGCTTTGTCTTCTTTCTAGTAGGATTCAGTTGAGCATAAGAGATTGATTCACTGGAAGAGTTGGGATAAGTTGTGTCTGTCAAAAGCTTTGGGAGGGTTAGGTTTCCGTCATCTAGATTGTTTCAATCAAGCTATGTTGGCCAAACAAGCGTGGCGCCTTATGTCTCAACATGATTTTCTATTTTCAAAGGTATTTAAGAGTAGATATTTTCCTTCTGGTTCTATTCTTGATGCCCCCATGGGAACTAGACGTTCTTATGCTTGGCATAGTATTGTTTTGGAAAATATTTGTTGGATAGAGACCCCAGAAAGATGATTGGGAATGGAGAGTCTACAAGGGTATGGACTGAGTTGTGGTTGTTTGATGGTCGCAAAAGGAATTCACTCATGCAGAACCCTATTGTGGATTTAGAATTAAAAGTGAGTGCTCTCATTGATAGGCAGAATAGACAGTGGAACATGGAGTTTTTAAATGAACATTTTTTCCATGTTGATGTCAATCTTATTTGTTCTAACAAACCAGTGGTGTCTATGGAGGATTACCATTGTTGGATGCATACGAAAAGTGGTGAGTTCACAGTTAGTTCTGGGTATTGGGCAGCTAACCAACTGAAACATGAAGATCTTATCAGACAAACTTCCATGTTTCCTTCCCTCAATGGTATTATTGCTCAAGTGTGGAAGATTAAGACCAATCAAAAGATTAAGTTATTCTTGTGGAGGGTGTTGACTGGTGCGATATCCGTTGCTGAGAATCTTGTTCATCGTGGCTTGGACTTAGACATGAGATGTCAAGCTTGTGGAGCTGAAGTGGAGACGATCAACCATGTTCAATTCACTTGTCCAATGGCTCGTTTAACTTGGGCTTTAGCTGATTACCCAAATCCGGCTGATGGATTTGATCAGGTTTCTCTCTTCTCCTGTTGGTGAAAAAGAGGAACCAGATTAGCAAGGAGATTAGACAGAGCTTCCCCTGAATTTTGTGGTATTTGTGGAAAAATAGAAACTCTTTTTGCTTTGAAGGGAAGTCTTTTTTGGCTACTGATATGATTTCCAAGATTAGGGAGGAGACTGAGAAATGGTTTTTGGCTAAAACTATTGATTCAGTGCTGATATGATAATGGAGCAGCAACATGAACATGAGGAAAGCATGGAGCTTGGAGTTAAGGAGCAGCTTATAGCTGAGGATGTGCATGGAGCTAAGGATGCCTTGGAGATACCTACTGGTCCCATGACAAGATCAAAGACCAGGCGACTAAACCAAACTATTAGCGCATTGCTACATGAAGTTAAAGGCAACCTTAAACTTAATGCTTATCCAACTATTTTGGTTGTGATTCAAGCTATTTAAGGGTTTACTAATGGGAGTGTGTGAACTTGCACTCTTTTTCCCTTGGTCTGGTTTTTCCCATTGGGTTTTCTAGACAAGGTTTTTAATGAGGCAAGGGATCACACTTGATCATTTACCCATTATTAACAAAGCCACGAAATTATAAAGGAGGAGCCTATCTTTATTTTCAAATTTCAGTCAAGGAGTCTTTAAATTCAGTCAAACACTTTAATTTATGTCTTTAAGTATTTTTAGGCATTCTAAGAGTCTAAAACGTGTTTTAGCCTCTTAAACTCTATATATTTCGTCCTCCTTTGCTGAATAAAGATTATCAAACATTTTTTATCAAAAACCTCTTCTTCTTGTTTGACCTGAGTGGTGTATAATATCCTCTCATCTTGTGAATGCTTTTGGTGTGTCATATCCAAGGAGTAACAAGTCGGAAAGTTCAGGAGCCATCCGCAACTCTTGAAAGTTTCTCTCAATCCAATTTTGTTCGTTTGAAATCCAGAAACATCACTTTTCATTCTGGTTTTCGTTGATTCATCACAATCCACATATTAAGTGCAGCTTCCTGTAGCCTCTCCTTTGATTAGTAGACAAGAAGTGAAATGGAAAAGACCACCTGCACCTTGGCTTAAGTGTAATGTTGGAATGTCTTGATCCAAGCGGAATCTTTTAGGTGGCTTCTCGTGGGTTTTGAGGGATAAAAATGGTCAATCTTTGGAGGAAGCTCATCTCAAAAGCTTACTATGGTCAATGGAATGTATGGAATCTCATAGGCTTAAGATGGTTATCTTTGCATCTGATGCTATGAGTTTGGTGAAGGCAATTAGCAATCCTGGTGGTTGGCCTAATTTTTGGTCTCATATCTCCGAAATGACTCGTGTTTTTATCAAGTTTGACGATTGGAAATGGTTTTTGAAAGTCGTGGTGCAAATAGAAGAGCCTTATTGATTGCTCAGAGTGTGACTCAAGAGAATTGGTGGCAGTCATACATTGCTAGTGGTCATCCATCGTGGTTGGTCGAGCTTTTTGATTGGCCGAGCTCTGCTAATGTTTGTCACGCCACGCGAGACGGGTTTACCCTGCTCCAAGATGAAGACATCCTACAAGCTTGTCTTAATTAATCTGCAAATATAATAAATCGTATCTTCTAGATTCGAATCCCAGACCTCTTGGTGTAGAAGCTTTAAAGCTTTTGGTTAATCATCGGGCCGAGGGAGCTTCCACGTCAAGAATTAATACTTTTAGAAAAAATTGAGTTTAAAGACACTACTTAAAACCCAATTAAGTTTGTGAGATATTCATATAACTATTGAGCAGCAATGAGATATATGTTGGGCTGAATATAAAGCCCACTACATGATATTTGAGAGTAGGTTTATAAAGCTCCGCAATGGCAACTGTGTAGTTTGAAGCAGAGATGTCAATGTTATCCTCTACATTGGCTCGTTCATGCTCGATTTCCTGGTGCAAAACTCTAACGACCTTAGATTTTCGAATTGCAATGCCCAGAATTCGACCTTCTTGTGTTGCTGCTTTTAGCTCGTCTCCTTCGCATTCACCAAGTTTTCCAGTTCCAGGTCGGTTACCGAAACCATCAATTCGAGTAGCTACGAAACTTTAGGGATTTCTGATTAGCTTTTATGAGCTTTAAAGTTAATTCGTTTCAGGGCTAGAGGGTGTTTTTCTTGGTTATCTATTTGGGAGGAAGAAGGCGACAGAAGTAGCTCATGTGTTAGTACTCTAAACCCAGAACTTGATCATATGTCAAGCTTTCAGATTTTATGTACCTCAATAGCTAAACCTTGGAGATTTTCAGATCTGACTCTGGATTCAAGAAAACTGAAGCTTTGGACCATAGTGTTGATGCGTTCAAAAGCTAATTATTTACCTTTCAGTGTGTGGGAACAGGTAATCCAAAAGGGTGATTTGGTCGTTGATGCAACATGTGGAAATGGGAACGATACTTTAGCAATGTTGAAGATGGTTCTGGATGATTCTGATGCTTGTGGTGGCCATGTCTATGCAATGGACATTCAGAAAGATGCCATTGAGAGTACTTCCTCTTTGTTAGATCAAACTGTTGGTTCAAAAGAGGTTAGATAGATGATTACCAAAGCTCCCTTCCATAGCGGTCTGGTTTACTAATACCGAGTCTTGGTCCATTTTTGCTGAAGAAATGCGTCAAACTTTTTAACGTCTGTCATAGTAAGATGGAAGAGATTGTTCCTGAGAACACCCGTGTGAGGTACAGTGTACATTCATTGACCCGATGCAACATTTTCTATGAGTCCATAACAACAATTTAGTTATTACGCTGCTTTAGGTTTTCTCTTAAAAAGTCGAAATCTTTCTTGATTATCCTAGGATGGTAGCATTCAACCTAGGATATCTTCCAGGTGGAAACAAGTCGATAATCACTGTCTCGGAGACAACACTATCGGCGTTGAAAGCTGCTGAGAGAATCTTAATGCCCGGTGGCCTCATCAGCGTGGTGGTTTACATTGGTCATCGTGGTGGAAGGTAAAAGAGTTGTTGGCAGAGAGATTTCTCTGATGATGAAATGTGGAGTTTTGATCCAGTTTTTTGTTTTTGTGAATTGGTTTATTGTTCAGGGAAGAGTTACAAGTGGTTGAAGCTTTCGGGTCGGGTTTGCCGGTTAATGATTGGGTTTGCTGCAAAGTCCAAATGCTGAACCGACCGTTAGCACCGGTTCTTGTTTTCATGTTCAAAAGAGAAAACTGATTCCTCATTCATTCTACACTATATGTCCTTAACGCTCAATTTGAGAGATCATTTTGTTAATATATCCATCTGTTTTTATCTGTGAACAAATCATTTTACAAAATTAGTTGAAAAACGACCACGGTGGGACTCGAACCCACAATCTCCCGCTCCGGAGGCGAGCGCCTTATCCATTAGGCCACGCGGTCTTTTGTCTGTCAATTACATTAAAATAGTATTACGTTATATAGACATTTACCTCCTTACACATTCCAAGATAAGATTGAAAAACATTTTATCAAATTGCGAGACAATAACATGAACAACACCCACAAATCCAGAATCCTTATTTGAAAAATAAGAGACAATTTGCTGGTTGTTCAAAGGTACTTTTTTATCAATCTCCACAAATCCAGAATCCTTAACGTATTAAAATACAAGCTTGTGATACTGTAGCTCTTTTCTTGGACTTTCTCATGAAGAAGAACCCACCATGGGCAAGTTTGGTTCGCTTGCCCATTCAGTCCATGATCCATCATAGATTGGCACATCAGTTTTTCCCAGACGATGAAGCCCCTGACCCGTAAACAAAAGAGCAATCAGTCTCCGTTTTTTACTAAAAGACCAGAGAAAATGAATGAATTCTATATGAGCATATAGACAAGAGGAGTCAGTCACCAATGCCAAAATACAAGCTGTTACACCGGTTCCGCATGAGGCCATGATTGGACTTTCCAGTGAAATGCCTGCAGATAAACGGTTTAAGTAATCACTTAAAACAACTACTTAGAGAATGCATTTTGTTTTACCTTCTTGTTCAAACTGTTTCTTAAGCTCCTCTGCTGCTAGTAGTGATTGAGATGAATCAAACATCTGCAAAGCATATATTATCATATACTTGGTGTCAAAGCACTCTCCAACTACAACCTAAGCCCGTAATTACCTGGGGAAAAGGGACACACTTGCTACCAGGTATATGGCCACTCGGTATTCCCTTGCGAGGTTCTGGAGCAACACCGTCAAATCTGTGAAACAGGGTAAATTCTATGTCAAACGCTACAACAAACGGAATTAGTTTCAATCAATCGCATATTACAATCCAGGACAAGCAATAACTTTGGAAACATACCTAGCTTTTGCACGGGCATCTATGTGCTGATAAGTCCTATTCTCCATATTGATAGAATCTAAACACTCTTCACACTTTATTTCACAATCTGAGGTGATTACACAGACTTTAGCTCAAGCTTCCCTCACTCACTTGAGCTAACCTATTGATCAATGTACTTGGACTTTTCCCAAAACAATCGATAAAAGAGTAAAAGATTATCCTAAGGTCTATTTATCCATATGGACCTGTACATACACTCATACAATCATTATACTACTTAACCACTTGTAACTGCTCTCAACGAACTAGCCAGCTCAACAAGTGTCTTTGACCAACTCAAGTCGTTGACTCTTCCTCTCTTGTAAACTGATCCTCCTCGTTATTAGTCTGAATCTCTTTCTTCTTCCTTCTCACGAACCTCTTCCACATTAAAGGTCTACCATTACCCCCCTCGCAAAGAACCTTCTTGTCCTCAAGAGGAAATGTAGGAAATTGTGCATGTAAGTCTTTCAAGCGAACCCAAGTTGATTCATGCCGAGGTAACGATTTCCAGACTACCAACACCTCCAAAAACCCTTCTTTATCGTACCTAGAATCCAACAAAGTATCTGGTTCCACTATCAGCTCATCATGTACTGAAACAGAGATTGGTAATGGTAAAATGATCTGCCCGTGTCCCATAACTGGTTTTAATTGTGAGATATGAAACACTGGGTGAATTCTGGATCCCTCTGGTAATTGAAGCTTGTAAGCCACTTTACCAATACGTTGAATAACCTCAAACGGTCCATACCATCGTGCTGCAAGCTTCTGACATACACGCCTTTGCACCGACTGTTGTCTATATGGCCGTAACTTCAAGAAAACTTTGTCACCTACTTCAAATTCCAATTCTCTTCGGTGTTTATCCGCGTTCTGTTTCATTGATGCTTGAGCCTTGAGTAGGTGTGCCTTAGCATCCGATAACATCGCATCTCTTTCCTTCAACATAAATTCCAACTCTACATTCTGTGTCGACCCTTCTTCATACTTCAAGAGAGAAGGAGGTTCCCTGCCATAAACCAGTTTGAAAGGAGAATTCTGCAGAGACACGTGAAACGAAGTGTTGTACCATAATTCCGCCCAAGGTAAAAAACGAGCCCACGTTCGTGGATGAGCTGAAGAAAAACATCGTAGGTAAGTTTCTAAGCACCGATTCAACACCTCAGTTTGACCATCGGTTTGCGGATGGTAAGCTGTTGAAAACTTCAAAGTAGTCCCTGAAACACGAAAGCACTCCTTCCAAAAATCACTGAGGAAAATTCTGTCTCTATCAGAGATAATTGACTGTGGAAATCCATGAAGTCTAATAACCTCTTTAACAAATTTCGCAGCTATATCCACCGCAGTAAAAGGATGTTTGAGTCCAATGAAGTGAGCATATTTACTCAGTCTGTCCACCACCACCAAAATTACATTCACTCCTTGAGATGTGGGCAACCCTTCGATAAAATCCATAGAGAGCTCCTCCCAAATCCTCTGAGGTAATGGAATGGGTTGCAACAAACCAGCTGGAGAAAGAGTAGAGTACTTGCTGGTTTGACATACCGCACATTCAGCCACATAAGTCTGGACCTGTTGTTTCATTTTACTCCAATAGAACACATTCTTGATTCTTCTTAGTGTTTTCAACACACCTGAGTGACCACCAAATACTGCATCATGATTCTCCTGTAAAATTACTGAAATCATCTTTGAAGTATTAGGAATAACCAGCTTGTTCTTGTAGAACAATCTCCCATTTACCATTGTATATCCTGCCTTAGGTGACTTATTCTCCAATACCAATGTTCGTATCCTCTGTAATTCGGCATCCTCCTCAATCTCTTTATATAAGTCTTGAAGTTGTAGGTTTGTAGGCACGGTTAAGGCCATTAACAGAGTTGAAGAAGATCCATTCTGATGTGAAACCAATCTAGATAATCCATCTGCTACCAAGTTTTCAGACCCCATTTTATACTCAATATCAAACTCATAACCCAAGATTCTTGTGAGCCACCTTTGATAATCCATCGTCACTTCTCGTTGCTCCAAAAGATATTTAAGACTTTTCTGATCTGTTCGTACAATAAACCTTCTTTAGTCAATACTTGTTGAGGTCTACTGGTGCCTGCAGTAGCTGGATTCTGAGTCGTGCTAGGTGCAGTTAATCCAATAGTCTTCATTTTCCAGCCAATCTGAGATGATGGTTCTGGAGCTTTAGTCACTGAATGATTATTGTGACTATAGCCTTTTCTTGCTCCCATATCTCGACTGACCATTCTGTATAGAGCACTAGACTCCATCTGTAGTGCCCAAGATATCATGTCTGGAAGATCTATAGGTTGACACAGATTCACCACTTCTTGCATCTCTGGTTTGAGTCCATTCATAAAAATTCCTTCTAATTGTTGTTCTGACATTCCCAATACTTGAGCTGATAATTCCTCAAACAACTTCACATACTCCTCTACTGGTCCCGTTTGTTTGATTGCATATAGAGGTTGACTCACATCTCTGAATCTTTCTCTTGTATATCGCGCAATCAATCTTTGTTTGAAATTTATCCAGCTAGTAAAAGGTTTGCGAATCAGTTCGCCATTGAACCAACTCAATGGACCCTCGTCAAGACTCACAGAAACCAAACGTAACTTCGCAAGATCATCATGACCTCCCAATCGGAAGTATCTTTCCACTTTTGCAAACCACCCATGAGCATTGTGACCACTAAAGATTGGCATCTCTACTTTCTTCACCAATTGATTATGATCTGCTACTAACGCATTAATCTCATCCAGATTCAGGTTCCTATTACTACGGCCAGGTTCCAGATCGGAAAAACGTACCTGTGACGGTTGTGATTGTTGAACCATCACCGGAGATTGCCGATTTAGAGAATCTGATTGTGGCGGAAGCGACTCTCTCAATAACGCCATCATCGACTCGAATCTCCTATCAATCTTCGCATCCATTTCTTCAAATCTACTATCAATCTTCGCATCCAATTCTTCGATTCTTCCCTCTGTTCGTATCGCAAATTGCTCCGTTTTCTTTTCGAAAGCAAGATTTGACTTCATCGTATTCATCACCGTCTGCGACAGCGATTCCATTGTTAACGGTTGTTTCTCCGATCTCGCCACCGTCGCCGATGGAGGTAACATCGGTGTTTGTTCGTTTCTCGTCATCTTCGCGATTTCTCGATCCAATAACGCTTCAACACGCACCAATTTGATAGAATCTAAACACTCTTCACACTTTATTTCACAATCTGAGGTGATTACACAGACTTTAGCTCAAGCTTCCCTCACTCACTTGAGCTAACCTATTGATCAATGTACTTGGACTTTTCCCAAAACAATCGATAAAAGAGTAAAAGATTATCCTAAGGTCTATTTATCCATATGGACCTGTACATACACTCATACAATCATTATACTACTTAACCACTTGTAACTGCTCTCAACGAACTAGCCAGCTCAACAAGTGTCTTTGACCAACTCAAGTCGTTGACTCTTCCTCTCTTGTAAACTGATCCTCCTCGTTATTAGTCTGAATCTCTTTCTTCTTCCTTCTCACGAACCTCTTCCACATTAAAGGTCTACCACATATTTTCCTTGACCTGTCATTTATCAAATTAGCTTTACAAGCAAACTATCTACAAACATCAAAGCTATCAATATACCGAGTAATAACAAAAGTGATATCTTTGAAGATAGCTAGCTAGCCCCTGCTTCAATGTCACCAACGATTTGTATGGAACAAATAAATTGAATAATAAGTTGAGGAAATGCAAACCTGATCAAGTGCCCATACAAGATGTGACTGGTACTTCGTCTGAAAAGTGACTGGACTAATCTGTGCAAGCAGCAAAGATGTGTATAAACCATAAGTAACAGGTAAACAGACTGAATTTGCAATTTGAAGATACATCATCAGATTGGCAAAACCATATTTAAGAATGAAAAAACTTACTGTTTGTCCTTGATAAATTTTCTCTACAGCCTCACTTGCTGCACTGACTTTCAAAGTGGCATCACTCAAAGCACTAGATTCAACGGCATAACCTAAAGCACACCATTTAGGTAGGCCTCCATCAAGTACCCACACTTTTTCATGTCCAAAGACTCTAAACATCCTGTTTTGATAAAAAGAAGCATTCAATGATTTGATAACACTTGATAAGCATATTGAGCGAAGAGAAAAACTTAAGGGAAATTAGATCCAAAACTCACCACCATACACGAGCTGCACTAAAGAGCCCCTTTCCATCATACACAACCACTCTATCTTTGTTCTCGATTCCAAGAGCAGAACAACCGGCAGCAAAAGCTTCCTCAGATGGTAGCATGTGTGGTAACTGTCACATGAAACTCAAATAATGTAGCAAAACTTTTGGGTAGTTGTGCATTCATAAGACACGTAGAAGATCATGGTCACGGAAAGAACAAAATGGCTGCAATTAAGGGTCCTTAGTGATACGACTTGACAGACATAAAAGAGATGGCAATGTGAAGTGAGTAAGTGAGATGTAAAACATGATAAAAAAAATCACATTGGTTGTTGGGTCTGATAGTCCATCCAAATCAAAGAAGAGAGCAGCTGGAATATGAGAAACCTGTAGAAGAGGAAAACAGACAAGGCAATCAACAGACAAGGCAATCAACAGACAGGCGTGTACTAATCTCTACTGCGGAGTTTTAATTTCCAGGCCAGAACAAAGGCTTAAAGCTTATTTATCTACAGAGCTGTACATATTCTCACATGATACTCTTGGATAGGAATTCTTTGGTCAGCTGGCATGTACCATGAGGCATCCAAAAGCTGAGCAGGAAAGAAACAAGATACAGAAAGTCGTCTAAAATCTCAACAATATAAGTATTCTGGGACACAGCAAGAATGAACCTTAATGTCAGGCTGTTTGAGATTAGAGTGGAGCCAATCAACAGAAACAACAGGTGAATTGGATGATGTGGCGGCGTTTGGCCCAACTCCGGTAGAAGCCATAACTCAGTTGGGTGATTTATAAGCAGAATAGCTGTGGGCTAAATGCTCTCTTCTGCAATAATAACCATTACAAACAACATTTAAATAAAGCAACAAAAACCATACGTTTGCTTATTATCACTACCGAAAAACACGGATTTTGACACAGACGTCATCAGATAACTAAAATTCCAAGCTCACGAGGAAAATCAGGAAATGGTAGCGACGGAAGAATAAAAGACAGAGAGGGTTTAATCAAGCAAGACATAAAATTGTTGAGACCGTATCACCTCTTTTTACCTCTATACTGTTATAGGAATTGAGAGAGGCTGATCCGACGGTTGAGATTAATTCACAAAATGAACGGTTGAGATGAATTCTGGAGATTAAGTGCTTAAAAGCAACGAAGAAACGGATTTTGGGAATTATCGAAAAAAGTTGTAATTGTTCTTGATTCTTGTTTGTAACAAACTCTAAATCTCTCGAGAGAGAGTCGCTTCATCGTTCTACTTCTTGAGGAACTAGATGTTGAGTGAATCGGATCCTTGTTTCATTGTAAGCATTGGTTCGAATCTATCATTTCGTACATGGATTTAGCTGTAACATATACCATCAATTTTCAAGCTTTCTTCTTCTAGGCTAAAGTCTAAACCATGCTCTTTAGCTCTAGCTCTAGCTCTAGCTCTAGCCAGACCGTGTGTTTTGTTTCGTTACATAAAATAAAACGCGTTTGCGTTCCTCTTTATTAAACGCCGTCGTTTTGTTCCCCTTTCTTCTTGGTAAATTCTCACTTGAACCCTTGTCTGCAAGAAACCTAATAATCTATTTCTTCCACATCTCTCTCCGCTGATTCGATCTCGTCATCAAAGCTAAGGTAAAGAAAGCTATTTTCTCGATAGTCTAGTTCTATTCTACTGTTTTTGTGACTTGCCAATTGACCCGTATTCTTGTATGTGTTTTACAGTTTTTCCCTGAGCTGAAATGGGAGACAGTCAGTACTCGTTTTCTCTCACTACTTTCAGGTAACCATACAAGTTTACCCTTTTTTTCTTCCTGTGGCTTATTTGTCTTGTCTTGTATGAAACAGTCCATCTGGGAAGCTAGTTCAGATAGAACATGCACTCACTGCTGTTGGATCAGGCCAAACATCTTTGGGGATTAAAGGTAGTTTTGTCTTTGTCAATGCTTAGAGATCCAAGACAAATTTTATGGTTTACTGGTTTCTTCTTGTTGCAGCTTCTAATGGAGTTGTCATTGCAACAGAAAAGAAATTGCCTTCTATTCTTGTTGATGAAGCCTCTGTAAGTTGATTTTTTCCCTACTGCTAGACAAGCATGCCTGCGATTTGCTCTAGTATTGACTTTTTCTTTTTTGAGTGTTTCAGGTTCAAAAGATTCAGCATTTGACTCCTAACATTGGAGTTGTATACAGGTTTTCTCCTCACCTATCCTCGATTTTTGCTACCGTAGCTTTAGTACTAACCTTTTCTATCAAGTGGCATGGGTCCTGATTTCCGGGTTCTAGTTAGGAAGAGCAGGAAACAGGCTGAGCAATATCTCCGGCTCTACAAAGTAATCATATCTCTCTTTTGTGATATAGTTCCAATTCTTTAACTTCCTTGGAATACTTGCTAATGTATATATGTTTGGTTCGTTGTGTTATTTTTCTTCATAGATGTTTTTTTCCTGTCTATTCAGTGGTTTATCATTTAAACAAGTTTTATTGTTGCAGGAACCCATCCCTGTTACTCAACTTGTAAGGGAAACCGCTACTGTTATGCAAGAGTTTACTCAATCAGGGTAATTACTCTATGTTTGGTTTAAATTGCATATTTTTACTTTTTCCTATATTCCCGATATGTCTGAAATTGAACTGAATTATTTGCTCAGAAATTTCGAGTGTGTAGCTTTGAACTCTCAATTTGAGATTTGGTATTGACTTGGCATGATGTAATGTTGCTTTATCAAATATGTACCCATTGCTTAGATCATATATCCTGTTTCTAATTTTTGTTACCTTCACTTGTTAATAGTGGTGTAAGGCCGTTCGGAGTTTCTCTGCTGGTGGCTGGATATGACGACAAGGGTCCACAACTGTATCAGGTATTTCCTCCTTAGGATGTGTATAGGTTGATTTACCACAAACGAGTCCCGCAATATCTATTTTAGAACAGTAAACTTAGCAAACGTGTAGCTGAGTATTTTGCACCATCTTACTATTCTGTTTAAACTGAATTACCATCTCATTTTGAAAGTAAAACCTGAGTATTAAGGCATTGCTTCAGAATTTCTCCTTACTCTGGGTCCAAGTCAATACTTTTTGTTTTTTCGCTAGGTGGATCCATCTGGCTCTTATTTCTCCTGGAAAGCTTCAGCCATGGGAAAGAACGTTTCTAATGCAAAAACCTTCCTTGAGAAAAGGTAACATTGTTTACTAGTATTTGTTAATGTCCGAAGATGGTAAATATTTGGAACATTCTATAACCAGTTAGCTGATCTTGGAATTTTTCTCTCAAATTTTTTGTTAGTTTAGTCCCCTGTCATTAGAGAAGACCACTCTTCTTTCGCTGGCTCACCCTAACCAACCACAAATATTCTTTGCAGGTACACCGAAGACATGGAACTCGACGATGCCATTCACACAGCGATACTGACTTTGAAAGAAGGGTAAGTAAAGAATCTACGGACTTAAGTCTCTTGATCATTCATCAGTAAAAGGTTCCTAGTCTTGTGGCTATTAGATTACCAAACCCATATCACTGTCTTTTAGAATGAAGGCATAGGATTATAAAGCATTGTAGTAAATCTTAAGCTATTTCTGATGATGTGTTTACACTGTGCCGAAAAATTTGAAAGCCTTTAACTCCTTTGTTTTGATAGCTTTGAGGGAGAGATCTCAAGCAAAAATATTGAGATTGGCAAAATCGGTGCTGATAAAGTTTTCAGGTAGCCTTTTTGTTCAAATCAAGAAACATTGTTGCCGCTGCTAAGTTTGAACCGAATGTTGTTGATACCAAATTGATTTTCTGGGGTTTATGCAGGGTACTAACACCAGCAGAGATTGATGATTACCTTGTTGAAGTCGAGTAACTTCCCGCATAGGAACTTCCTGGCGTTTGCAGAGTCTTAAAGAGTTATTTTATCTGTATTTGGATCTTTAAATAGTTTGTTGCTGTACTCAAGCTGAATGTCTTTCTTCTGATTTAGTTAACTAATGAAATATGTTTTCTTTTTCACTCGGTGAAGGTGTTTCTCTAGTAGTCGCTTCTTATCAGTCATTGAATTGGTTACACGGCCACTTTCACCTCCAAATCCAATCGAGAGATATCAAAGTTCTGAATCAAATTTTATTCCATCCTTATAATACAGTAACTGCCTACAAACAGAATTCTGCATCCTTTGAAGAAAAATCCAGTTTCACAAAGGAGTAATGCTCACAACACTGTTTAAACCCAAAACCTGAACCAAAAATTCTAGAATGAAACTTGTATGAGCTATGCTGTACAAAGCCGTAATAGAGCTGCTTGTTTTACCAGTAATCCTTACAAGAACACACACCATTCTCAAAATGGTGAAACCGATACTGATCTCTCAACACGATTTTACGTTCGAAGACTCTACTAACAAATTTGTAAACAGAGTGACAGTCACCGCAGATGCGGAGGTTCTTAAAGATCCTAACCGTAGAACCTTCAGGAGTATTCATCAACGAGTAAGCAAGAGCGAGTCTTTCGCTATGATTCCAAAGATTGTGTTCTTTTTGTTCTTCATCAGTGTCTTGCAATGCCTGGCTTGTATCCGCTACATACCCATATTCTTTGATCAGCTTCTTGATGTCTTCTAGCTTCGCGTATATCTCCAATGTTTGCGGATGAATTCTGTCTCCAATACCAAACGTACTCACTTTGTCTTTTTGTTTCACCCAACTGCAAGCTTGTTTCTTCGTGATATTCTTGTAACTCATTTGCTTCCTCACACTCTCTACATCTTCCCATCTACCTGTTGTAGCAAACATATTTGAAGACAAGACATAAACAGAATCATCCTCTGGTTCTAACTTCGAGAGATGTTCTGCTCCTTTTCTCCCACGGTCCAAATCCCCGTGGATTTTGCAGGAAGCTAACAAACTACGCCACACTAGGTCGTTTGGGTTCATTGGCATTTTGGAAATAAAGGCTTCAGCTTCAGCTAACCTCCCTGATCTTCCAAGAAGATCAATTACACAAACACAATGTTCAATCGCCGGTTTTATACCGAAATCTCTAGCAATCATGTCGTAATACGCAAGGCCTTGGTCTACTAATCCCCCATGGCTACATGCTGTTAGAAGAGAGACAAAAGTGACATGACCTGGCTTGATTCCCATTTCAAGCATCTCATGGAAAGTCTCACACACTTTCTCGAAGTAGCCGTGTCTACCAAAAGCCGATATTAGTATATTCCATGAGGGGAGTGATCTATTGACTGATGGAGGAAGCATTTTCACTACCTCATCTATTTCCCCGCATTTGCTATACATGTCTGCAGCTGCGTTAAAGATAAAACAATCTTGTTCAAATCCAAGTTTTAAAGCCAAACCATGAAGTAGTTGGCCTTCCTCTAGGACCGCTAGCTTCGCAGCTGCAGAAAGTCCCTCAGAGAAACTAAACTGGTCTAGATTTAACCCAACCCTTCTCATCTCTGATACAAGTTTTAGCACCTCTTCTCCATGACCGTGATGAGCATTTGCCGAAAGCATCGCATTCCATGTGATGATATTCCTATTATCTAGTTTATTAAAGAGATCTTGACTCGAATATAAATCACCACATTTAGCATACATGGTGATAATCGAGTTTTTTACGTGTTCATCAGATTCAAATCCAGCAGAAACTATATAGGCGTGTAGCGGCTTCCCCCGCTCAAGCAAATCACTGGGCATTAAGCAAGCACCAAGAACACTCACAACTGTTATGTAATTTGCAGGAATGCCATCCACTCGCATAGTGCGAAAAGCCAGCAGTGCCTTGCCGGGATCTTCATTCTCAGCATAGCCACCAATAAGAGCATTCCAAGCTACTTCATCTCGTCTAGGCATCTGTAATAGTACCCTTCTGGCTTCGATCATCTTGCCTATCTTTCCATACATAGAAACCAATGCATTACCAATTATCTGATTGTCAAATAAACCAGAGACCAGGACAAGCCCATGAAGGATCCTGCCCTTGTCAAAAAACTCAGGACTAAAGCAAGCAGCCAATGCGCTTGTAAAACTCACATAGTTTGCTGATATTCTGGTCCGTAGCATTGAACAAAGAAGTCCTAAAGCATCTAAGCTCCTCCCATCCTCAACGAAACTAGCCATCAAAGAGTTCCATGTAATCAAATCTTTGGCGGGCATTTGGTGAAATACCAACTCTGCCTCTTCTGATCTTCCAGCGCCTGCGTACATTCTCAAAAGAGTATTGCACACACAAACAACCGAATCAACCCCCATTTTAACAACCAGACCATGAATTCCTCTACCCCATTTTTGGTGATCCACATGACCCAAGACCGATAACAGAGTTGAGACGGTGGTGGAATTCACCTCGTCATGAAAATGGCGCATCAAATGGAAAAGCCAAAGCGATTCCTCACAGTGACCATTTTGTGCATATGCCGCGGCAATGGAATTCCATGAAATTGTGTCACGTTCAGACATTTGAGCAAAAATGTAGTTTGCATAGTCTACATTTCCCAGATTAGCAAACATGGATATGAGCGAATTCTCCACTGCGAGCTTACTCTCAAGTCCCGATTTGATAACCTGTCCGATAACTTGACGGCCCAAAGATTCATCTTTAAGTAATCCGCAGGAAGTGATTACCAAAGACATGGAATTTTCATTAGACCCAACTCCTTCTCCTCTCATACCTTTATAGATATCAATGACTGCATCTGGCTCACCCATATCCGCATAACCAACCATGAGTGAAGTCCAAGAGACCACATTCCGGTCAGGCATCTCCTCAAAGACCTTCCTTGAAGACGAAACCAATCCATAAACCCCATAGAGATGCAAAAGAGCAGTGCTGACGTAGACATCAGACAACAAACCAGACTTGGCCACAAAGCCGTGAACTTGAACCCCTTCACTGAGCATAGAAGCTGAACGAGCACAAGCCGTAAGTAAACTGGCAATCACATAGCCGCTAGGCTTAATAGCAAGATGACACATGTTCCGGAAAAAACCCATCCCTTGGCGGTACAATCCAAGACGGACAAGCCCCGACATCATGGTATTCCAAGAAACATCAGTTCTCACAGGCATTTCATCGAACAGGTAGCGAGCGGGTTTGACTCTGCCAAACTTGGTGTACATGTTAATCAAAGTGTTGGTCTGTAGCACACCAAGACGAAGCATTCCCTTGACACAAAGCGCATGCACAGCTTTTCCCCTAGTTTCACTAGTGATTTGCGAGAAACCATTTTGATCAAAACAAGAGATTTCCGGGTTCCAGTGGTCTGACAGAGAGAAACATCCACTCAATCTGGTAACTTCCTTCTCCAGACATTGCAATGTCGAGATTCGTCTCGGCAAACGAGATTCGCCGCCCTGAAAAGACAGGACTTTGCGGCGCCAACTGGCCAGCCTTGATTCGTCGGATTTCAACACCTAGAAACACAAAGACTGCTCTTTTCTTTTGAATACCCAAAGAACCGGAATATCACACTTCTTGGGCCGGGTCTTAAAGAGTCATAATTTCAATTTTTTTGTTGCTTATTTTACCCCATTTATTTTATTTCACACCATTTAACCCTTTACAAAGATTTAGTAGACAAACTGTCCGTTGTGCTAAGTGTGAAATAGTTTCTAAAACATCAATAGTAATTAAAAAAAGTCAATAGAAAAAAAAGTTAAGTAAAAAAAATACAGTTACAACAAAAAGTTTCGTAACAATTAGAAAAGGAATATCAATAATACAATTAAAAAAGATAAATTAAGTATCTAAGTATCGACAACAAAAGAGTATACATCATGGTCAATAAAATAAGACATAATACCATATTTAAATTGGCAAACGAAAAATCTATTTATAGCATCAAGACTGTTTCCAATTTTAATATGTGATCAATTATTTTATCCTCTTAATCAAGCAGTTATGAGTTCGAAAGTTTAACATATCAATCAAAACTATTTTACATTGGATCGAAATCGTGTTTATCGTTGATGCAACACATCTTTATGTTTGCAGGCTTTTAAATGAGTTTTTGTTTTAAGGCTTTCGTGTCGAACACAACCTTGTTTGTGTCACACACAACTTTTCGTTCACGTATTTTTGTTTTCTTTTTATATAGGGTCATATTTTAAGTTTAATAGAGTCCTCATCGAGTCTTTGTTCTTCGGATTTTATTTAAAAAAAAAATCAATAAAAACCCAAAAAAGGAAAACTTAAGAGCATCCTTAATGGTGACACCCTTAAGTGTTTTTAAATCAATTTTTTGTATTAAATTTAATATTAAAAAATATTTGAGACTCAATTAGCTTTAAGTAATATTTATGTATCCAATGGTGAGATTTGAATAAGGTTCTGAAGAATACTAATTCTTAAAATGTTTGCAAATCAAATGGTCTCCTGGTACAAGATTTCCAAAAAATTCGAAAACATTACTCTTGTTGAGTAAACTCTTTGATCGAGTTTTTATACATGTGGAGAAGATAAAAGCAGATCCTGTTTATTGAGCCTTGAATGGAGAAGAACAAAATAGACTTTCCAGAAGTAAACAACACTCATATGGCATGGACAAAGTTATATTCTCAGTGCAGCTAACCTTGGAGCTAGACGTTCTATAGCTAAAGGAAGACCTCTTTGTGCATCAGACATTTCCAAATCTACAACGACAAAATACAAAAATGTAAAAACCCAAACTTTCATATGTATAAGTGAACTGATTTTTCTCGAATGCTATGCAAATCCCAAAGAGTCAATGTAGGTGTATGTTTACCATCAAGAAGAGGAAAATCAAGCCATGTTTCTGGGTGCATTGCTATGTTCCTCGCAAATGCAAGCACTTCGTCGGTAAGACCAACTGCATCGATCTCTTCTTCTTCCTCTTATGCATATATTCATACACCAATTAACACTGAATTGCCTAATAAGAAAAACATAAACATAATGTTGTTGCAGACATGATCGTAGATAACATTTCTGGCTAATCTCAGAGGCAGAGCAATACAATTCAAGACGACCTTGAAACTGTTATACACTATGATAGATCAGTAACACAAAGTTTTGAAATGTCTACTTAATTTTCTGTATAAACCAACATGGAATTAGATAGTCATTCACAAAATCGAATTAGCTATCAACTATTAGCATACAAAGTAACACAAAGACATGTAGTGACGTTTGTAGCAGCAGCAACGTTTCCTTGGTGTAGATTAGTGGTAAGGTAAGTAATTAAATTTCCAGCAATACCATAGTAAGCTAGCCTCTCACAGCATTCATTAAAAGGTTAGAGGATAAGATTTTATACGATTGAAATGAAAGGCAAAAAGCGAGAATGAAAGGACACGCTTTCCAGTTTCCTGTTTTCTCCTTCAATGGTGGGTTTCCACTGAACCATCTTCAGCATACAACTTCACTTCCTGGTTAAACAAAACATCTTTAGGCAATGACGCTATAATCGAGCTTAAATAAAACCATAACATCAACATATGTACTACAAAACTAGTGAAACCAATCAATATATCTATCACTTCCAAATTCAAAGATAGATATCTCACTAAGAACAATTATAACAGGAAAGAAACTTGATGTGCCCAGAAACAGGAATCTTGTAAAATTGGAAGAGATTATACACATTGTAGCTAAAATCACGTCTCGATTTTGGAGAAGACAAATACATGGATAAAACGATCAAGAACACTAGTATGCAACACAAACCCCTGAAGAAAATGCAAAAGATCAAACTCAAGCTCAATCCAAGATTTAGAATATAAACCCTATTATGCAAAAATCAAAATTAATCAAACTTGTGAGATTAAACCTTGTTCGATGAGAGGTGCTTGAACCCATCGTTTTTGCTATGAGCGAACTAATTTTGATCCTTTACTCTTATTGTTGTCGGAGCCGACGTCGGTCGAAGAAAAGATGAAGAAGAAGCCTTGTTGATGAATCACTTTCTCCGACGATTGAGAAGAAGAATCGCTATAGTTCGAGAGATTATTTTCGATCTCATTTGGTTTGGGCCACAACAAAACACGTGTCCGTAAAGATCCGAGTCTTTAAATTCACTCTGCACCATTTCTTTAAGTTTCTGGAAAAAACGATCTATTTCCCCCAAGAGAAATATGATATCTCAGTATATACTACCCAGTGTATTCACGAAAGGAAAGTTAAATATCTATATGTCCAACAATTGAAAGTTAAATACCTCAAACCCCACAAATTTCGGTTAATGACGGTTTACTATTATGAATCATTTGTTAACCGATTGAGTTGATAATAAACTGCATTACGATCCAATTGGAACAGAAATTACCCGATTACAACTTAAACCAAAACGAAAATCCTCAAAAGAAAATTCCCTAAAAATAAAAAAAATTCCAAATCGACATCTTTCTGTGAAATCGAAACCAAAAAACGCAGAGGTTTCATGGCTTCAAATTGGAAGGATCAATTTCAATCGATCCAATCTCGCCAAGAAGAAGAGGGTCGTTGGGGAAGGAAAGAAGTGCTCCAATGGTGCTTTTAAATCACATTCCACAAAATCACCCATCATCAAATCGAGCTCTTCTTAGAATCACGAATTAAAACCCTAGAATCTTCATCCTCCTCCCAAGATTCATGCTCTTGAAGTTTTATGGATTTTCGCGGGTCGGGTATTCCGAGACGGAGAAGAAGAGAGGACAAGTGCTCGGGCCATGAGAAGAATTGCGGAGAGAAGGATTTTAAGATAATCAAGAAGGAAATAGATAAGAGTTCTAGTGTAGAGAGGATAAAAATTTGTCGTCTTTGATTTTAATTTCCAGATTTCGTGAATCGTGATTCTGGATTGTTTGTAGTTTTGTTTCGGTGAAATTTGAGTATCGATTGATTTTGTTTTTTTATACTTTTTTTTTCATTAGTAAGTTCTTCCAAACTTAGCATATTCCTTCTTTCGTGTGTTAGTAAATGTTTGGAGATTTGTTCTTCCTTTGAAAAACTATTCAACATTCCTAATTTTTATTTCAATCACACTTTTCGCATAAGCTAATCAATCAATCGAAATGAAAAGTAATAAGATTGTGGATTCATTGCATGTTTAGAGTGAATATCTTTAGTCTGCGATTGTTGTTGTTGAAATTAAAGTTTAAGAAGCTTGAATGCAAATGCAATGCAAAGAATTTGGAGAAGATCGGGTAAAGAAGAAGACAAATTGGGTCGGTTCGGGTTGGATCGTTTACGGGTGGGCTTTTTGTTCGGGTTTGGTTGGAATCAATTTTAATTTGGTTTAAGATCAGGTTTGGTCGGTTTGTGTTTGGTTTGCAAACAATAACCGATAAAATTGATTTGGGCAGTATATACTAAGATATCATACTTATGGTGGGGAAATAGATCGTTTTCCCGTTAATTAATGACACCCAATATTATGCTCTAAGTTTTCCAAAGAGTTTCTTCGGCAAAGCCTCATAAGAAGATTCTCAAACCCTAACCGTCTTCGAATGCGTGGTGGTACCAGGTTTAGCACTTATTACCATACTCGATTTATACCCGATCCGACACGGAGCTTCAGAGAACAATTTGGAAAATGGGCCAACGAGAATTTATCAACGACGTCTCGGCTCGTTAAGGAGTATCAGCTGACCTAGGCGAATACAAGCCAATTGAAAGATTTAATTCGGAGAAAAAGCAATACCTAGAATTAGTATAACTTCTTTTATCTTTTAGGAGATTTTCTATTTATCTTTTAGGAGATTTTCCATTTATCTTTTAAGGTTATTTCGACCGATTTTGTACTTGTATAAATATTTAATGTATTCCTCCAAATTTAGAACATGGATTCCAATAGAAAATTATATACACATTTTTTACTTCTTGTTTTCCTTGTAAGATTACGTTTAAACTCAATTCCTCAATACTTTGGAACGATCTCGGAGTGTTGTTCAATCCGATACCACATCATTATCAAAAGATGTTCAACACAAAAAATAAAAAAAAATCATTTTCAAAAGTTCCAAAATACCACAAATACAAAAATTGATTTTCAAGAATTTGTAATTTAAATTTTTGGATTTGGGTTAACTAATTGCAAAATTAGGGTATAATTTTTAAGGGCTATAGGTTGGGTTTTGAGTTTAGGGTTTAGTTTTGAATGTTAAAAAATAGTTTTATTTTTGTGGTATTTTGGAATTTTGAAAAATAATGGTATTTTTTGAATATTTGCAAAATTGTGGTACTTTTGGAAACAAAGTTTCAAATTACATCATTTTTCATAGTTGTCTTCCATTTAATATCTAAATAACAAAAATACTTTAACCAATCATAAATAAAACTGTAGAATACTAGTGGCCACACAACATTCAATAAAATTAAAAAATATTTCTTTCATTTTTATTGTTTTGATGTTTTAAAGTTTTTACACATATTAATAAAACACATTAATGTTTAATGAGAAATTTTGAAAATTGCCACTTTCTAAGTGCCACATAGCAAAAATGCCATGAGTGAAAGCACTTTCACAAAAATGCCATAATCTTTTAAAAATATCCCTAAATTACCCTCTCTTAATTTATCTCTTTTCTTTTGTCTTTTGATAAAAAAAAAAGTTTTCTCTATCTGTAGATCTCACCATCGCCGTCAACCTCTAGATCTCACCGGCGATAAATTCGCCGTAACCGTCGTTGTCGATCACCGGAGCTCGTTGCCGTCGATAAACCTCTGCCGCGACCTAAATCGCGTTATCCTAAACGCAATCGGATCCAACTTCCACAACGACGAGAAGGTGAAATCGAACGCGAAAATAGAAAAACCTCGCCGTCATCGTCTTCTCCATCTCAATCGGACCAAAATCCACCACCACCGCCATGAATCTGCCGTTTTAAAATCTTCCGTCGATTATAAAACTGGATTGGATCTTGATCGAGCAAATCCCTTTCTCAACATTCAAGAAACTTTCCTTGTTGGTTCAAGAACCAGAAGATCTTCTTCTATGTAGTAGTCTTGCACACTACAACCGCGTTTACGATCGTGTAACGGTGAATAACAAACCAAGGCTTAAGCGTTTCAGTAACATGCTTAAGGTTACTACTACTAGTGATGATCCTGTGATTAGAGGTCTAGCTAAAGAAGATAAAGCTATGGTTTTCGCTACGGATTCTATATTATCTACTCTTATGTGTGCTCCTAGATCAATTTACTCTTGGGATATTTGTAGTCAAACGTGTTGGGAACAAGCTGTTCTTGGATAAGAGTGATGTTTTGTCTCTAGAGTTCATCCTCGTGATCATTTGAATCATGTGATATTATCTGTTATGGTATAAATCGAGGATAATAAGAAAGTTGACGATGTTCAAGGTTGATTGGTGATAGAGTCAGGTCATTGATACTACATTTTCACTTGGAGTAGCTAACAAAGCATTTTGTGTAGCTTGGATTAAACACTTAAGTTTCATAGTTTTCTTGTACATCATAGATTTGTGGTCTTTGTTTTCAAACATATTATAAGAAGCATAATCATTCACGTACATCTCTTTTATCAGATACAATGTTCTTCAAGTTAAAGTCATTGATTTACAATAGTAGCCTAGTCATTTGAGTTTGATCCAAACTCATCACGTTGTAGACTTTGTGCTTCCTTCTTCTTGGAAACAATGTCATGGTTCAAAGTTTGTAATGGCTTTTAAACCATGACTAAATTTTCGTAATGATTTGGAGCCATGAGCAAATTTTCATAATGACTGGTATAAAAACTGAATTTTCGGAATGAATTCGGAGTTACAGTCAAATTTTTGGTATAAAAGCTTGTTCATAACCATTTTTGGAGCAGGGTAAGGTTTTAGCGTTTATTTGCATTACAAAATCTGTAAAACTGTCTTAGAAATCTCTTTAAAAACGATTATAAACTGTTCAAAAACGTTTATAAACTTTTAAAAAACACTTACAAAAATTTACAACACTTTAGAAAAACTGACAAATTTTTTTAAATAAGTTATAAACTTTACAAAAAACCATACAAAAAAACTTTATAAACTTTACAAAAACCTTATAAATAAAATTTAAAAATCTTATAATTACCTTATAAACTTTACAAAAACCTTATAATAACCTTATAAACCTTACAAGATTATCCTTAAACTTTAATCATTTTCAAGATTATAAGGTTTTTTAAAGGATTATAAGCCTTCTTTCAAAATTATAAGGTTTTTGTAAGGATTGTAAGCCTTCTTTTTGTAAATTTTTTATAAGCCTTCTTGTAAGCTTTTTTTTGTAAGGTCATGTAAAATGAGAATCATAAGGATTATCCTTACCGGGTTATAAGCCTTTAGTAAGGATTATATAAGCCTTCTTTTAAAGATTATAAGGTTTTTGTAAGGATTATAAGCCTTCTTTCAAAATTATAAGGTTTTTGTAAGGATTATAAGCCTTCTTTTTATAAACTTTTTGTATGGATAAACCTTCTTGTAAGCTTTTTTGTAAGGTTAACATTGTTTATTATTCTTACCGGGTTATAAACCTTTTGTAAGGATTATATAAGCCTTCTTTTCAAGATTATAAGGTTTTTGTAATGTAAAATGAGAATCATAGTTATAACATGGCTTATTATCTTTACCGGGTTATAAGCCTTTTGTAAGGATTATAAGCCTTCTTTTTGTAAACTATGATCAAGTTGATTATTATATAAAACCCTATACAAACAATGCTAAACAACTAAAACCAGTTTAAAAATTATAAACTTTATAAATACTACACCACACTACAGGTACACTCGTCATTCTACTTTTGTTCTCTCTCCACACATAAAACAAACTCCTCTCAACACAAGTAAGATTATGCATATACTTCCTTTATAAAATTTGAAGAAAGATATACATTCTCTATTGGCATAACATAAAAGAGCTTTCTTCTTCCTCTAAACCTTGTTGTTGTTCGTTGCCCCTCAAGCAACACCATCACTTCCGACTTTAGTTTGCAAACTACACAATCACCATCATTCAATAATTTGGAGAAATTATAACCCCAAGTATCGAATGTGATAAATGGTTAAACAAACCAGAGACAAACCGAATAAGAGGCATTTTCGATTCAGTCACCCCCGGAGCACTTAATCAAGATTCTATGTTCACTATCTTCTTGGGGCGGCATAAAGGAAGATAATTCCTAGCATGTCCACTTGATTTTAGCTTATTTCCTTGCATGTCTTGTAGGTTTGTAATATGACAGAAGAGTCCAAACCTGAGTTTATCATCTACGAAATTCAGCTTGGTTCCAATCACATGCATTGAGGCCTTTGGTTCAACATGTATCCTCACACATGTCTCTTCCACCAGCTCATAAATTTTCCCTTTCTCATCTGAAAACAATGGTCGTAAAGAAAAAGCGTAAAAAAGGCTTAAGATATGCAATCAACATGTAAAATAGAACGAAACTCTGAAAATTCCTAGAAGTAATAATTCATTTGCAGATGGGGGAATATACAAAATTCAGTACATGGTTGCAACTTTTTTGTTGATTCAGCCATACCTATGTACACAAAAGTTAATCTGAATCGATCTATCAAGTTTGAGAACACGAAAAGTGAACCTGTGATGCTTGTGGTTCAGCACTTGATCTCCTTCTAAATTGAGAATCAACAGAGAAACATAAATGCAAAAGAAACGACATTATCAGTACCCAACACGCAAAACCAGGATAAACGATTTAGCCTCCTCGACATTTCAAGTGCTACAAACGAGGATTCAGACGCAAATTCCCCCAAAATTCTCCTCCCTGTCTTTATAAAATCTTCGATTTCAGAGGAGATCGATCGTCGATATCATGAACTGAGAAAATTAGGGTAAATTGACGGGATCCTTCCATTGCAAAGTCTCTCGTTGGTTGATGCGTATCGAAATCCCTACCATACAGAACCCGATCTGCTCTCCCCAAAGAACCAATCAACAAAAGAACCTCCGATCATGAACAAAGCTAAGAAAAAGCAATCCACCGCCTGAGATTGGGCTAGTGGCAGCGACGACAGAGGTAAAAACGACGGAATCGGATAAGATTGAGAAGGGATTAGGTAATATGTCGTTCTGGTGATAACTCGTCGGTGTGGAACTCCGCCACCGTCGAAAGCAGAGGAGAGAGAGAAGAAATTTTGTCTTGTTAAACAAAAGGATAACTTGGTCATTTATGCACTAAAGTGTGGCATTAATGTAAACGGATATTTCGAGGTGGCACGCGTGAAAAGATGTAATTCAGATGTCACATTATTGCAATTGCCCCATGTTTAATTATATACACTAAACAATTTTCCATAACTATAAGTCAGTAGTAAATCAATCAATAAAACCAATTAATCTGTTTTGAAGTTTACAATTTTATCATTATTTATTTATAAAAATGTAGAAAATGTAGAAAAATAATATTTTAAAAACAATTGTTTTTTCAAACGTCAATAAAAAAAGAACAGATGAATATATAGGATTATGAAAACAACTCATATTTTGAAACAAAAAATACTACAAAATAAATGATATTTTGAAAAGGAAAAAATATATCTGTATTTCGATATAATATTAGAAAAGATACATGATAATAAAGAGAAAAAACTACTAATACTAAAACTTAAAGGATAAAAAGTGTACGTGGACTTGTGCAAATATCTAAACAATAAAGAACATAAAATCCGACAAACAAAAAAATGTAAAATAAATGTTTTGTGGATTTTCATTTTATGATTTTTTTTTAATGTTATTTATTGTATGGTTTGAAGGGTTTTTGGACGTTTTGTTGTTAGGTTGCATGGAAACACTATTTTATGACGTTTCACGCTTCGGAATCGGAATCGGAATCGGAATCTTTTGGAATCGTCGCGGAATCACGATTCCAAAAATTATCATTTTGGAAGCGTCTTGGAAGCGTCTGATTCTATTTTGGAATCGCGATGGAAACTTCTTTTCATGTTGGATGATAAAAATTAAATATTAGAAAACTTAAAAAGTTTGATATTTTTATAACTTAAAGAGAAAAACCCCTAAAAAATATGAATCATCACATTCCTACTCACTAAGAAGTAAGAACGATTATGATTTCGCTCATAATCTATGTAGAATGACTCTTTAAGCTTTCAATGTATATTTCGACAATCTCGTAGAAGAACATGATATATTTCATACTATATGTAATGAAACTATTTTTGAAAGATATGAGTTTGAAGATCTTCCCCTCGACAAACCAGAGTTTTTCAATTTGGTTTAGTTTTAAATGTTAAAAAATATTTATATATAAATATATGGTTTAGTTTTACGTTTCCAAAACATACCCGCTTCCTAATTTCCGGACATTTGGCTACTACTTAGCTGTTTCTAATTCCATGCAAGATAGTTTTGTTGCAACTCTTTGTACTTTATCTGATGGATCCGTACGGTGCACACAAACCGAGTACTCTTAACTCCAAATGACAAAGTTACCCCGTTCATTCTCCGTAAATTACCAATCCCAATGGTTCTTGGAATATTTGATCTTCAATTTTTTTGGGTGGATGCAGAAAATATCCTTTCTTCTAACTCTATCAGGACTGATCTAACTTTAATTACTTCAAAAGAAACATACAGAGTAACGATCAAGTTTAGGTTTTTAGTAGAAAAAACAGAGTATCGGTAAATGCCACCTCAATATATAATAGTTAGAACTTATGCAATTAGAATTCAATTTTTGGAATTCTAATTTTGCGGTCGAACTCCATAAATGTACCAACCCGTACGTTAAACACACTTATACACCAAAACGTGCAATTTCGAAATTGAGTTTTAAATTTCGTAAACCAAGACAAGTACATGAAACGGGTGGGTCGCACGTTTCTTTTGTTTCTCTTATTGGCTGCCAAAATACAAGAGTTTTCGATCCGATTAGATTTATACGAAAATTTTCTGTTTTTGATCAACAAAAACAAAGAGTTTTTTTTTTAATATAAGAAAAAAGTGATATATATATATACAAAAACCGAGAAATTGAAATGATTTGATGGTGGATTAGGATTCTTGTTGAAATCAGCTACTCTGTAGTTCCATGTATCAATTCATCACCGGAGAGCAACGAAGCGACGAGATCCTGCACGTCGCCGGGATCGTCGAATCCTAACCGGAACGTTTCCACCACGCGCTCGAAAACGATGACGTGGCAGGGGATATGCAAGACTCCTTTCTGAGCGTAACCGTATTCCTGTGCGGACCGGTTTAGCAAACCGACGAAAACCGGGTGGTTTAGTAACTCAGCGCTAACCACGAATCTCTCCATCTCTTCTCCGACGTAGACGGGGACGTGACCGGCGGGGACTGTGTTGACTCGTCTCGCCGGACGGTGGTGGAGGCGACGAGTGCGGAAGGAGGAGGTGGTGGATCGTCGGACGGAGAACTCAGAGGAAGAGTCGGCGACCCGAGCGAACCGGCGAATCAGGTGCTTCATTTTTTTTGTTTCTCCGGCGACTTTAGGAGATAGAAATTTCGAAATTAGAGAGAGAGAGTGACGAGGGAAGTATTTATATACAAAAAAATAGAGATAGAGAGAGAAGACATGGAAAGATTATGACGAGAGCGTATAGAGGAGAAGAGAGGAGAGTACATAGATGGTAGTACTTGCCAGGTACAACCTCTCAGGAAAATTTATCTTCCCTCTCACTTGAATTAAAAATATTAATATATGTTCCTAAAAGATAAAAAATTTACAAAAAAATTTTATTCTAAAAAAAGAGTTTATTGGTTAAACATTATTGGAAACTGTAAATCGTAAAAATCAATGCGTTTTTTTAATAAGTGTGCATAACTTTAAACATCTATATTTTTGGAACGGAGGGAGTACTATTGTTTGATTACAAATCTATTTATTTATCATTCCAACGATTACAAAATTCAAAGTATAAGTAAAGTAAATGAAGTAGTGATTATAATAGAGGAATTCCCTCGTATACCACTCTTTGAAGTTTTTTTTCCAAAAATACCACCTTGAAGTTTTTTTTTCCAAAAATACCACATTTTTTACCAAAGTTCCAAAAATATCACTTTTTTAAAAGTTGATTTTTAAGGTTTATAATTTAAAATTTTTGGGTTTGGGTTAACTATTCCAAAATTAGGGTATAGTTTTAGGGTTTGGGTTTGGGTTTGGGGTTTAAGATTTAGTTTTGAATGTTAAAAATGAATTTTTAAAAAAGTGATATTTTTGGAAGTTTGGAAAAAATGCGGTATTTTTGGAAAAAAAAACTTAAAAAGTGGTATTTTTGAAAATAGCCCAAATATCATAATAAATAAATATAAAAAACAGGTTAAATAGTTTAATATTAGTAATGAAATGCACTGAATAAAATAGGCTTAAACATTTTAAGTTTTAGAAGGCTGCTATTAGATTTATGATTTGAGTTTTTTCTTTCTAAGATTAAGCATTTAAAGCATAAATTTATAACAATCTTTAAAAAAAGATTGATGTTACTTGTTAATTTTGAGAAATTTTAGATTATCCTCATAGTTCTATAACTACAGATTTTTTTTAACTAGCAACAACACATAAAACATCATATATTAATGACGCTAGGTGAGATTGGAATTATATAATCATTAATCCATACTAAATCATCTTAATTCTGAACAAAACACAATACCGATTCTTTTAACAACATGTAATTGAAACTCGTTTTGCTATTGTAAACTGCCAATAAAAGTCATTAAAAGTAAACCATAGGAGTGATATTTCTCACTTTTTAAAGTATATTATGTGAGCTAGTGAGTTTAGACCAATCAAATTAATTGGTCCGTGATTTTGTTGAAAATCAAATCGAGTATGATTAACAAGTTGTTCTTACATCATCATGGTCAAAAATGAAAGAAACAGGAATTGTTTTGAAAACCTCATTTATGAGGTTGGTGGGTTAAAAGACTTCAATAGTTAAATATATATTTAATTTCGAGTTTTGTTTCTCTTATAAACAATTTGAGTAATTTGGTCAATTAATTATGAAATGTCCGCGGAGATTACACCGAGACCAATAAGTCAAATAAAATACTAGTACAGAAATGAAAATTTGGATCGAGAAAAATCTGGCCTTTCGTTTTTCTCGATTTTGTTTTATTATGACGATATTCACTTGTTCGAGTTCAACGCACTTTTTTTTTTCTTTTTTTTTTTTCAGAAGGTTCCGGGCCGAAACTCATAATCCCCCAGACCCGAAACCATAACATGTAATATTAGTTTCGTCCCAAGAACCACTTGAACCAGCGACCTCTAGGCTTTGCCTGACATCTTTACCTACGCACTTTATTTCATTTGTTTTTAGATTTTAGTTGCTCGACAAGATTTATGATTTTCCGCAAATATTTTATGCTTGATATTTTCGGTTCGTTCAAACATTTAACGTACTTCTTGACTGCTAAAAGTAATTCGCATGTTTCAAACATACAATTTCTTGTTTAAAAAAAAGAAACTCAAATACTTTCAATTATATAAAAGACATTGAGGCATAAACAAAACATCGACCAAATCTGGAGTCACTATACAAGTTGTTCACGACACTCTTGTCCCTTTGCGTTTTGGATATTAGTAACTTTGTTTTTTTAAATAAAATGTTACATTAAATAAACGGCATCTTTTTAAATGCATGTTATCATATAAGTGTCCCTTTGCTTTTCTCACTAATAAACGGCATGTTTACAGAAAAGGCTAACTAATAAAACAGCTTATTTAATCAGTTTACTAACCCTATATATTTCAATTACGAGTATTTAAACTATTTCTATAAGTTTCCACACATACACACAACATTAAAGGGTTCAATCCAAAAATGAAGTGGAGAAGACAAGTCTACTGAAAATGAAATTAAAGTAATTTTGTTTATTTTAAGTGACGTGTAATTAAATGTATTAAAAGAGTGGCTGGTGGGTTTGGTTGTACGGTCATTTATTCATACAGAGTGTGACCTACCAACTCTCTGCCTGTCCTTCTTTCTCTTACCCCTGTACGGACCCATCTTACTTTAAGACAAATCATTTTTTTATTTTATTAAGAGCATTACATATCTTGAATCTGAACAAAAATCTTAAATATAAACACGCGAGGCCCGAATTAGTTGGGATAAATTTGGGGTCTTAAACAAAAGAAAGGCCCTATATACTTCCAACCGGGCGCTAGCATTTTTCCTCTCAACTTCTGGATATTTTATTAAACCTTGCAAGTTGCAAGGAAGAATCAGTTTAGTTACTTCAAAACAAAACATAACGTGAAGTACAAAACCGAAACAGATAAAAGGCATCACATTCCTCAAAGTAAGGAAGCATAACAAATAGCCCCTCGAGCTAATTGACTGTAGAGTCAAGCTGGGCTTCTCATTGCTAAATAAGATAAGAAACGTCCAGATAACACACGAGAATATTTTTCGAGCAATCACGTTTGACCGTTGCGATTCTAAATTAAAAACACAGTTATGAAACCTAGTACATTCAAGACAAATATGTACCTATACCAATCATAAGATTCTGACTAAGCTTCGAACATAGCTTGACAATCAATCTTGATTCTTACGTCATGAACCAGAAGACCAGTGAGACTCTGCATCACCCATAGAATACAACGTAATTTCGATGTAAAAGAGTAAAAGCCTCCCTTGCATGAAACAAATGTTGGCCATTCAAGTCTCTTGCTAACCACACACCTCTACTAAGCAATCTTTTGTTTCTCCAATTTGCGTTGACACTGCATTTAATCGTGCCTTCGGGAGGAGGTTGCCAACGATCTATCATAACCTTGGCGAGATTGGTTCACACTGAAACAAACATGACATATCGTTTCACTCGATCGTTGACAAAAATTTGCAGGTTGTGTCTACATGAATTCCTCTGGATTGTAATTTTTCGCTACCGCTAAAGAACATGAAACCGCCCTCCACAAGAAACGCTTGATCTTAGGTAATATATTACATTGCCCTATGCTCTTTTTTTACCATAATTCGAGCTTGTTCATGGACTGCTAGTGGCGGTATTGGAATTCGAGGATAACTCGAGATAAACTAGTGACCGCTTTTTACCGTATAAGAACCATTCTTTGTAATGACCAAAGGAAACAATCCTTGATATTACCCATCGATAAGGGTTTGATCCGAGAAATCTTTGCAGGAGAAAATAAGTTTTGAAGCAGTATTGTATTCCACATTCCATTTGTATCAACCATTTCAGCCACCTTCATACTTATATCTATGATAGCGTGGTTGCTGAAATAAACTCTTGGGATATCATCCATTATGAATTTGTCCAGCCACACCTTTGTGTTATTCTCATCGCCAATAGACTTTAGCAAACCACAAGTAAACAATTTTCAACAGTGTATGATGCTACGCCAAGCATAATAGGTATGATATCCTTTACGACATTCAAGTAAACCTTTAGACGCAAAATATCTACCTTTATACAACCTTGACAATAACGAGTTTAGTTCGTTGATGATCTTCCATGCTTGTTTAGCTAAAACAGCTTGGTTGAAATCTCTAATGTCATGGAAACCTAAACATCTTCGCCATAGACTTACACATCTCCTTCCAAGGAATCCAATGAATTTAAACTTTTTTCCTCACAAATACTCCATCAAAAGCTCATCATTGCACTTATTATCTTATGGCGTTGGTGCTTATGTAACTGAAAACAAGAAGCATTTTGGCATACCATCTATTTCGTCTTTTGATGAACTTGTCACCGATGCAACCAAGAAGGTTTTGTTTCCATCCACAAAAATGATGTATCCTTATTTTTATGGTTTTTAATACGGCTTTTATTACTTATCTAATAGTTTTTCGTGGGTTTATGTCTTAAATAGTACTCCCTCCGTTGCAAAATAGTTGTCATTTTAGACTTTATTTTTTGTTTCATATTAGTTGTCGTTTTACATTTTCAATACATATTTTGGTTTTAAATACCAAATTTAACCTCTAGTTTTATGAAGAATAGCAATAGTCAAATTCATTTTTAAGGGTAAAGCAGAAATTCTAATATGTTTTCATAATATACGTGAAATTACCTAGAATGACAACTATTTTGCAACGGAGGGAGTAGTTTTAGTGTATTTATAGTGTTTTAAAGTCTTTTACATGTCAATTGGATAAAATGACAAGAAGCGAGATATTGGACTGTTACATATCATCATAGATCTAGCAAACTTTGGAGCCTTTAACCTCATTGGATTGAGCTAAAAAATGGATACGAGATAGATGATTGAGCCAGATTTCATCCAAAAGAAGTTTTAAATTATTTGTATCAACAGTAAAAAAATTCTGCCAATTATCATAGAGACATATCTATCTGGTACTTCATGCCGAAAACAAAAGATTTTTCCTTCTTCTCCCATAACTTCTCCAATTCGACCCAAGAAAAATCTAACACTATTTAAGCACGTTTTTAGCCACTTTAAACAAAAGGGACTCATATTATTATTCTATAGTTTTATCTTATTTTTGTTTTTGGAGCTTCAAGAGAGAAGATCTTAATTTGTATCTATGATAGAGAAGATTTCTGAACCCTTGTACTTCTTAATAATTTTTACCATGATTTCTTCTACATTTCTTTGATTATGTTGGAATAATCTTCCAGTTATGGGCAGGGGATTCAAAAGGTTTTCATCATTTGTTAGATCTAAGATTGTTCAAAAAGGGAATTTTATTCGGTTCATCATCTATGATTTGTGCACAATGTTATTGTTTGATTGATCACCTAGAAATTGTTCTCATGTTAATTTGTTGGATAATTCCAAGAAACTATATGAAGATTCTAGAAGACATAGAAATAAGGAAATAGATAAAAAGATTCTAGAAGACATAGAGATAAGGAAATATATAAGAATAAGGAAATTGTGTACAGATTAAGAGAAACTTAATCCTATAAATAGAGGGGTCTATGGAGAGATGTTCCATAAGACATAAGACTAAGACTTAGAGAATAAGACTTAGAGAGATGTTCTATGGAGATATGTTCCATAAGAACTAGAGAAGAGAGATTTAGTTTTGAGAGAGTTTCTAAATCTAATAAAGAAGTAGAATTCTTTAATCTTTGAGTTTCAGTTGTTCTTTGAGTTTAGCTTATAACTACATTATAATTTACTCATCAAAAGTATTGTTAAATTTCTTGGACTTTAATCTAGATGAGCAAAATGTCTTAACCAAGAAAAGATGAGTTAAAGAGTTGTGTGAACAAATAGAAAATGTTTTAGTGCATGTTTAACCTCATAATTAAGAATCAACCGAGAGTTTTTGAGTTTAAGACAATTCATGGTTCTTTGCGATAACTGTGAAACTTGACATTATTCTCTATTGAATTTCTCACTCGTTTATTTGCTTTTTTCTTGATTCATAACAACAACTCATTTTTTTTTCTTAGCTTCACTTTACTTTCTCAATTTGTAGTGTATCACTTGGTCTCAGTGGTTTTGATCCTATAAATACTAATTCAATTGTTGTGCACTTGCAATGTTATTTTGGATTTAAAACATTGTGCATCAGAGATCGATGGAGGGCCTAAATACTTACATGTTCCCCCTTCCTTTTCAATTGGAAGCATATTCATCAATAATCCCCTAAGTACAAATCAATTTTTTGCCCAAAAGTCACAGCGAAGTTATGAAAATTGGTCTTTTGTCCCGATACTTTACCATAAAGATTCAGCAACCTTAAGAATTTGAAAAACTCTTCCAACATAGCAAGACATAAGAAAAGGATGTCATACGCAGATAACATGTGTTGAATGGCGAGACACTTTTTTTAGAGACTCAAACTAGTAATTCTATCCTCTTTCTCGCCTTTGTCGATAACATGAACTATGCCTCAACGCACAAGATAAATACAAACAGAGAAAGCGGATCCCCTTGGCGAATACCTCTCTTTAGAATAATGTGGCTATGAGTCCGACCATTTAGCATAATTTTATACGAGACCGACCGAACACACTACATGATCATGATATCCATTTGCTATAGGAACCTAGTTTAATCAACAACACTTCTAGAAATTTCCATTCTACTCGATCATACCCTTTAGACATATCCATTTTGATAGCTATGAATTCATCTTGTAGTTGGGTAGGTCCGTAACCCGTGAATCATTTTGTGAGCATTGAGCAAATTATCAGAGATTAATTTGCCCGCTACAAAGTCTACTTGTGTCGGTGAAACTAAATAGGGTTGAATCCCCTTCAATCTATTATAGAGAATCTTAGACACGATCTTATTAGACACCAAACATAAGCGGTCTTAAAATCAGTCGTGAATTCAGATTTCGGAATAGACTTATTTGGCACAAACAAAGCTAAGTAAAGTTCTAATCCTATGGAAATGAACTTTTTTGAAAAATCGTTTCACTCCTTTATGATATGTGGCCATGTGATATGCCAAAAACCTTGAAAATAAATTGCCGGTCATACCATTCGGGAGCTGTCTCCTATGATTGATTTCACTGCCCGTTTGATCTCAGAGGCTGCTACCTCCTAAGTCAAATCACGGTTCATCCTTTCCGTTTCTCTAGCTTCAAAAGCATGAAATAGTTTCACTATATTCTCTATGATGATGGGAACAACTTTGTAAAATAATCTACTGCAATGTCACCTTTCACTTCTTCTGCGGATTCGTATGTGCCATTACTATCGATCAGAGAGGCTCTAGCTTCTTAACTTTTTTTTGTGTGTACATTATTGTTAGCTATATTTCTGCGGCTATTAATTAGGAATATTAACTCATTCTATGAAAAAAAAGAAAAAACCAATTGACCAGGAAGACAAGACAACTACACTAACATACATAAGTCACTATGTTACAAGTTTTGGTCTAAGTGAATAAATCCAGAAAAGTTATAAAGAAGTAGTTAAAGAATCTTGTAATAGATAATAGTGATGACAGTAGAATGTTGTTTCTGACATCGTACTTATAGAAACAATAATCATAAGTATATTAAAAATACACAACTTAATCACTAACAACTGTATATATCTCTGATTACAGATTCTAAGAAAAAACCAGAGTAAGTTACATTCAAATCTCCTTGAGCTTGTTGTGGTGTTTCAGTAATCACCAAAAACGAAGCCGTTCTGGATTCACCGAAGTGATTAACCACTGATATATTCTGGAAAATAGCGAAGAATTTGAAAGAGACGAAGAGAATCAGAGCAAGAAGATAACACAACCGAGATGCGTTGAAGAACAAGTGATAAGCTGCAACTTGAAGACAATACATCGTTTTTTGTTTTTTGTTTTGTCTATTTCGAGTAACTAATGAAAACGAAGAAGATTATGTTTTGTTTGTTTCTTTGCATCGAGATATGTGCATATATAGTTATACGAATGTGTGTGTATGTAATGACATGTACGCGTGTATTCTATCTATTCTATACGCACATAGACATACTGAAGATACCACTCTGGTCCAGACAATGCAATAAATGTTAAAACCCTCAACACGTTATACCGGAGGAAATTGTTGGTTTCAGCCGGTTTGATATATTTATGATGCCGATTGACTACTATATTAAACCGATCCACTTGAAAACCAACAAATTTAAACCGTTAAAACTATATTGAATTCAACCAATAATTACCTCTCGGTCGGTTTGGTACGTAAACCGGTTTGATTGTATGGTAGACGATACAAACGAAAGTGGCGTAAATTTTGTGAGTTTCACGACACGACATATCCTGACATGTAAGATCCGATTAATTGTTTAATCGTGTTAAAAAGTTAAAGCAAACCGGTTATGTGTTAGTACATTTAAGGGAATTGGGTATACGTAGATACGAAATTGATATGTATCTATTTATACACGTCGCTGGTGATTCTGCTCAACTGCATTAGATTTGACATTTCAACTTGTAACCAGAAAATGCTGAAACCTTTATTATTGCAATTTAAGATTTTTGAGGCTTTATTATTTGTTTATAAACCCAACAGGGCAATATGGAATTTAAAAAACATAATAATAAATGCAAATTCACGTCACGATTTTTAAGTCTTGTATTTTTCAAATGTAGGGCCAAAAATGCACTAACATAGTACATTTTAATGAACAAATATTGTACAAAAAAAGTATCAAAAAAATGGCGAACTGCTGGTTCCCTGCAAATGAACAGTCTCTGGCTTCTTCTCCGTTGGTTGGATCTCTCATTCAACCTCCTCCAATCCCGCCTGATCCACCGGACATGACTCAGTTTCCTCTTCTTGTCAACGCAAAAACTACTCTCTCTTCTTCTCGTTCCCGAAAATCTCGATCACAAACTGCTCTGGTTGAGCCTGTGATAAAGGTTTCTTCTGCTACTACTGCTCAAATATCTCCACTGAGTGACCAAGCTTCCATTCCCCACCATATGGAGCTTGATACTCCACCAAAACAAGCTTCGGTATCTGTGCAAATCCCTAGATCTGACACTGTTCCTGTTACTACTGTTCATGAGTCAACTATTCATGAACAACCTACTTTGCCTTCTCTGGGTCAATCTGATGCGTCTCACACTCCTATAGACTCTCCTACTAAGTTGAATCTTCAGGCTCCCTCTGTGGAAGCAGGGCCGTCTCTTCCCCAAGTGAATACAACTACCTTGGGATCGGGCCTTCCGCAAACACCACATGTTCCTACTACTCCTAAAGGAGCAAATCCTCCTCCTTCCAAGGCCTGGGCTGAAGTCACAAGGCACTTGGACGATAACTCTCTCCACAGTGTCACTACTCCCACTATCTCGGCAAATGGCGTCCCTAGAGTTAAAATACCTAATGCGGTTTTTGCTAGAGGTGCTGAGGCACATAAAGAGTTCTTGGTTGGTTATTTCCTTGGTAAGCCTCCTCCTGTTGGTCTCATTCAAAGCGTAATCAATCACATGTGGGGCAGGGGAAAGAAGATTGAGGTTCATGTTGACTACCTTGCTAGATCGATGTTGGTGCGGCTACCAAATGACCACATTCGTCAGAAGGTGTTGGAAAAGAAGTATTGGCACATAGACACTTCTATGTTCATAATTGTTCCACGATCCACTCCTGCAGCTTCTGTGCCATCAGAATTGGTATCTCTTCCGTTATGGGCACATGTCACTGGAATTCCTTTTGATCTCCAAACTCAATGGGGTCTTAGTCATGTTGGTGATGCGCTAGGGCTGCCACAAGATGTTGATGACTTCACAAAGAACCTTGTAAGTCTTAGTGTAGCTCATATTAGAGTTATTGCTGATCTTTCTAAACCTCTTCCAACTTCTCTGGAACTGGAAAGAGACGACGGCCAAGTTATTACTTGTGAGGTTTCCTATCCTTGGGTTCCGCCATCTTGCTCTCACTGTAAAAAGTTGGGTCATAACATAAGATACTGCCCTCAAGTGTCTCAAAAATGGGTTCCTATTTCTAAAGCAAAACATGGAATCCCAGCCACAAAAGAACCAGCAAAGGGTACTCCTTCAAAACTTGTTGACCTGAAAGGGAAAGGAGTGTCACCTGTAGGTGTTTCTGTTGAGGTGTTGCACCCAATTTCAGAAGTTAATGGCTCTTCTTCTCAGACCACCTCTGCGGTAAATATTGATTCTACCCCAGCTAGCCCTGCCTTGGCTTCTGGAACAACCTCAGTTGCCTCTGAAAATGTTATTATGGCTTCTCCGGATTCTATTGTTCCTCCGATTGGTTCGGCCTCACCGTCCTCTCCTATGGTTGATGTGGCTACAAATTGTGTCTTGGCGCTGCCTGTTCACCTAAAACCAACTCAAAAGGTTAGTGATTTCATCACTTCAGGTATAATTCCATCAATTTCATCGTTTTCGACCAAAACAAACAATCCCCTTCCACCATCTCTTTCCCATCAACAACAAAATCTTCCATTACCTGCGCCCCCCATCTCTTTTGAATCAAAGAACCCTTTCTCCACTCTTTTAACCTCCCTTGAATCTGTTGGCACCTCTTCTGCCACAGAAAAAGTTTTTTTTCCTGCTAAGGACTCTCCCCTTATATTTGGGGTGACTTCTCCTCAGCCCCTATGAATACACAACTATCTTTTTGGAATGTCCGTGGTCTAAATGACCCGGATAAGAAAAAACCTTTTGTTAAATGGCTAAGTATCCATAAACCCTCTTTTTGTGCTCTTTTGGAAACAAAGATAAAAGAACCCTTTTTGAACCATTTTATGTCTTCTACTTGTAATGGATGGAATTATACCTCTAACCATAACTCTGATGATAATGGTCGCATCATTCTTATCTGGAAATGGCCGGCAGTAGTAAGGGTCCTTCACCAGACATCTCAGTCTTTAACCTGCGAGATTCAGATAACCAATCAAAGGCCCTTCGTTTTCACAGCCATCTATGCTTCAAATTTAAGAGAGGAAAGGAATATTTTATGGAATGATCTATTGCAGCTCCATACCTCTTTTCATCTTGGCAATGTTCCCTGGATTATTGGAGGGGATTTTAACCAAATTGTTCACCCAGCTGAACACTCTTCTTCCCTGGATACTCATCTCACTAAGCCTATGATTGATTTCAGGGATTGTCTACTTGGAATTGGGGTTTTTGACCTTAGATTCAGAGGAGTTTATCACACTTGGTCCAACAAGCGTCCCTTGGGTCCTATTGCAGTAAAATTGGACAGGCTTCTTGCAAATAATGAATGGCTTTGTGCTTTCCCAAACAGTATTGCCTCCTTCATTGCTCCTGATCTCTCAGACCATTCTCCTTGTATCTTGGACCTGGCTGTCCCCTTGCCTTCTATGGGTTCCAAGCCCTTCAGGTTCTTCAATTACCTAACAAAGCACCCCTCTTTTGGTGATGTTGTTGCGATGGGTTGGCTGGATACGGGTCCCTTTGCTGCAGACTTGGCCTCCTTCTACCTGAAACTTAAAGCCATTAAAAGGTCTCTAAAAACCTTGCACAAAGATAATTTCTCTAACATTCAGGTTAGAGTCTCTGAAGCTACTCATCTCTTGGAGGCTGCTCAAGTCCGGGCGTTAAACTCCCCATCTACACCCTCTTTCCAGGCTGAAAAGGATGCTCATGATCAGTGGAGGTTCCTATCAGGCATTGAAGAAGAATACTTCAGGCAGCGATCTAGAATCAACTGGCTAAAAGAGGGTGATCTCAATACTGCTTATTTTCATAGGATAATGGAAATGAGGAACTCTTTTAATGCTATTCGGTCATTTACCTTGGAGAATGGTACAGTTGTCTCAGACCCTCTTGAAATGAGCTCATTGGCGATATCTTATTTCAAATCTATTCTGGCTCCGGCTTCTCTTCCTCTGTTAAGGCTGTCAGCAAGTTGGTTCCATGGTCTTACTCCTTACTCTTGCAGTCCCACCATTGCTCTCTCAATGGCCACTGCTCCTATCCCTGCAGAGATTCAAAGTGTGTTAATGAAATTGAATCCTAACAAGGCTCCTGGGCCTGATGGTCTAACTTCAGGTTTCTACAAAGCTTCTTGGCCTATTGTGGGGAACGAACTAGTCTCAGCTGTTTTGAAATTCTTCTCAACTGGCTTTATTCCTTTGACAACTAATGCTACTATTTTGGCTCTAGTGCCCAAAAAGCAAGGAGCTTCAAAAGTTGCAGATTATAGGCCTATATCGTGCTGCAACACGATCTATAAATTGATTTCAAAAATGATGGTTAGTAGACTAAAGCCTTTGCTTCCTGATTTTATTGTCCCAAACCAGACGGCTTTTGTTAAGGGCAGACTCCTAGTTGAGAACACTCTATTAGCATCTGAGATTGTTGATGGCTATCACAAAAGCAGTACAATAAAGAAAATAACCATTAAGGTGGACATTGCAAAAGCTTTTGATACAATTCGTTGGGAGTTTATTTTCGGTCTGCTAAGAAGCCTAAGGGTTCCTGAAATCTACTTGAGGTGGTTGGAAGCTTGCATCTGCCATACGAGTTTCTCAATTGGCTACAATGGAGTTATCAATGGGTATTTCAAAGGAAAGAGGGGCCTTAGGCAGGGGGACCCCCTCTCTCCTTACCTTTTTGTGATGGCTATGAATTATTTATCGCTATCTCTAAATCAGGCAGCTAACTCTGGGAGAATAAAGTACCATTTCAAGTGTGAGGACTCCAAATTGACTCACCTATGTTTCGCGGATGATTTGCTGATCTTTGTGGAAGGTGATCTTCGCTCTGTGAATCAAGTGCTCCTAACCCTAAATGATTTCAGTGAGAGATCTGGCCTGGCAGTTAGTCTCCAAAAAACGAGCTTCTTCTCGTGTGGTCTTTCACCTACAGAAATAAGTCAAATCAGTACTGCAACAAAACTTGCTCATGCTTCTCTGCCAGTTAGGTACCTTGGTATCCCTCTTTCTAGCAAGAAATTGAACCTGGCAAATTGCACCAACCTAGTACAACAAATAAAGGGAAGACTCTCTAACTGGACTACAAAGACTCTTTCGTTTTCTGGAAGGAGACAGCTCCTATCATCTGTTATCAACGGAATCACTAATTTCTGGACTAGCTCCTTTGTGCTTCCAAAGAAATGTGTTCAGCTATTAAACTCAATGTGCAGTGAATTCCTTTGGAAGGGGACGGTTGGTGCTCATAATTATGCAAGAGTGGCATGGGAAACTATAACCCTTTCTAAGGATGAAGGTGGTCTGGGAATGCGTGATCTAATCTCTTGGAATAAAGCTTGTATTATCAAACTAGCTTGGATTCTGTTTTTCCGTAAAGACTCCATCTGGGCTACTTGGTATACTACAGAGGTCCTTGATGGAAACGTGAATAACTACTGGGTTATCAATACTAAAAAGAAGCACACTCAGTCTTGGTTTTCTAACAAGTTGTTAAAGATGAGGGATCTCGTCTACCCTTGGATCAAAATGGTTGTGGGCAATGGAAGGGATTGTAAATTTTGGACTGCTAATTGGTCACCCTATGGCAGATTGAAAAATTACCTTGGTGGCGCTGGAACGCTCTCTTCTGGAATCAGAACAAATGCTACTCTCGCTGATCTATGGAGAAATGGCAACTGGAGACTCCCTCCAGCTCGCTCTGACCCTCAGCTAAACGTTCAAATCTATCTCTCTTCCCTGCAGTTAACAGATGAAGAGGACAGTTATGAATGGTGTGTGAATGATGTTGTAAAGCAATCCTATTCAACTGGAGAAATTTATAATTTGTTGAAGGATCATCAGCCTAAGGTCACCTGGTTCAAGGAGGTCTGGTTCTCAGCTGGGATCCCTCGCCATCAGTTCTTGGCTTGGTTGTTTGTGTTAAACCGCTGTCCTACCAAGGACAGACTTCTTGGTTGGGGGTTACAGACAAATCCATCTTGTGTCCTTTGTAATGCCGGGTACGAATCTCGAAACCACCTTTTCTTTGATTGTGGCTATAGCTGGTCTCTTTGGACTAACATTAGTCGGCGCTGCGGCATCAATCCTTTTAGTGACTGGGACCAATCCCTTCATTCCCTTAACTCTCTACCTGCAAAGGGAACAAAGAGATCTTTAGCTCTTCTTGGTTGGCAATCAACAATTTATACTCTCTGGACTGAACGGAATCATCGAATCCACCAGTCAACTTTCAAGCCGGTCACCACTCTTCAAAGAATAATCGATTCCTTGATCAGAAACAGAGCCACTAGCTTGAGAATTGAGAGGCCAAAGCTTGCTTCATCGTGAGGCCAAAGCTTGCTTCATCGTTGCTCCAAAGATGGTTTGATACATCTGTTTAGCTATCATCAACTGCTCTGCTCCACTGTTGGGATCATGCATTGCCATTACCATCCTCTGTTTTCAACTCTTAATACTCTCTGTTCCTTCTTCCCAATTAGATCATCGATCTGGTTCTTTTAGGGTTCTGAAAAAAATTTCTTGTTTCCATGGATTGCTTATTGGGTCAGGACTATAATGGGCTATGCCCAACAACTTTTTCGTTCTTTGTTTTTTAAATAGAAAAATTTTTTCCAAAAAAAAAACATAGTACATTTTTATTAAAAAAAACTATAAAGTGTTGAAAATGATTTTGGCTGGTTTGGAGGGAAAAGTAATCAAAAAGTGTTTTCTTAAAATTGGAACAAAGAGAAATTCAAAAAAGATATAGAGCCAATGAGAAATGGACAGGTGTAAAGGGGACAATGGGACAATTTGAGAGCTAATCTTCTCGATCTCGGGGTTGAATTACAAACCCTAGAAGAAAAACGGCGAAATTCGGAGAAATGGGAGACGAGCAGCTTGATTTCGAACTCCCCGAGGAGATTCTGTCGATGGACCCTTTTGAGCAGCTGGATCTGGCGAGGAAGATAACGTCAATGGCGATAGCTTCAAGAGTGTCGAATTTGGACTCTGAGGTGGTGGAACTGAGACAGAAGCTTTCGGATAAGGATAGTGTGGTCCGTGAGCTTGAGGAGAAGGCGTCTCGTCTGGAGAGGGACTGTCATGAAGCTGATTCGAGGTTGAAGATCGTCCTCGAGGACAATGTGAGAACTCAATCTGAATCTGACAACAATTTTGTGTTTCAGCTTCTAGTGTTTGTATACTTAAAAAGATGATTTGCTTTTCTGCTGAAGATGAACCTTACAAAGGAGAAGGATTCACTGGCAACCTCTGTGACGAAACTCACTCGTGATTTAGCTAAGGTGAGACTTTTGTATTGTAATGATATGCTTTGAACAAGAGAGCTCTAATGTTTCCTATTCTTAGTTGGAGACATTCAAGCGGCATTTAATCAAATCCCTCAGCGATGAGAGTGCTCAGGTAACACACACATTCTTTTCTATTCCCTTCTCTCTATCTTGCATACTGATTTAAGACAATGTACGTTTGATTCTTCTTCTTTTTACAGCAAACTGAATCTGTTGATATTAAGACATGTGACCACTCTGCTTCTGGATCATATCCACCCAAAGGTACTGTACTGCATCCATTTTAAATTCCCGATTTCTGTGACTTATTTATCTTTCGACCATGTAGATGCACACTCAGTAAACCATTCTTACAGTGGATCTGTAGACTCAAACAATTCTACTGTCCAAGGTAACATTGAATCAACCATACCGTGTTTTGCTTTTTTTTTATATCTATGCTGCAACTAAAGAACACATCTGAGTTTTTACTTTGCAGCTTCAAAATACACTGCAAACAAATTCTCAATGACAACATACATCTCTCCACGTCGTACCCCAACCGCAACACCAAAGATTATCTCCACAACTGTATCCCCTCGAGCCTATTCTCCTAAAAGAACATCAGGTGCACTTTCTCCCACAAACACAACACTCTGGTACCCTTCAAGTCAGCAATCATCAGCTGCAAATTCTCCACCTCGCAACCGCACACTCCCAGGTTTATAGGCTCTTATAGATCGTTACTTATATAAATTGATACAGCTCAAGTAGATGATTCTCATAGATACTATGTATAAAACTCTTTTTTCCAGCTCGTACACCTCGGATGGATGGTAAGGAATTTTTCAGACAAGCCAGGTGAGGCTTTCTTCAGTTCTTGTCTTAGTATCAGTTTTATCATTATCCGCGGTTTCAAATTGTTGAGTTTTCTTCATTTATCATTCTCAGGAGCCGATTGTCGTATGAACAATTCAGTGCCTTCTTAGCTAACATCAAGGAACTCAATGCGCGTAAGCAAACCCAAGAGGTAAAAACCCGTTGCTTGTGCGCCATTTCTCTCTCGTTATGTTGACATTACGGATTTTAAAAAGTAGATGCTTTTGTCAGGAAACTCTGAGGAAAGCAGATGACATATTTGGAGAAGATAACAAAGATCTCTACATATCTTTCCAAGGTCTTCTCAACAGAAACATGCGTTAAAACTTTCTTAAAGTTGATTCTTGAATCTCCACCAATGTTATAGGATCATAACCATTGTAGTGTGTGTATTCTTCAAAATGAAATATCCCGGTTTGGAAAGTGTCTTTGTTCCCTCTCTTAATGCATTTTGCTAGAAAGTGGCTTTGAATTAGGCTTTTTATAAATTTAAATTAGTATTCGGTTTAGACAAACATACTACACATACATTATTACAATTTGCACCTTTTTTCTTAGAGTTGAGAAATCATGAGTTCACACTAAAATATATGCCAAATTATTTTTGAAATAAACGTATATCAATATTAGATTAAGGACTGCGTTAATACGTGGGTAATTGTGTTAAAAATTATTCACAGAAAATATTTAAATTTTAATTAATAACTCGTTGAATTACTAAAATATTTTGAAATACTATTTAAGTATGGATCTTAAATCGTTAGATGTAAAACTTGTATCTTAATTTTTCATATTTTAATTCATATCATGTGAATCATATATATATATATATATAAAAGTGTAATTCAACTCATATTCCTAATAACAAAGAAAAAAAATGTAATTTTATTCATAAAGCATATATAATAGTAGTTATGTGATAAAATCGTTAAAAAATACAAATAATGTAAAGTTAAATTAAAAAAAAATGTAATGTTAATAATCTCATGAAACCTATAAATTTATTTTAAAAGTAAATGTATTGGTATTATCTTCTTAACTTGTATAATTTTTACTTCATACAATTTTATTTTTTTAAACATAAAAAGGACCAATACTGTCTTAAGTAGAATTTTTTTTATTTTTTGTAATATTCTATAGTTACGTATGTTAAAAAGTGTGTTTAAAGATTTTTGTGTTCTTTGACATAGTTGTGGATATCTGAAATTTTTAGATTTAAATATCAATACTCTTTCTAATTATTTTCTGTTTATATATTCTATTGTTTTTTTATACTTCTTTTTCCATTTATTACTCTTTAAACAATATTAAAAATTTGGACCTTTTTCGATTTGTGCATGTCATTCTTGCGGAAGGGCCATGCTAATATTCTATTGTTTTATCATTTTTTTTTAATTCTTTCGACTTTTTGTTTTGTTTTTTACGATAGATATTCTTTCTAAGTTATTGTCTTCTATTTATATTGTATATTTGCCTTTGTTTACGACTTATATTCTTTCGATTTTTTTTTATAATTAGTTTAGACTATTAGAAATTTTATTTATTTTGTCTAATTAGTTTAGACTTTTAAAATATTTTTTGCTATCTAATTAATTTGGATTATTAACAATTTCCCTTTTTTACAATTTAGTTAGTTTCTTAACAATTATTTTATGTGTTTTCTATTTTATTTTTTTTGTAGAAATTATCATTTTTACAATTTGGTTTAATTTTGTATCTTTTCCATTTTTAATTTTACTTTTACTTAATTAATTTTAATATATAACACATGCCATCATCTCGATCAATATTAGTGGGGGTTATTTGTTTGTGTATTTTAATGGATTTGCAACTCCTAATGGATTTAAAAATCTGAGCTGAATCCACTGATTTTGAAATCCATAATAAGTAGATTAGGTGGATTTCAAAATCAAATAAAGTGAATTTACAAATCAACCAAATGGATTTCATTGACAAGAGTCAAAAACCTAAAAAAAAAAGTCATCGACAAAAGTATAAAAAACATCCGAATGAAATTTGCTTGAGTCAAAAGAAAAATCACATCGATCTTTCACTTATCATTTATTATTTTCATTACTAATGAAATCTGTCAACATGTTTGTTGTGATTGTTTCTCTCAATTGATTGGCATATTCTGTTTGCTGATTTGGGGTTGCAAGAATTTCTTCATCATTGTAATTACCTTTACGTAGTCATCCCATCTATTATACTAGTGTTAATGAGTTTTAGTACTCCATGGTTTATACGAACCCCTTTTCGATTGAGAATCCATGGTTTATATGAACTCCCTTTCGATTTTTTCTATTTTTCTGTGATTCTTCCATTGGTACTTTTTTGTTTTTCTAGGGTTTTGTGTTATATAGAGAGATTAGCAACGACCTTTGATGTATATACGATGTTAAAAATTAGAAGATTGTACAAAACAAAAAAATAGAAAAATGGAAAAGATATGTACTAGGTGGAATATTAACGTCTTTGATATATATATATTTATGACGTGAATATGTTATATTGGCAAATCCATCCAAATATGAAGGTAAACTTCAATATTTGAGTCTTTGTATTTTTAGTTTGAAATCCCTTTTAAATCCACTTAAATCCAATATATAATCAAATCCTTGTACAACTCTTTACTATTGAATAACACTTGATTTTAATTTGGATTTCAAAATCATAAAATGAATAACACTAGATTTTAATATGGATTTTACAATCATTAATTCAATAACATTGTATTTGGTTCTGATTTTCAAATCTATTAAAGTACACAAACCAATAACCCCTTATTAGACACGTGTCATGATTTACAATTTTGCATAAATGTCACGATCTCGTCAAGGAAATTTCCTTTATATAATAAGATGCGACATTATAATTTCAATATTACGTTATTCACAACATTATTTTATTTATAAAAAAAAAATCCCAAAAGAAATTAAGCAGACAGAAATAAAGCTGATATTCTTAATTCTTTAGACAAATACTTTAATTTAAATTAATTACATAATCTTATCAAGTTCATATTACTCTAGACAACTACTTTAATTTAAATTAATCACATAATATCATGTTCATATCATATACATATATCGTAAATAAAGCTAGCATGACCAAAGGGACTCTCCGGCACCATCCTCGTACACAAAAGCCATGTCGACGTCACCGGAGAAGTCTTTGTTTGTCGGAAAAGTAAACGGCAGAGGTTTTGTGTCAAAACGGTGGAGCGTCTTTATATGAACCAACTCGGCCTGAGCAAAAGCTAGCTGAGTTTGTAGAGCCTCGAGTTGTCTGTGTAAAGACGAAATTGTCCCTACACATCCGTACACAGGATCTTGCACCCTTGCGATGGCTTCGTACACCATCGAATTCACGGCGTCGCTCCGGTGGTTCTCCGGCAGCACCTACATTCGTTAGCAAAATTTGATATTGTGACCATTATTAAATGATAAATATAGTTTTGAATGGTATAACACGCAAACTAATAATTTTCAAAAAAAAACATGCAAACTAACGAAATAAATTTGCATAAGTAATTGTTAGATTTTAGTATATACACATTATAAATCAAACGGTTTAATTCTCTTGAGATAAATCATTGTTTGTGTCATTGTGTGTTTTTGGAAGTTTTGTTAAAGAATCAAATGATATTCTTAAGTTCTAACCACACGATTGAAACAAATGCTGCGTTTGTTTGAAACGATTATGTCTATTAACAGTATAAAATAGTAAGAAGTCGCTTTAAAGCATGGTTAAATTATTCACCGCGTCATAAATTAGTCCTAAGATAACAAATTTAAATAAATTAAATAACGACATGAACTTCTGCCTTTTAACGTGACATGCCATATAGACTTTTGATTGTAACTAGAAAGTGACTCCATAAAAAAAAAAAAAAAAAAAAAAAAAAGAAAGTGACTCCATACACTGTTCTTTTTTTTTGCTAAAATACTCCATACACTGTTCTTACACGCGGTTTCGATACTTTCCAAAAATAATAAAATTCTTTAGTAAAAAAACTATATCACATTGACAAGATCAAAAACATATATAAAAATAAAATCATAGTATTTTCTTAAAAAAAATTCAAGAATTAAAACTAATTGAAGAGTTTAATAATCATCCGAAAACTAATCGAGAACCTAAATTCTTTCGTGATACAATTGCAGGTTTTTAGTATTGGTCTGTTTATAGAATTATTTTCTTATGTAACGTATTCATTTACATTGCGAGTCATAAAATAACCAGAAGCTATGCAACTAAAAATACAAACAAAAATTGGGTAAATTAGATTAAAACAAACAGAGGAGTGAATTTTCACCTGCAACATCTTATTGACATTACTAGCACCAAAAATCTTGTGGACAATGGCAAACTTGTAAGGCTCTTTTGCCGGAAAATATGGAGCAAAGACACAGTCTTTCAGACATTTTCGCCGGAGAAGCTTACATGCGGCACAAGGCGACACTGCTCCTCCGTGTCTCTGACCCTTTTGTCTCATTGGTCCCATTTAGAAAAAGAGAGTTTTTGAAACTTGAAAGGAAGAGAAGAGGACTTTAGAGAATAGTGTGTGATTGTGTTTATATAGAGAGAGAAAAGTGAGACACCAAATCTTCTTGTGGGTCCAGCCCAAAAGTATTAAGTCATTAGATTTGCTTTGTTTGGACAAAAAATCCGATCTCTATTCCTTAAGATTTCTTTGGCCCACCATATAAATTCCAATGGTTTTTTCTTCTTATTTTATATGTAGATGTTGAAATGGGGGTTTGTTTTGTTTGTATACTGATTCGTATACTATACATAGAGTTTGTTCTATAGTTTCTTGCAAGTTGAAGCAACATTGCTTCTCTGTTTTGGTCGGGTATGGTATCAATTGTCACTTCTTGGTGAATATCAAGATCTAGTTGTATTTATAAAATCATATATATGATATAGTTTCAATTTGAAAATTTCAGATGTTGCATATATACGCTGATGTCAGTTGCGTTTAGTCAAGTGTAAATAATTTGTTCGATAACTAAAGATTTATAACTTGGGGGCGCTTGGTAATGGCTTTTGCTTTATACTTTACTGTAAACCTTTGGCTGTAGAGATTTTGGCTGTTGGTGCTTTGACTGTTATCTTAAATTTTAATAAAAGTCTGTTTGGTAATATATAATCTTTCGAAGCTGTGACTGTTAATTTAATAATTATTTATAAAAAAATTGTAAATAAAAATAATTTATCACATAAATATGAGAAAAATATATTAATAAATACATTTTTAGATTTTTTTTTCCATTCAATTTGCAATTTTTTTTATTTTCATCATTTTGCAAAATTTTGATAATTTATTGATTTATATAAAAATGGATCTCAAAAGAATAGAAAAAAAGAGATAATAATTAGTCAATCAATTTTTTTGAGTTTTAAAGTTATTTATAAATTTTAAAAGAGTTTAGATGATTTTTGGAAAAAAAGAGAGAGAATAAAACATTTAAAACTATTTATTTTTAACTTAAAGCCACCGAGACTTTAGAAAAAAGTATGAATGAAAGACAAAAAAAATAAAAAAAAAGCTTTGAAAACTTTAAAATCTTTTAAGACAATAAATCATGCTTGGCAAAAATATATCTTTAAAGGCTTTTAATTTTTTAAAGACTTAAAAGACACCTTACCAAGCACCCCCTTGATTGTTTAACACATATGGTTATTCTACAAGAAACACAACATCAAAACATATATCTATAAATGATCAAACATCATTTACAAATGGAAAAATGAACACCATCTTTTAAAAACATATTGTATATCTGTTTAACTTTATAAAACGTTTAAAACTGTATTTATCTCTCACTTATATATGTATCACAATATCAAACGAAAGATCTTTTGGTGATATAAGTATACACATGGTCGGTTCAGGGGTAGTGCATTAGGTGCATTTGCACCATGTACAACTGATTTTTCTCATTTTTCTTTTGGGTTTTGTAGCAATTTTTAAAAATACAGAGATTTTTACAATTTTAAATACATTTTAGAGTATTTTTTGTAATTTTTGCACTATGTCAATTTTTGTATTGTACAGAGTCTGAGTATACATCCACATGGACTCACGTAATTAACAGTTGGTTGGTCGGTTGTTATAACTTGTGCCCATTCGATATTGAAATACTTTGAAAACGATTGATTATATAATCACTGAGAAACAACTGGTTACATTTTTTCATTTTTATGTTTCTACATGTATGTATGCTTTTTTATAGATTGTTGGAACCAAGTTTCCAAGTTTTGGGACTCAAATGAGAACTTAATAATTTCGTAATACAGATTGAGAAAATATATAATTATTATTTTGGTTGGCAACAATATAGAAAGTGAAGAACCTGTTAATTTTTAAAGACGAAAATAAAGGGGGCGCTTGGTAATGGTTTTTACTTTATACTTTGCTGTAAACTTTTGGCTGTAAAGATTTTGGTTGTTACTGTTTTGACTGTTATCTTAAATTTTAATAAAAGTCTATTTGGTAATATATAATATTTCGAAGCTGTGACTGTTAATTTAATAATTATTTATAAAAAAAATTGTAAATAAAAATAATTTATCACATAAATCTGAGAAAAGTATATCAATAAATACATTTTTAGATTGTTTTTCATTCAATTTGCAAAAAAAAATTTCATCATTTTGCAAAATTTTGATAATTATTGATTTATATCAAAATAGATCTCAAAAGAATAGAAAAAGAGATAATAATTAGTCAATCAATGTTTTTGAGTTTTAAAGTTATTTATAAATTTTAAAAGAGTTTAAATGATTTTTGGAAAAGAGGAGAGAAAATAAAATATTTAAAACTATTTACTTTTAACTTAAAGTCATTCCAACGAGGCTTTAGAAAAAAATATGAATGAAAGATAGAAAAATAAAAGAAAGGCTTTGAAGACTTTTAAATCTTTTAAGATAATAAATCATGACTTTTAAATCTTTTAAGATAATAAATCATGTTTGGCAAAAACATGTCTTTAAAGGCTTTCAATTTTTTTAAAAACTTAAAAGACACTTTACTAAGCACCCCTAAAATCTCGAAGTAGGAAAAGATGCATATACATTTGCTCAAAATATGGTTGGTTAATTTTCCAAGAGTTAAATGTTTAATGGGCATAGTTAGGTTGACAAAAAAAAAAAAAAAATGTTTAATGGGCTTTCTTTGTTTGGGCCACGAGTTAATACTAATAGGCTTTTTCTTGTATTTCCTTACAAAATATAACGCATGTGGAAAAAGCAAAATGTATTTTCTTAAAAAAAAAAAGCGTCGTTGTTTTCATGGGCTCAGATTAAACAGAGAAAGTTTTCTTTCGTTTGATCGGAAAATGATCGCCATGGAAGAATTTCTCAAGGAGTTCGGAGATTACTATGGATACCCTGATGGTCCGAAGAACATCAAAGAGATCCGTGAGACCGAATTCAAGAGATTAGATAAAGGTCCAGTCCTTTTTTTTTGTTTGGTTCCTCGAATCGTGTATTAGTTATTCTTTCGGAAGAAAAAAAACATTGGGTTGGGTTGGTCCGTGTAGGAACAGCTAACTACTTTAGAGTTTCGAAATGAATTGAATTTGAGTTTGTGTATGGTCGATGGGAAATTGATAAGTGATCACTACTCATATAAACACTAGAGATTTTGTGAATTTGTGCAATAAATGCTTAGAATCCATACGAATTCAAGAATTATCCTTCCCAGTACAATCAAGTTGTTGTTCATCAACTTATAAGCTCCTTTGGTGTGTGCAGGTGTTGTATACTTGGATCATGCGGGTTCTACTTTGTATTCTGAGTTGCAGATGGAGAATATTTTTAACGACTTTACTTGTAATGTTTATGGAAATCCTCGTATCCTCATCTTTTGAACCTCATAAGACATTTTTTTTTACTACAAGGCTCTCAGATTTTGTATTCCTCTGCTAAGTTTGATGTTGATTGGTCTGAAAGAATGATGTTAGCCTCTTCTGTACATCTTGTTACTATAATATCTTTATTGCTTAAAGGGGTTCCTTAATAATGATTTAGACAGTCAAAGTGATATCAGTTCAGCGACCAGTGACCTTATAGCGGATGCTAGGCATCAGGTAGTACATTCTTAACATTTCTTCTACTTTTTTTATATATATAAATCTTTGGTTTTTATGGGATTCTTATAAGTTGGTTGCATTGCCCACTGGAGTCAGGTACTTGAATACTTCAGTGCATCTCCTGAAGATTACAGTTGCATATTCACTTCCGGAGCCACAGCAGCACTGAAGCTTGTCGGAGAGACATTTCCTTGGACCCAAGACAGCAATTTTTTGTATTCCATGGAGAATCACAACAGTGTGCTTGGTATTAGGGAATATGCATTAGGTCAAGGTGCTTCGGCATGTGCAGTAGATGTTGAAGAGGCAGCTAACCAGCCCGGTCAGCTAGCAAGTTCAGGACCATTTATCAAGGTAAAACATCGTGCTGTGCAGAAGAGAAACACTTCTAAACTCCAAAAGGAAGAGACAAGAGGTCCGTTAGCTTGGAAATTTTCTCTTTGTTCTTTCATCATGAACTAAGTCTGTTCAAGATTTAGCGCATGTCATCTTCTTGTACTTTGGGTAGATAATCGATAATCGACTTTTCTAGTTTTCTTATCCTGTGTTTTAATGTCTCTTATGTTTACAGGAGATGCCTATAATCTATTTGCTTTCCCCTCAGAGTGCAATTTTACCGGCTTGAGGTTCAACCTAGATCTCGTGAAGTTGATGAAAGAAAATACTGAAACTACACTACAAGGTTCTCCCTTTGCCATGTATGTTTGTCTTACACTCTCTCTTATTTTCCCTAGTGTCTTGCATTGGTGATGCTGAATGTCTGTTTGTATTCATATTGCTGAGGTTTGACGATGTTAATCCGAGGAGAATCCAGCTCCTTGGCCATAGTGAATTTTCACGTACATGATCCTCTAGTGTGAGTTAGGTTTAGCCTTAGAACAGGAGAATTGGTATAGGAATCAGCCATATATAATACAATTTATCTGCGGTTGATATGGTGATATCTAGAAATGAAATGTGCACATATTGATGATTTACAGTTTTTAATAATATGAGCTAAAACCTGTTTGAAATTTTTGAAGGAACTAGTTTGGCTTGATCTGAGACTTCTCTCTCTATTGATTTCAAATGTGTCTCGGACTTGGTTCGTTTTATTGGTTTTCTGTTGTTTTGACTTTCGTCATGTCTTATGTCCTTGTTCAAGGAGCAAGCGGTGGATGGTCTTGATCGATGCTGCCAAAGGCTGTGCTACCCTACCACCTAATTTATCAGAGTATCCTGCAGATTTTGTTGTTGTGTCATTCTACAAGGTAGCTCCGGATTTTTCTAAAAATAAATGAGGAAGCTCTTTCGTTATCATACTTCTGACTTTCTTGTTTCCGCTGTTTCCATGAAGTTATTTGGTTATCCTACTGGGCTTGGTGCTCTCCTTGTACGGAATGGTGCGTAATTGTTCCTGAGGTTCATCTCCTTCTGTATATCTTCATAAATGTGACAGTAGTTCAGAAAAAAACTCTTTAAATTCGTAACTCAAAACAGAGCCGTTCTGACGTGATATTTTCTTGCTATTGTAATGTACAGACGCTGCCAAATTGCTCAAAAAGACTTACTTTAGTGGAGGTATGCATCTCATTTGGTTGTGTAAGATGGTTGATTTTGTGTGGCATCTAATTAAGATAATGCGTACAGGCACTGTAGCTGCTTCAATTGCTGACATTGACTTTGTAAAAAGAAGGGAAAGGGTAGAGGATTTTTTTGAGGATGGCTCTGCTTCATTCTTGAGCATAGCAGCCATCCGCCATGGCTTCAAATTACTTAAGTCTCTTACTTCTTCTGCAATTTGGATGTGAGTAGAACTTGTGCCATGCAGAACCACTACTCTGAAAATAACTCTAAAATTCGTCTAGTAGGGCTTTGCTTTTTTGAAGACGCATATGTTGTTGATCCTTGTTAACCGTTGTTTGAAATTTGCAGAAGTTAAAAAGTTCCTTCCAAACCATCTGCTAGTGTAGAAGCTAAAACGTGTTCTGTATCTATTTCCTAGGCACACGACATCACTTTCCATGTATGTGAAGAAGAAATTGCAGGCTTTAAGACATGGAAACGGGGCTGTTGTATGTGTTCTGTATGGCAGTGAAAATCTGAAGGTAAGTTCTTTCATTCATGATCAAAAATAGGTAGTTTTCTTTAGCATAATTCATTAATTATATGGCTTAATTTATTGAGGGAAAAATATGCTTCAACAAAAAGGGAAGCAATGAGCATAAGAAGGAAACAAGCATCAATCCTTGCATATTTAAAAATATCATCATTTACTTCTTTGTGTGACCTTAGTATTTGATTCATCCTAAGTTTTTATGTTACAGATATTATCACATAAATCAGGCCCAACGGTCACATTCAACTTGAAGAGACCTGATGGCTCTTGGTTTGGCTACCTGGAGGTGGAAAAGCTTGCTTCTTTATCTGGAATTCAGTTACGGGTATGTTTTGGAGACACAGTTAATTTTTTCCCTCTTTGAATTCTTCCACCCAAATGAGAACAGAAGAGAAGAGAAGTTACTTGAGTAAAATGAGGGTTTTGCATTCTTTTGCAAGGCATAATTTTGCATTTGGTTATTTGACGCTGCATGCCATTTTACTTCATTTTGGTGTAGACAGGATGCTTTTGCAATCCTGGCGCATGTGCAAAGTATCTCGACTTGTCTCATTCTGATCTATTGTCTAATGTAGAGGTATACTTGTTCTTTTTTTTGTGTGCTTATCATTCGTTTTGCTGGCCTTGGTTTAGCAGATCTGGTATTGTATAGTTGACCATGACATCCCTTTATTTAAACCCAGGCTGGGCATATTTGCTGGGATGGCAATGATTTGATCAATGGAAAACCAACAGGGGCTGTTAGGGTTTCGTTTGGTTATATGTCAACCTTTGAAGAGGCCAAGGTATGTATATATATATACATGTAGGTTCCTTTATTTAGGGTTTCCTCAATTCCATGTCTTCGAAGCTGTAGAAATTATGAGCAAAGCTTATTTTCAACTCTTGTGTTGCGGTTGCCTAATTAAAGCCTATGCGTCATTTGCAGAAATTTATTGATTTCATCATAAGTTCATTTGTTTCACCTCTAAAGAAGATTGGGAATGGAATCATCGTCAGTGGAAGGTTTACTCAACTTCCTGGTGAAGGTATGTTTTCTCCTAATTGTTTTATGGTGCTTTGTTCCTAATATCACTAGCTGTTGCTATTTCACTCTCTTGGAGAATTGTTCACTCCTGTTGATAGAGAATCGATTCAGTCACTTATTCTCTGGGATTTGATTTTATTAGAGTCACCACCTTTACATGTTTACCTTCCCATAATTTTGTAATTGATGCTTGTGTTAGCCACATATATAAAACGAATGTAGCTTGTTGTTGCTTCATATGATCTTCGGACAACCATGAGATTCAACTTGTGAGATAACAACTTCCTACATTATGTATGATGTCTGAATCTAAGGATCCCCATTGTGTTGTTGTTACGCAGAACTTGAAAGCAAAGAATCCTTTCCAAGCTACTACCTTAAATCAGTAACCATATACCCAATCAAGTCATGTGCTGGATTTTCTGTGACTCGTTGGCCACTTTGCAGAACAGGTATTTCGTTTAACTTGCTTTGTCATACTCCAAAATCAGTGCTGCATTTTGTGCAGGTATTAGTGGTTACAACCAATCTATTTGACGCTTATGAATTAATTTGTGTTTTATGTTTGAAAAATACAAGGCCTGCTGCATGATCGAGAATGGATGATTCAGGGTCTGACGGGTGAAATTCTTACTCAAAAGAAGGTACTAGAGCATCTTCTAACTGGAATCTTCATACCTACGGATCTGTCACCAAAGTTTTTATTTGCCTGGGAATGTCTTCTAGGTGCCTGGGATGTCTCTTATTAGCACCTTTATCGACCTTGAGGAAGGATTATTGTCTGTAGAATCTGCTCGCTGCAAAGACAAGTTGCACATCAGAATCAAGACTGATTCATATAATCCGAGGAGCCATGAGTTCAATTCACATGCCAACAAGTATGCTCCCTAACATATAATTTCTAACTTAAACTGTCTTTAATAAATTTGTTTTTGGTTGCAGAGTTGAAAATCATAACGAGGAAACTAGAATCAATTGTTGGTTCACTGATGCCATTGGTCGGCAATGCAAGTTGTTACGGTATTCTAGCTCTAATTCCAAACACTGCTTGAATAGAAACAAAGCTCCTGGTCTGTGCAGAGATTTGGAAAGCAATATCAACTTTGCTAATGAAGCTCAGTTTTTGTTAATCTCCGAGGAGAGTGTTGCTGACCTAAACAGAAGATTAGAAGCTAGTACGTTTTCATTTCCTTTTACTTACATCTTTTTCCTTTTCGCTTAATAAAAACTGATTTGGTTGCAGAAGACGAGGATGACAACCAAGCTCGTAAGAAACTCGATCCATATAGATTCAGACCAAATCTGGTTATATCCGGAGGTGAAGCATACACAGAAGATAAATGGAGAACTCTGGCGATAGGAGACCATCATTTCACAGTAAGTCCAGTATCCATATATCATTCGATTCGTAATCTTATGTACAAACTTCACGGTTCTCGGGCCTCTTTTCCTTTTTTGTTTTGGTGCAGTCGTTGGGCGGTTGTAACCGGTGCCAAATGATAAACATAAGTAATGAGGCTGGACAAGTGAAGAAATCCAATGAGCCCTTAACAACTTTAGCTTCATATAGGAGAGTAAAGGTTCATCATTTTGAAACCATTCTATATTCATAACAAAAAGGTATTTGATAATTGTTTGTGAAGTAACATTTCTTGGTCTCTCACTGGACTCAGGGAAAGATCTTGTTTGGAACTCTTCTGAGATACGAGATTGATGCAAAAACAGAGTCTTGGATTCGAGTTGGGGAAGAAGTGAATCCAGATATTGAATAGGACTATACATAAAAACACAGGAAGAAGCACACCAAAGAATATGTTACTTGATTGTATACCATTGTATCACTCTTCCAACTTTGTAGAAAAAAAGGGAAGAAAAATTCTGAATAAAATAGCTCAGGAGTATACAAAATAGTTTTCTGTAGTCTACTAGTTTGTACTAAACCAATTAATTAGAAGCAGAAATGACCAAAAATTAACGTTATGTATTATGCCTATTTCAGTATCCAACTCTCCTCTTCTTGTTGTGCATTTCTCTAGAGGTCAGATTGATAAGTTGCTTAGGTATGGCTGCTCCACAACTTTTTAAAGCCTCAACCAAATCAGGGAAGAGATTCCTGTTTTCCTCATTCACAAACAAAAATGCAGTGCCCATCTTAGAGGCCCTGCCAATTACATGTATGTACTCCTTGATGGTCTTGGGCATGTCAAACACTATTACCTGCTTGACCACCAAGAGGTCAACTCCTCGGCCTAAAACTCCAGTAGATACAAGAACGGGCACTTCTCCAGCTAAAAACGAACCCATTACGTCTCTCCTCTCTGCCATTGGTTTCTCCCCATGGATGGATAAAGCTTTTATCCCCGTGACCACGGTTATAGCATTAGCCAAGAGATCTGCTCCAACTCGAGAACTCACGTAAACAACAGCTGGTGGCTTGAAATGGTTTTGACTTTTCAGTATCTCAAAGAGCTTCTGTTTCTTTTGCTTTGCATCAACCCATACAGCCAATTGGTTAACAGTCTTGTTAGGTATGTTGGGTTTACCAACGGATACTGAAACCATTTCCTTGGCGAGTGACCCTCCCACTTTCTCCACCTCTCTTGAGAGGGTCGCTGAGAAGAGCAAGACCTGAGGTTGTGATAAGGCCCGGAATATCTGCATCACCTGATCCCTGAAGCCTCTCTCAAGCATGCAGTCAACCTCATCGAGCACAAACGTCATAACGTAATCCAGTTGAATAGCGTGCTTCGTTAAAAGGCCCAGAAGCCGACCTGGAGTACCAATGATCAATTCCACACCTTGCTGAATACGATATAGTTGTCCAGACATTGGATCACCACCTACAACAAGCGCAGTCTTGAACGGCAATCCTTTACCGAGAATCTTAGCCTGATGTTCAACTTGGACGCATAGCTCTCTAGTTGGAGCCAAAACCAAAGCCAAAGGGCTCCTCTGCTCTGAAGGATGCTCAGAACGGAAGCTCGCAGAACGAGAAACAATAGGAAGAAGAAAAGAAGCCGTCTTCCCAGAGCCAGTAGCGGCAGAAACAAGCATACTTTTACCGGTTAAAGCAACCGGAATGGCTTGCATCTGAATAGGAGTGGGAAACTCATAACCAGCAGTTTGTAAATTGAGAAGAAGCTTAGGGGGAAGGCCACACGAATGGAAAGACAAGACAGGTGGAGGAACATGTTGTGATCCTCCTCCTTGGACATGAATGTCAAACTTGGTTCTAAGAAACTGAGCATCATTGAAAGAAGCTCCTGGTTCTCTAACATAGAAACACTCATCGGTAGCAGGAAACAGTCTAGTATTGAGTGTATGCTTACACTGGAGGCTGCAAACGTCATCGTTGGTCTTGTCGCAAATGTATTCACCATAACGACCGCAGATAACACATTGAGGCTCGTCGGGAAGAGGGTCTCTTTGATCTATGGACTTTTGTTTGATACCATCAGTGGAATCGATATAAGCAGAAGAAGATGCAATCGAGTGCGATTCTTCCTTCATATTCCCTAGTACTGGATTTTGGATTTTTGCTTTTGCGAAGAGGACGAAGAAGAAGAAGAAGAATAAAATAGTAAAAAGTAAATAAGATACGAAACGCGTCGTTTTGTGTTTTAAAAAATAAATAAAGACACGTCTTGGTCGTCTTCTTCTTCTTCTTCTTCTTCACCACAGCGATTGAGCTTCTCTAGAGGCTAACTTTGTTGTCTCGTAACTCGGATTTATTCGGAGGTAATCTATCTGATCTCGTAACACTGGATTGTATCTGATCGTTTCTCTCTCTCATCTTTGTGTTTTTTTTATTCTTGAGTAATTGGTACATCTCTAGGGGGTTTTGGACTAGATTTCCAAGGAATTTTTAGGGTAAGTTTGGATCGTTGACGAAGAGAGTCTTTTTGATATGTGATTCACTTTCTCATATAGCTTAGTGATGTTTAATTTCAGTTTGTTGATCTGCTCAGATGGCAGTCCATTACTGGGCAGTTGTATTGCTGCTAGTGTTGCCATGCCTTTTCACTATTTCAGATGCTAGTGCTGGCGATGCCGATCCTATTTACAGGTACTCTCCACGATTTTAGGGCTTTTCTTCAAGATACCCTTCTTCTTCTTCTTTTTCCTTTCCACCATCTACTTGGTTTTGGCTACTCCTAGTACCTTGGATGTTAGCATCGTTTGCCTCATGGACATTATGAACTTTCTGGGACTTTTTTTCTCAGGACATGTGTTACCGAATGTGAGATAAGCGGTTGTGTTGGACAAGATTGCTTCCCTCTGTGCAATTCTTCATCCAATGCTGGTCCGTGGTACATTCAAGAGCCTCTCTATTTGCAATGGAAAAAGTGGGGTTGTCAAGGTGATTGTCGCTATCAGTGCATGGTTAATAGAGAGAGAGAACGGGAGACTCTCGCTCAAGCCCCTGTCAAGTATCATGGTAAATGGCCCTTCAAACGTGTCCTTGGAATTCAGGTCAGACAATTTCTTCCTAAAACCCGCTTCTGCCTTCTTTTACCAAAATTAGATGGAACACCTGTCTCATTTACCTTGTTCATTGTTAGGAGCCGGCTTCTGTTGCTTTCTCTGTGCTCAACTTAGCAATGCATTTCCATGGTTGGCTTTCCTTTTTCATCACGCTCTACTATAAGTTGCCTCTCAAACAAGATAAGACGGCCTACTATGAATATGTCGGTTTGTGGCATATCTACGGTTTCCTCTCCATGAACTCTTGGTTCTGGAGTGCTGTTTTCCACTGCCGGTAATAACATCTTCACATTACTTATCATACACAGTTTACTTCATAATTTCTATCTGGTAAACTGTCTTTATGGTTCTCAGGGATGTTGACCTCACAGAGAGGTTGGACTACTCATCCGCAGTAGCCGTTCTCGGATTCTCACTTATCTTAGCCATCTTAAGAACCTTTGATGTTCGGGTCGAGGCTTCAAGAGTCATGATATCCGCTCCAATACTAGCTTTCGTGACCACCCACATACTTTACATCAACTTCTACAAACTCGACTATGGTAATTCGCAAACTCTTCCCCCTATTGTCAATATGTTTTCTACGCAGTCTCGGGGAATTAACTGGTTTTGAATGTTTCTTACAGGTTGGAACATGATTGTGTGTGTGGCCATGGGAGTCGCTCAACTTGTCTTATGGGCAAGATGGGCCGCTGTCTCGCGCCATCCTTCTAATTGGAAACTATGGGTGGTTGTGATTGTCGGAGGCTTAGCCATGCTTTTAGAGATATATGATTTTCCTCCATATGAAGGCTACTTCGATGCTCACTCAATCTGGCACGCAGCTACAATTCCTCTTACCATTCTCTGGTGGAGCTTCATTAGGGACGATGCTGAGTTCAGAACTACCAGCCTCCTCAAGAAATCAAAGACAAAGGCAAAATGAGTCTGTTTACCAAATTTCACAGGGTTTTTTATTCGATTTGCACGATTTCCACAAAAACACGAGCACTGTGGAAAAACCGATGGTGGAAAAAGATTCAAACATAAAGAAGGCGGCCGAGTCTTTTGTTTATATCTAGCTGGTTTTGTGGGTTTCTTAACTTTCTTTAGTGACAGATTCAGAGGTTTTTTCTTCAGTTTGTTTTTTCAATGTTTAAACATTACCTTCCACAGATTTGTCATGGCTTTACTTTTGGTCAATTGAGATTTTGATATCATTTACTCATTCGTCGTACACAAAATCGTGCCAAAATCTTTTTGGTATCAGACTCTAATCAACACTTTTTGACAAATCTTGTGATCTCTATGATTGTGTACAAAAATTTGAATCTACAAAAGACGTGAAAAACTCTGAAGTCCACCAGTTTTGAGTTTTCTCTTTCATCAATCCGCTATTTGTGACACGACCTGCATGGATCAGACATCTTATGAGAAATAGCCCAACAAAAAAAAGCATGAGCGAGAGAGAGATCAAGGATTTTGCCTGAGTAATCAAAGGTTTTGCACAATCTTCCCATTCTGTAGCCCATCGACCCGAAGAACCAGTCTCCATTGCACCCGCTTTAAGCGACATTAGTGCATCACAGTTCTCGGGAAACCCCTTAAAGAGAATCTGTTCAGAAAAGCAGAAGACAAGAACATTAGTGGTAAGGTAAAAAAGGTCTTCAAAAGAAACACATGATGAAGTTACTTGCCAATAATTGATCCGCTAGTTCCGATGAAGATGAAAACAAGAGTCCGTTCTTCCCATCTTTAACGAGTTCTTGAATGCTTCACGAAAATATACAGTTTACAAGTTTTAGTCTTTGCTAGTGAAAGTATTGAAAGCCGCTGAGTATTTACCATGAGTAGGAAACCGAGCAAACTGGGAGGCCACATCCAAACATATCAACAACCTAAAACGCCAACAATCAGTAACTAGTTGACAAAATGGAAAATCAAGTCTTTAGTCTCAACCTTATTGTAGCACTGGCACATATGAGCTCTAATTATAAGGACGTTACCTTCATGGGAAGGTCTAAACCCGATGATGAAGTGTGTAAGCAAACACCGAGGTCTGCAGAACCTAAGAGCAATGGGTAATCTTCAGCTGCGAGCCACATTGTTCGGAATGCCACATGTTTGAGGTTTAACCGTTTGATTTTCTCCTCGTACTTCTCCTTTTCAGGCCCTTTACCTTCACGGACAGTATACATAGCTAATGATAAAAAAAAAAATATAGCTAAATTTTCTTATGTTCTAAAAAGACGAACCATGTTTACCTGTAATGATGAATACCAAGTTGGGATAGCGGTATTGCTCTTCTGAAATTTCGCCTACATCACTTCCTTTCGACCTTGCATCAACACGCCGGTCATACATAACTGCAGCTTCCAATAGAATACCAAAATCTTCATCGGAGGTCCTGAAAAAGTCATGTTCTGGTATTCAATGTCACAGAAGGATGATACCACAGGAGTGAAAGTGAACAAAAGAATGATAATGTGTCCTCACCAGCTTGTACTGCTCACAACAAGAGCTGGTCTATTCGGCTTAAGCAAAATATCAGCATTAATTTTGGTAGTAAAAAGGGTTTCATTCAGTTCTTGCTTCTCCAGTTCTACATTTGAATTAAAAGATTTGGCATCAGAAGAAAACAATAAACTCAAAAGGAATCAGAACATGACTTTTTAACTTAATGGTGATACCTCCACTGATGATATCATAGACACCAATTGGATGGCAAAGATCTTTCTTGACTCGGCAAAACAACTAAAGAAGTAACAAAAAGTTCCATTACACTGAATGCCGCATTCTACCCAGAGGGAAAGTGATTGGCAAAACTAATCTATAGAAAAGAAGAGCTAACCTCGTGCCTTTCTTGAAGCAAAGCAGGGCGGAAAAACTCAGGAGGCTGATCATACAAAACGTTGGCTCTGTTTATCAATTAAGAAGATTATTGCATACAAAATAAGAATCACATAACATTTTCTTTTTACCTAGAAATCAAAATGTTACAGGTGATCTTACCTGACTCCCCAATTCTGATCCAGTTCATGTTGCATTGCCTTTGTCACACATAGCGAACCTGTTGCCATCTTTCCATAATGCTTCTCAAACCTAAAGCATGCAAAGGTTATTATTTCACCCTTAGAGATAAAAAAAAAAAAAAAAAAGAAGAAGGTGAAATTCGATAGTTTCCAGTAAGTGGTTGTAAACACACCAGCGGTATAAGGTAACAAGCAAATTGTTTCTCCCTAAAGACAATGCCAACAATGTGTATCCAAAATTATGCCAATCTATAAGAAAAGCTGCACGTCTCCAAGAACTCGCCCACTTGACAGCAATTAGGGTAGGGACGGAAGGAGGATTCTGCATAAACAAAAAAAATGAGAAAATTCCAAAGTGAAGACAAAAGAAAAACAAGTTTACCTGGACTAAGAAAATGTCAGGAGCCGGTACTTTGACGAAAAGAAAGAAGAGGAGCATGGTAAACTGAATAAATGCCTTGAGCAAGAGAGTTACAGGATAAAGTATCTTTGGCAAGAGTTGAATGAACCGAGGCTGCGCCTGTAGTAGACCCATAGAAAAATGAATTTGTACATATATATGGTATAATTGTGAACAATTTGGTTACCATGGTATGGATATGGATTGATGGGTGGTTCAAAAGAGCTTCATGGGGTATAGAGCCTATTCATGATTAAACAATTAGACAATAATGATTCAGAAGAAAGACTGACTAGGAGGAGTCCGAATCCATACCTCCATAAGCAACAATGTCCACTTGAAATGATGCCTGCCGAGCAAGAGAAAGAGCGTGATATTGCATCCGAGGACTGCGGCCAAGATCTCCAAGTACCACAACACAAGCCCTTCCTCTCTTCCCCATCGAAATCAACGCGATTGCAGACCAAAACGATTACCTAGGATCAAATCGGAACTAACATTATTGGGCCTGGGTTGGGCTCGTGAGTTATAGGCCCATATGTTCTAACTCAACAGGGGATTGATTGATTGATTTCCTTCTTCTTGATTCGCTAATGAATGGATCATCCGTCAGGTAACTTGGTGATTTTCAGTTTGAATCTCACAGTTTATTATGATCTAAAAATTCTAGGCATTTCAGGACAAGTTGCTCCTACTCTGGTGGAGTTTCTGGAAGTAGCCATCACAGTGGTTGTTTTCCTCAAAGGTGTTTACCCATCTGGTGAGTAGATCTATGGAAACAGAAACATTTCTGTTTTCAATTGCTGAGTGACTGCTCATCTTTCTTTTTGTGAAGCTGCTTTTGAAAGGCGGAGATATATGAATTTGTTGGTTCAAAGGGCCAGGAATCCTGAGTTACGCCACTATATCCACTCTGCTACTTCTGCCCTTCTTCCTTTTATCCTTAAGGTTCTCTTCTTGATGCAACTAATTCAAACTTCAACTACTAGCGTACATCTTTAATCTTCATGTATCAATTCATGTCACAGGTCCACCTCTAATATTTGCCTTTGTTTCCATTATCATTCACCATGTTTGTTTCTTGTTTTATGAATCAGGGTCTTGTTGAAAGAGTAGCTGTCATATTTTTCAGTGAGGATTATGTTCCTGTGGAGAGATTCATCTTCAAGCTCACCATTAACCCGTCTCCCGTACAAGAGGCTCAACTGGAATTCGCTCTTAGGTCCTTCTTAATCAAGCTTTCCGTCTCAACATCCATTTTCAAGCCTCTTCCCCAAAGTATATACATCTCTGCCTCCACCGTTCCACATTCTCTTATATCACCTTCATGTTTCTAAGTTTTCTAGCTTTTCCCCGCTCATTACAGATTGTAGATGGGAGATAACGGCTTATCTTAGGTCACTTCCTCAAATAGGTTCAAGCAAAGAGGGCGAGCTATGGATTCCAACAGACACAAAGCAGTGGCAAAAGCCACCAGTTATTACACCGCTCAAATCTCTTAACAGCGAGCCACTCTGCTTGCAGCTTTACTTGGAACACCCAAACTCGTCTGAACCACAACCTTGTCAAGGCCAATGATGTCTCAGCTTACATCGCAGGAAATGCAGCCCATGAGACATAACACATGAGGTTCTACTCAACTGTACCATTTTCTCTCCTTTATGTTTTGCAGGACGTTAAGGAAGATCATTTTTAATTTATGCCAAAGTTGCGTTTGAATCATGTAGGAAATTGTCAACTGACCGACCAATAGCAGAAACTAGAAAGTAGTAATAAATCTTATTGAAGCTAAAGTGGTTGTTAGGTAATTGGTTCCAAGTTAGAAATTTAGTTAGGTTTGATTTATTTATTTATTGTGCCAAAGCTCTGCATTATACTGTAACTACTATGTACATGGTTTAATTAGGGCCAATTATCGTCTTTTACTTGGAACTCTACAGTCTAAATTTAGTTAGGTTTGGTTAAAGATTATTATTGTGGTGTTAGTATGTTGTATATCTCAAAGCTCTGCATTATCATTGTATATATCTAGTTAGTTACTCTTTATTTTAATACTGCATATTGTTTATTTCTAGATTACTCTGTATTTTAATACTTCCTCTATTTTCTTTATAGGATTTTATAGCTGAAAAAATGCAAAATTTAGAAAAACAGCACATGTAGCTAATTAATGTTCCTCTACATGTAGCTAAATTGTTTGCTTATTGAACTTTGTACACTACTTTCTGAAACTATACTCCCTCTCTTAGCGGAAACATCTTACATAAGTCTCATGGGCTGTTTACAAAAAACAACCCCTTTTCGCATCCAGTAGAGTTTTCCTTATTATATTTCCATTTACATTACTGTTGTTAATTGCTAGAAAGGAAAAATTAGTGCCGCTTGAGTTGAGTCTGAACTAAATTCGTCTCTTATTCCTCAATAAGAGTGAAATTTTACTAGATTGTTTACGAGGCAATACAAGTAAACATGCAAAAGAAAACTGACATGATGTGTAAATTGTGAGGAGACTCACTCAAAAAGTCATATCACTGCACCTATAGCTTACTATATGGACAAAAACCATAATGATCGGATATCCTTGCTATAATAAGATGCATAGCAAGATCTTGTTCATTGCTTCAAGTCCTCGCATTCTTTAAACACACAAGGTAGAAAAACGATACTGTATGCGTAACATAAGACAATTAAAATCCAAATCAGATTATGGAAGTTGTACAAAAGAAGATTAAAAAACATACAACTCCAACACTAAGAAAGCTACAAAAGCCACAACTCTCATTTGGTCACTACCAATCATTTTTATCTGTTTATAAGAAAAGAGGATGGAGAAAGAGAGCCGAAAACAAGGTTTTTTTCCTTCCAAATATTTGTATTAACTTATGTTTTGCGAGGTGGTGGTGGTGAACTGCTGCTACTGCTGTTACTGCTGCTTCTTTTTCCTCTCAGTGGCCTAAACATACCCATTAATCTTCGATTAGAGCAAAAAACAACATTAACAGCTATTTGAACCAAACGTTGTCTTCAAAAGTCTAATTGTAACCTAAACTTTACTTCACGTAACTTAACAGTGGAGCTTTTTTTTTTAAGTGAATGCTACAGACTAAGATGAGGATTAGTGTTAAGACAAAGTAAGTGTTTACCTCCTAGGGCTGCGGCTCCTTGAAATCTTCCTAGGAACCTGCAGGTTTTAATAATGCATATGTGATAATTAAGTCAAAAATACAGTACTCAACAACGCATCAACATTTTCATAGCTAAAAAGAGATCTGCAGCAATCACTTACCCTTTTCGGGCTCGGCGAACTAGAGTAAGAAGATGACCTCCCACGTCTCCCAGCTGGACCTCGTCCCCTGCTTTCAATCAAAGACAATATTACATCAATAACAGACTCCACTTTTTCATTTTTCGTAATCATGTCTCTAGGAACTGGTATGTTACAAACCTACACATAAGAAGGACAAGACAAAGTAGATTCTTGGGTTCTACTCGTGAATTATGCAAGACTCAAAAACATATCCTGAATCTTGTATCATTCTATGTACTATCTTAGCTATTCAAAGATAAGCCTAGCAAACGAGTTAAAACATACCTGCGAGGTGAGATGGACCTTGAACGAGAGCGACCAAGCCTACGAATTGGGGATCGACTACGCCTGCGGATCGGAGATCTTCTGGGTGGAGTGCGTCTCCTTAGAGGTGACCTGAAACACCCAATTCAAAAAACATAAATAAAAATGACACCATTTTCCAGCTCTAATGTACAGAGTACCATAGCCTATAGAGCTTTAATTCCTATCCTCCAATTACTAGGGGCGTAATTCGGGTACCGCAGACTTACCTTCGCCTTAGAGGGGGAGGAGACCGTCTTCGGATAGGACTGCCACGGATTCTTCTAGGGGATCCCCTGTTGACAAGTAAAAATGAGCTATCAATTCAGAAAACACCAACCAAAAAACAGATGGTAACCAAAGCTAACCTTGGAGATCTATATCGTCTTGGATGGGGAGAAGATGGAGAACGACCTCTAGATGGCGATGCTGGCCTGCGCCTGGGTGGTGTATCACCACGACGGCGTATAGGAGAGCCGAGCCTCCTGCGAGGGGGAGAATCAGCTAACCTCCTAGGCGGAGGTGATCGCCTTCCTGGAGAAAGTGCTGTTTTTCGTTGCGGGGAAGCTAAGCACATATTGATGATAATCATTATAAACACAATATAAAGAATAGACTACGAAAGTAACAAATAAAAAGGACATATAAAACATAGACGTACAATCTCTTGGGCGCCTCAGCCCACCTTTCTCAATGTCAGCACCAGCATTATCAGATTTAGGAGCATCTCTTTTTGGTGCACTTGAGACTGGTTTAGGTGGTGGAGATAATTTCTGGCGTGGTGGTAGTGTGAACTTTGCTTTAACGACATTTCCATCAATTTGGCCCTAAGTTAAGTTAAAAAAACAAAAATGCTTAAATCTTCTGGGCCAATATGTCAAGAAAAAAAAATAGTGCATATCATATTTGGAAAGAGACATACACCATCCATGAACAGCTGCGCTTTCTCAGCATCAGCTCTTGCCTTGAACTCAACATAAGCATATCCTCTAGGAAGATTAACCTGTTAATATTAAAAGGGAATTAAGGGATTATGAGCAGATTTCTTAGCAAGTAATGGCAGAGAAGAACAGAGAGCAACGAAATAGCAACTTACAGCTCGATCAATCGCAAGTTCAACATGTAAAACTAGTCCAAAGTTGCCTAAAAAGATGAAAAAACAAGCCATTTACCAACACAGTGTGAAGACAGAACAAAGTGATATGATGATGATGCCAGTGATGGTGGAATGAAGAAAATACTAGTTATCACAGATGGGGGCTAAAGAGAGCAATCAACATACCAAATATCTCTTTGAGATGGCCTTCATTAACATTCCTGCTGAGAGAATCAATATGGAGAACAAGAGATTCTTGAATAGGTGTAGCTTTCCTGAAACCATAATTCGATTGTAAAGTCAGCAAAATCGACATTTTAAACTAGAATATGTAGTACGAGCTAGGAGTTTCGAGACTACTTAGAAGGTGAAGAGGCTCCTTTAGATGATGGAGGAGGAGGAGGAGAGCGACCTCGCCTAGCAGGACTGCAGAAGACAGAGCACAACATCAAGACATTACCAAATCCAATTCGAAATCGGAATCTATGAAAGAAACCCTAACCTTTTTCCACGAGGTGGAGGACTGCGACTCCCTGAACTGACGCTCCGTGACGGAGATGAGGATGAAGAGATGGATCTAGAACGGGACCTGGAGCGCGAAAGAGACCTCGACGAACGGGATCTGGAACTGGACCGAGACGAAGACCCAGACACGGAAGGGGAACGACGACCACGGCTAGGTTTCGCCATGGCTACAAAAACCCTAGCGGATAAAAAAAAAGGATTTTTCTTTTTTACATCCAAACAGAAAAATAAATTCATTTTCCTTAATGTCAAGGTTTATTTGGGCTTTAGTCTTTGGGTGTTGTTTATGTCAAAAAAAAGCCTTTGCGTTTTTCTCATTTTTCTAACAAACAAGACTCTCTTATTCTCTCGCCTAATTTCAACTGTGCTAAGAAGGATTTTTCAACTGTGGAGATGGATTTCGACCTTCATATGTACATGGTCGGGAGTTGTTAAAGCAAAGATTAATGAAATCTATTACCAATGGTACAAAGACAAAAGTGTGGTTTTATAATTGGATTTTTAATAAGCATCTATGGCTAGGTGACCGTTCAATAAACAAAGACAAATGGATATAGACATGGACGTAGCTGCTCTCATCTCTTCTCAAGGTATTTAGAACACAAATCTGGTACATGAATTTACTAATTTTCCGAGACATTGGCCAGGGCTTAGTAATATTGCCAACATATTTCACTAAGATATTTTAGTCATGTTGATCTAGAGTTTTTGGAACACTACTCAACCTTACTGTCACGTTTCATTTTTAATCTGAAGATTTAAGTACATGGCTGTCAAGTCTCATTTGTTGTTGAACTGATGTGGTCTGAACTTTTGATTAGGTTCACCGAGTGTTTGTTGACATAGTTTCAGCTTCTGCGAATGCCACACCTGGTCTTGGGAGACATCCTCCTTTTAAAAGAGAGGTAATATAGTAGCATTTTTTTCATCTCTATAATAGCATTTTCTTTTTCTTATATAATCTTCAATGAGATTGTAGCTATAGCAAGTGCCGCTATGGGTTCAATAATGAAGCTAAGAAGATGGTAGATGCACTTGCATTGCAGAGAGGACCTGCATTTATATCGGAGTTGCTTTCGGTGATGCCAAACTTTCATTATCAAAAAGGAGGCCCTTATGATTGTATTAGTGTCAGAGACTCCTTGTTATCTTTGTAAAAGTTAATCTCTTTGCTGCTTTATAAACTTTAACATGTATGGTTCCAGATTATAGATTTTACATCTCTCATTGTTGTTCATACCAATTGCAAAGAACCTGGTTAGTTTTTGCTTCTAGGTTTCATGTGATCTTTTTATGGTTTGATTGAAGCGTTTACATCCCTCTTTCTCTCTATATAATCATTTGCTTATTATAACCGACAAAGAGAGGCAAATAAGACATGAAGAGATAATATCAACAAGGTTTAACATCATTCTCTCTCTCCTCTTGCTTATATTCATCTTGCTTATTAAGACTAGGCGAAAAGGATCATCATAATGTTGGAGTACAATTTCGACAAATCGTAAAGCCAAAAACTTTAAAGGAGATAAAGGAAAAGATCACCAACAAAAGCAACATACTAATTAAGCTTCAATGAGATGGAAAAGCTTCCTACGAATTAGTAGTATAACATATCAAGTCAAAAGCTAAATTCTCTAATACATTGTCCAGAACGTTGATGGTTCATGATCATACTCGAACGCCTCACCAGTGTTAGCATCTCTTCCTCTTTACGACCACTTCTCTTTTGTATATTCTCGTATGTTGTGAAACTTCCATATGACACAGAGCCTAATGAGTATTCAGTTGCCGAGGAAGCCATGGATTCACCACTATCATTACTCTTTCTGCCTCCTTCTCCGCTTTGGTATTCTTTGAGATCATCTTTGTTGTTGTTATTACGGAGACTGAAGCTTATCTCAGAAGGGCATTACCTCTTTGTTTTTGTCCTCATCAACTTTTTCTTCTTCCTGGAAATGCAGCTAAGAAAACTTTACTTTGATCAGATTCTCCACAGAACCTGCTCTTTAGTGTTAGAGATTGTTGTTGGTTCACCATCTTCATGTAGTATCATCACATGTTTTGCTTTCTTCTTAGCTAATATGAAGATACCAGGTTTTGCTGCTGCCACAAGTAGAACCATGACACTCAAAAACAAAACTAGTATCACTTTCTTCTGATCGGCACTTAACAAAATTTCCTTCGCACCCGCAACATCAACAACTTCACCAAGCTCATTCTCTTCTTCCAAATTTGTGAATACTTACTCGTGACCACTAATTGCATTTACAGCTTCACTAATCCACTCTCTTCTTCGAAATCATTACCTTCTACATCAGTAGTTTCTACTGAAATATCAAAGATGTTTCCAGCAATTTCCCCAACACCTTCTTCCTCTAAGCCATTTTCAGCATTGGCTACTTCAATGTCTAATGTCTACTACATTATGGTAGCCACTGATTACAGCAGACTCCACATTATCTAATTGGTGTGGATCAAATTCAGCTTTGTCATGTTCTTCTCATCATTTTGGGCTAGTCCACTTTCATATTCATCACCTTCCTCTAGATTCTTCTGGTTATTTTCTTCATATTCTCTCTGCTCTTCAAGACCATCAGTTTCTTGGCTACCATCTTCTTCTTTAGAAAGAGATTCTGCATATACTTCACCTCTAGTCCTGATCTCAATCTTCTTATCAAATTCACAAACCATCTATGAGTTTACTTCTCCTCCTTCACTATTCTTCTTGATTACTCTTTGTACACAACTTCATGATTGATTTCACCGTCTCTGGTTCTTTATGGCCACCATTATCTTCTTCTATATCCATTTCTAAGCTCTAGTTTTGGCTATCCATCAACAACACTGATTTCACAACAGTTGGCAGGAAAACAGAATGATACAATCTTTTATCTTCCAAAAGATGTGTCAAATTATGAAACTGAAAAGAACCATATCCTTCTTCTTCTTCCCCTAGACTAGAGATCAACTTATCCATGTACACAAGTGATGGTTCTTCCCACATTCCAAACTTTTCACTCAACTGATCAAATCTCTTTCTAGAAGACTTTGGTGAGATATGGAACTTGTAACACTGTGATCTTGAATGGTGTTTGGTTGAGTAAATGTCATCAAAGAAACAACCAACAAATACGCCACACCAAGAGCCAAAATCCAACCAAACAACTTGGATGCCTTGAAAAGAGATTATTCCGAAAACTCAAGACTTTCTTCTTTTTCTTTAGTGCTTTCACCAATTACTACTTCATCACTCACCACCGCTTCCAAATGTTCCTCCTCACCATCCTCAACTTCAACTTCTTCTTCCACTTTAACTGCAACTACACCTTCGTCAGAAACAACTTCCTCCTCTTGTTGGCTTTCCTCTGCAGACAAATCAGTGTCAGAAGAAGAGCTTTCAGATACGAAAAGCTCCTCAAGCTCCTTACACTCATCAAAACAATGCTCAATTCTTGGATTCGGCTTGTAATGAAGAAATTGAGTCCTCAGTGACATGTAATTCTTCTTTGGATCATAAGGTGCCACCAATGGATCCACTTTTTGAGACCCAATCACAGGGAATGTGCATGGGACGATAGGAGTAGGAGGAAGATGGTTGATCTTGAAGCTTGATGAATCATCTAAATGTCTTGTTTCCATGAGTTTCATCAAAATCAGTAACATTAATATCATGTAATTCATCCTCATCAATACAAACTACTTCTTTTCATCGATACAATTATGCTCTTGTTCTTTATATTTTTCTTCACCAATGATGTTAATTACATCAGAAAATGAGATAGATGATCGAACCTGATGATGATGATGATGAGATTTTTCAAAGGATCGAGACATTTCATTTTTATCAGACAAGATCTTTTTTCTTGGTGATGGATTGATCGTTGACACAACAGAAATTGTCGGCGACATGAAGTGCTTTGCACCTTTTGTAGCTTTGAACACATTCGAGACTTGATCCTTACCTTACCGTTCTAGTTCTCTTTGTCCCCAAACTCGCATTCTCTACCGATTGAGTTCCTCTGAGACAAATCCACCGAAAAAAAGATGCCTTTAAAACTCTGACGCATGAGATCTTCGGTTTCTGAGTTTATGGGTTTAGGGTTTGGTCTAGAAGGGATCGAATGAGAAGAGAAAAGAGAAACATAGATCGTGTTCTTGGCCATGATTGAAATTGCTAGGATCCTTGAGAAAAATCAGAATGAATTACTTTAACAAATCTTAGATCTTATTTTCCCTCGTCAAAGGAAAGAAGAAGATATCAAAAATCTTGCAAGATAACAAAAGCTTAAAGATCCAAAGTTTTTCAAATTTTTAAAAAGAGAAGAGAGACACATATATTGTAACAGCTAGTTATTCACAGTGGAGCCTCCGACCCTTTTCAGATCTATTTTGGGCGATTTTTTCTCCGGTCTTTTTCTCGTCCTTCTCCGGCCTGACCGGTGCCGGTGGCTCATCTACCACCGGTACCGGTCCTCTTCGTTTCCCTTTTGTCTCGGGTCCGCAACTTCTTTGAGTGATTTTTTGGTCCGATGGTTTGAGTTACTAGATCGGTGGAAGGGGCTCTGGTTGTGGTTCGGGTATGGTCAAGACTCGTGTTGATGGCTCTTAGTCAAGGTTACGGTGGACTTATAGATGGGTGGTGCACGGATTTTGTTTCTCACAAGATTAGATTTCGGATCAGATCTATCTCCGTCCAGGCTTTGCTCGGCTCGCCGTTAGCTGTAAATCTCTCCATCGGTCACCACTCTTATGCTTTGCGGTCTACTTAGTGGTTTCTCTTAGTTTTGTCCTCTTTAGTTCTTGTCGGTTTGGTTTGGATCCGTTTCGTAGAAGTATGAGATGTGTTTTAGTCCTTTGTCTTTGGCTTTGTTTTCATAGGAGTTTGATTGGTAGTTGTGGGTTAGATTAGTGGACAAGACAAAAGCTTTTCTGGTTTTGCGCTCGTTTGAGGCCTTCCTTGAACGCGGGATTTGCTTCAGCACCATGGGGTTTGTGGTATTTTCTTGCTACATCCGTTGCTGTATCGGTGCGGTCTTTATTCTAGGAATGGAGAACTGGAGCACGTGGAATCGGTAGCGCCCAATTACATTGGACTTCGGGGCCTCTTGAGGGTGTGGCATAACTGCTTTCGCTGCAGTCGTGTGCTTTTCGTCAGTTCTATTCCGAGGTTTGTCCTCTTTCGATTTGGTGGTGAGATCTCTAAAGATGGTTGCTTGTTGTGATCTTTTTTGGAGAGTCATCGGTCTTAATTTTAGCGGTTTGGTTTGATTTCCCTCTTCCTTTGTCGCGCTATTTATTTTGGTCATCTTGATTTCGGTTTGATGGCTTGTTGTTGAAGAGATAGATTTCGAGGCAGTACTACCTCGCCTAATTTGTTGAAATTGGTACATCTCTTCATGTTCCTTTCAAGTTATCAGCTGCTTGTGTTGGATTGGATCTTCTCGTGTCTTTAGCTCCAGTTGTGTATCATATCTCGTTTATGAATGAATGATCTTTAGATTGAAAAAAAAACAGCTAGTTATTCTTTTGCGTATTTCGCATGACACGATTGGACCACCAAGCAGTTTTGGTTTTAGTTAACGAACTAAAAAAAGGAAATTGCCGTTCGCAATCTTTAAAAGAAAAAGCAACGTCCAACAAAGTAGATGTTCGGCCCGACAAGGTAAAAGTAGCCCATTACATTAAAATCTTTGGATTTAATGGCTTTTAGCTAAATAAACAAAAAAATTTTTTTGGCATATACCAATTTAGCTCACTTTATTACTGCATAAGATTCGGTTTTAGCCGGTGATAGGGATTAAGGAATGAAATCGATGAAAAATATCAGTACTGCTTAGGGAATACATCAGAGACGGTCAACTAAAATAAAACCTCGTCCAACATCTTTGTAACGTATCAACCGATGAGAAGAATGTATCACAAGTTTTATCTCATCTTATATGCGTTTGATAAATAACCAAAATCGGGTAAGATTTATATGATAAACAGTTTCGGTAAATAATTACCATACCAAATCATTCTACCGGTTCGGATAAAGCTTTATAATTAATCTTACTACATTGTACTCAATTCCGAAACCATATCCGGGTTTATTGGATTAATTGTTTTCTGCAGAAAATCGTATTTAAGCATTAGTTTTATATATAACTAGTATTATTTTTTGCTTTCATTAATTTTTGTTTTATAATTGTACCTCAATTATATACACGATGACAAAAGTTATTTGTGAAAGGTTAAAGAGATCATGGCTTAGTGGAGAAGAGAAGTTTTGAAACAAATTTATGCTTCCGTTTTTTTTTGTTTTAAATTTTAAATTGCAGAAATAAATATGAAGCACTTTCCACATGTCAACACATAATTGGTTATGTGACTTGTGATTTAGTAGTTAAGGATATCTTGTCCAGATAACTGTGTAAGTTGAAGTACTTTTTCTCGAGTAATTAGTCACATACAGTAATTTTTGTTAATCGGAATTTGATTATCTTCAGACTTGTGAGACAAAAGTTAATTGCTTCTGTTTATTTTTCCAAACCCAAGAAACATATCTTAATCATAAAAAACATTGAAGTCGTTTGACAATAATAGAAAACTCAGTTTCAGCGAGGTGAGCTCTTCTCATCTTTTAAATCAAGTGTTACTAAACCAAGTTTAAAAGATGAGAAGAGCTTTCCTATCACAAAAACTAAACAATTCAATTCATAGAAGAAGATAATATAAAGTTGTAAAGGGAGAGCGAGATTCAGATGGTAGTGCATGATGTAAAGATCAACAAAGGATATTCAGAGTTGGATTGTTCTATGGTAAACATCATCATCATCATAATCATCACTCTCTCTTCTTATAAATCTCATCGATTTAAAAGAAATTGAAATCCGAATAACAAATAAAATCAATAGAATACATTAAACAAACAGAGATCTTAAAACTAGGAAAACAAAAGAAAAACACACACACACACACACAGATCCAGGTCAAACTTTGGTCAGAAAAAAAACTTAGTGCACCGAGGGGAATCGGACGAGTAGGATTATATAGTGGAGAAGTCTAAGGGTTTTGAGTTTGATTTGTATGAGCTAGCTATTGGGCTTATATATAGGCCCAGTAGTAAGAAAAGTCCATTTGTTTTGTATGGGCTCGTTTTAGGTAGAAGAAGAAAGAAATGGAAAAACTGTAACGAGGAAAAAGCAGAAAAGTTGTTTGAATATCACAAACCAGAAAAGTAAATTTTGATTTTACAAGATAAAAAAATCGCCGTTAAAGAATTCTCTGTTTCTTCATTACAGAAGCTATTTCTTTGTCTTTGTTCCTTTCTCTGATTTTAGGCTACGATTTGCCATGGCTGCGATTGATGAAGAAGATCGACGTTTTATGAAGCCTTTCGACTCACAAAGTTCCTCTAAATCATTTGTGAGAATTTCCTTGTCTTTTTTTTTTTCCTTAAAAAGCAAGAAGATTTGTGTAGAGCATTCTCATTTGGTGTCTAGAGTAATCTGCTTTACTTAATCATCTTATGTCTTCTTTCTTTATGCTTCAAATTAGCAAAAATTGTGTGTTTCAGATTTATTTTTGCCTTTTCTTATTGCTGCATTGAAGCTTCTGTGTATTGGTCATTATTGAGTTTTGTAAAAGATGTTAGCTTTCTTGACTCAGCTAAATTCATCTTTCACTCCTGCATTCTCTATTAGGCATGTTTGGATTTGGGGTAAGTTATGTTTTGTATAGAGCTAGCTAACTCCCTAGATTCCACAAGTTATATAGACTGTGCTAAATCTTGCAAGAGATGCGTGTGTGTTGAAACCAAACATTTCTTTTGACTCTCGTGATATCTGAATTCAGGCAATTCCGTTGGGATTCAACGAATACTTTCCTGATCCATTGCCAATTGCCGTGGAACTGCGAGACTATTGTGGGAGATCTTTGACGGTTAGGATGAAAAAGAGAGGAGCAAAAGTGTTTCTAACAAGTGGATGGGAACATTTTACAAAGAATAACAATCTGGAAGACGGAAAGTGGTTGAACTTCATTTATGACCAGAATAGGACCTTCTATGTTATCGTATTTGGTCATAGCATGTGTAGCGAACATAGAGCGTTCCCTCAAGTCGTATTAGATGTTGATGACTATGTAACCAGTGAAGAAGACGAAGACGAAGAAGCGAATATCAGTAACTAAAATTGGGTCTATACTATCCATGGAGAAGGAAGCAAAGACTGCGTTTCAGTTAAATGTTTTTAGATTTATGTAATCAGATGTTTAGTTTTAGTCTCATGAATACTCGCTCTTATGTTTTCCGTTGTCATTCCTGGTATATTTGTGTCATGGCTTTATATCAAGAGACTAGATAGTCCGTATTTCTCATTTGGATAGGACGGACGTTGTTCGTTCTGTTTTCTTGGAGGATACTGGTGGAACTTTGTTTCCACGTCAGGTTTCATTATAATCTTTTTAAATAAATAAATGGGGACTTTGTGTGGAATAATTACACGATGGCACACTTTATTTTAAAGTGTTTACACATAGAAACACTTTTGTAATAAGACACACTTTTCACTTGTCAATGACTATTTTACCCCTCTAAACTTTCTTATTTCTTTAAATCTATAGCCGACAATTTTTCGTCTAATACCAACTTCGCCGGAGTTTCTTCCCACGGGAATAAAAACCATGTCTTTGCCTATCTTTTCTTCACCATTGCAATTTTCGCCTTCGTTTCATCATCATCGTTCATCGTCGCGATCTTCGTTTCCACGAGAATTGTGTTTTATGGCTTTCTCATCAGCGATTCCTTCAACCAACGGTGGCTACTCGTTCACAAGTTTGCACAACGATTCGATTTCTATTTCTATTGCGATTTCGTTGATCCGTTCATGCTTTCTTCTGATTTTGTTTCTCTATGATTTAATTTTTAGTTTATGCATATAACACTCTATTTAGTTTCCATGACTCTTGTAAATATGATTCTTGTTTTTTGCTTTGTCTCACTGTGATTGAATAGTTTTTGATAAGTGGTTGTATTGAAACTAAACGTGATGTTGGTTTTGTGAAATTAAGCTCTACACATTAACGAGGAAGGTACAAAGTAACTTGCTCTCACTATATAGCTTTGGAGTGATGGGATGGGTACACATGGATAGGGAAGGATGGATAATCATTGTTAGCTTTTAGATCATGGTTAGATTTGAGAACTATGATGATAGATTATGGATGGAGATAGATTTGATGATGATTGTGCTCCATATTATTTTGACAGTATATGGTGTGGTGAGAATCGCAGGGGAACTAGAGTATTGTTAAAACTAGGGATTGTCCACGCGTTGCGTGGGTTTAAAAATTAATTACAATAACTTATAATTTCTTCACTATTTTTATATTTACTGTTATATAAAGTTAATGTTAATCGTAAATAATTATTTACGTTAGAAGACTAAACATTTGTAGAAAATTAATGGACATATATAATGTTGTATGAAAAAAGAAATACTCCATCCGTTCTTTAAAGATTGATTTTCTAGAGTTTTCACACATATTAAGAAAATAAATTAATGTTTGACTAGAAATGTATTAGTTTTTGTACTAAACAATTTTCCATAAGTTTGACCCAATAACAATCCAATAAAATCAATTAATATGTCTTGAAATCTACAATTTATCATTATTATTGCATAGAAAATGTAAAAGATCAATCTTTTTTAATTTTCTTTTCTTTTCTAGAACATCAATCTTTAAAGAACGGAGGGAGTATGTCATTTATTAATAAAAGTTTTAGCATATGGAAGACATTTTTTTGGTATAAATCCCTAACTTGTATGTCTTTATCAATATTCACTACGGTTCCTTAACAAAAATGATTGATTGTCTTTTTTTCTTGAATCAAACACATTTGTAAAAAATATTGATTACATAAATTGTAGTATGCTTTGATTTTAGTGAGACATATAATCTCAAAAAAAAAAGGATGCATTTTGTAATTGTTTCGTGATAACTTTTAATCGTAGTAAAATAATAATTGCAGTTTGACTGTATTTTTGTCTCAATCTCTTTATTAATTTGTTGTTATTTTTGTCTTTAGCATCGATTTAGTAGTGAAATGAATCTTTTTTTTTCCAGGATTCTTAATTTGTGTTGGAATAAAGTTTTTTTTAGCGAGTATTGGTTAGAAGCGTTACTTTGTCTACTACAAATTATTTTTAGTATTGGCAAATAGGAGTTAAAAACTGTGAGGACTTAAAAAGAAAAACAAATTATACATTTTTTTAATTAGATTTTAGCACATTTTTTAATTAGATTTTAGCATTCTAACAGTTTTAATATTTTTGAAATCATTTCTTAATTTTCTCACAACATTATGTGTTTGTTCATGTTACTCCTTTTTATTAAAACTGTTTTCTAACTTTTTGTTTTCAAATCACAACTAATTATACGGAGATACAATTTTAAACATTTGTCTTGTTAACGTGGTTTTGAAAAAATTCTTTGGATTAATTGTAAAGTGGTTTTTTTTAATAAAGAAATTAGAAAGTCAAATGTGAAAAGAATATGTGACACATGACATCCATGACTTGAATTTAAGAAAACGCTATAATATTAGATAAGATATATGTTTGAAACTGTTTAAAATTTGCAAAATTTAGAATCATAGTTTTGGTGAATATGAAAGAAAGAAAGAAAATAATGACAAATTTATATTGTAACTTGTTGTTGAAATGAACATTAATTAGCTATGAATTTGTTAGAATTAATTGTCAAAATGTAATAAAAAAATATATGTCCAATGTCAAAAGAGTAGATGACACATGGCAACCTCTCATGGCTTGAAGATTTGGGAACCTTAAAATATTATATAAGATATAAGATATGTTTTTGAAACTGTTTAAAATTTGCAAAATTTAGAATCATAATTTTGGTGAATATGAAAGAAAGAAAAAAAATAATGACGAATTTATATTGTAACTTGTTGTTGACATGAACATTAATTAGCTATAAATTTGTTAGAATTAATTGTCAAAATTAAAAAAAAAATGTCAAATGTCAAAAGAGTAGATGACACATGACAACCTCTCATGCCTTAAAGTTTTGGGAGCCTTAAAATATTATTATAATAAAATAATACCAATGTTGGTGGATGGTCATTATCACAAGCTCACGTTAAATGGTTACTATCAAAAGCTTATGCATGGATGCTCACACATAGATGAAAATGAAGAATAAGTAAAGAGATTAGTGTCTTAAAAATCTTGTGGAATGCCATTTTAGTTGTAAGAACAATCTTTTCAAGTGTACAATAGTTGTCGTCATGTTAGTAAGCTGAAGAAATTTTTGTTTACAAACTTCTCCTTTAAAGTGTACATTGTTTACTACTAAATAAACAAGTTCGCGTGGACAAACTATCGTGGATACAAATTAATATTTAACTACTATTGTCCTCTGTGGACAAGCAAAGACATTTAACTACAACTAAAAACATGCTCGGAGTCTATCCAGAGACAACTCCGTCTTGAAGACCGACAAAGCATAGATGTTGAAACAGAAACCGGCAAGTACTTTATCCCCATTAGGAAGTATAATAGTCTCCACACTTAAACTTAATCTCCATAATCTAATCTAATCACCTTAGCAGCATGGCCACCTGCAACAAACCGTAATCAACAATCAACTTGGTATCAAACCACAAAGTCAATCATTTGCATAAAAAGAAATAGATTTTTGGAGAATCATCAAACAATTGAGTATGTCCCTCATATATTCTTTGATTGATGATGCCATACTGATTTTTTTGAAAGAAAACTCAATATTTCCACAAGTGAAATTTGATTCTTGGAGAAGCAAAAAATGGTATGAATCAATTACAAATCTTCGATTCAGCCAACAAGAGATGACCCAAGATTGAAACATGGATAAAATACCCAAAATCAAAGAAGACAATGAGAAAAGGGAGCTGGGAAGATTCAACGGTGGAAATGCATATACCAACAAGAGATCATAGTTGTACAAAGAGGGGAAATCGATCGAATCGCAAGAAAATCTAAATCCGTGAAGTTGTTGTTGGTCGGAATTTTGTTTAGCACGGTGGCACAGACGATAGCTTTCTTCTTTACATTTATGACGATCGAGAGACCGAGGAGTAGAAACAACATAAATCAATATGTTCTTCTTCGAAGAAGAAAATATTATTAAAAAAACAAATCATAGAATGAAAGAATATGATACGGTCAACAAGTGTATTTTTGATTTTCAAATCTGAAATATATGAATTTGCCGACGAAAATAAAAAATCATCTACTTTTGTGTCTTTTTCTATGGAGGGTAATTTTGTCTATTTAAGTGCTCTAAACAATATAAAGTACAAAAAGTGTGTCTAGCAAAAAAAAGTGTCGCTATGTGTAAACTTTTATCCAAAAAGTATACCAAAGTGAAAATAACCCACTTTGCCCCCGGAAAAATTACACTATGACACAGTGTTTTTGGAAAAGTTTACACTCAAAGACATTTATGATACTAGATACACTTTTTGGCAAATTTTCCTTCTTTTTCCATAATTCATGACCAAACTACCCTCAATAAAGCTCTTCCCTTATCTGTTTTTTTTTCTTTAAATCCTCACCATCGAAAAATGCCTAAAATGAATGGCTCTGATTGCATCACTAAAAAATGAGTACAACACTTGCTTTTTACAGCTGGATATTTCTCTAGATCGTGACCATTCGATCATTACAACAACATTTACTTTTTACAGATCCAAAGGCTCAGATTGAATAGTAACCATATTTATTTAAACAAAAAAATAAATAAAAAGAAGATAAAACGTCTTCTTCTCTCCCCTCACCGTCTTTGCCACAAAATTTCCGATTCAAAGTGCAGTCCTTTTGATTGAGTTTTAATTTTATCAATTTCTAGTTTTATGAATTTAGGAGAATCAATTGAATTTTGAGGAGTGTACAACGGTTGTGGCGAGGCTTAATTGTGAGTGGACGTGTAAGGGGAGATCTCTCGGGAGGTTTCGACCCATACGAATCCAGATGATAATATTTTGGTGATGAAATCGAAGAATCATTCAAATTCACTGAAAACAAATATCCAACGTCGGAGCAAGAAAATTGTGGTTCAGTCAAAAATTTATATCCACACAAACGTGTCCACGAAAACATGTCTGAGCATAACCCAAATGTCAAACTAACTTTATTGTTCTATTTAAGATTCATAACTTAGAGACATCTTTCAAGAAAGAAGACATTCAGCTTCATTGGTTATAAAAGACTATAAAACAATTTTTTCTTGGTTCCTACAAATCATACACAATACTTAAAACATAAAAACAAACTTGAAAACTTTTTTTGTATGTCCTCGTGGACATGATAGCATGGACAAACTCGGGATGTTTCTTTCAATCTCTCATACACAACATGACTTATCACAATTAGTGTGTCGCCTCCAGATTTGTGGTTTATCTCAATGGAAGAACAATTTTGATGGAAACTCAAGGATTTATGCATAATTAAACAAAACATACCCATTGACAAGATTTTGTGGATACACAATTACACAACAAAAATTAAAGATTATCGTTCTTATATCTACTCCAATCACAACGATCTGATTCGCCTCTTTTTGGGTCTTTGCTTGGTAGTTATTAACTGCTCTGACATTGACAATTGTGGACACATATCACTTAGCATTTTTTGGGTTTGTTTAATTGTTGACAAAACCTTACAAACTCTCTCTATGAACTCGAATCTCTGAGTTCCAAACACATAATGTGATTCCAACGAAACTCTGGATGAGTTTGGTAAAGGTCTCCGACGCGGCGAGTTTTACGACACGGTAAATACATGAGAAGATGAATCGAGCTTTTTTTAGGTCTTCCTCCGTCGATTTATGAGAGAGAAAAAAAATTAGGTGAAGAAGATGAAGATGACATCTGTTTTATTCTCTCTCATGATGGACGATCAAGATTTATTGCAATTCTTAATTAATTTTATGGAATTGAGGGTATTTTCGTTATTCAATACAACAAAGAAGAAGAAAGTGTCCTATTGGGTAAGAATTTTGTGATAAAGTGCCACACTTTCTAACTTTTTTTCCTTCTTTTTCTAGAAATAAAACAAAAATACCGTTGATGAAACTTTCTCCTTCTCTTTCTCCACATCTTATTTTTGCTTTCAATATTGACCATTTGATTAAAGTTTAATATGGATGGTTGGGATTTAACGAATTTTACAAATATGCTTTTACAAAATATTGAATTTGTGTATGGTTCTTGTGTATCGGACATTCTTACTCATTCGAATTTATGTTTGTCCACGAACAATTCTCCACAAAATCGTTTTTTCAATATTCATTAAAAAGAATATCTCTAAAAAAAACAAATTTTAACACAAACTATAACTATAACATACATTAAACTTGTCCAAATGTCTTCATCAATATCATCCATAGTCCACCATCCAAGTACATTATTTTCAATGGACATTTAATTTATCAGTTGTCTTGTGTATTTGAATAGAAAGTTTAAGTTAACAAGATTCATTGGATATGATTCATTAGTAGAAACTGAAAAAGGAATTTAAGTTAACAAAGCAAATAAAACACAAATTTTAAAAATAAAATAAAACTGTCCACGTAAACAAAGCCAAATTATACAAAATCTAAATTTATACAAACCCAAATTTATACAAAACCAAATTCATATGAATTTTAGAAGAAAAAAGATGGAGAGAAAGAAAAAGAAATCAATTCGATGTGAATTTTGTTGGAGAAAAGAGAGAGAGAATAAAGGAGAGAGGAGAGAGGTATTATAAATAAAAGATTTATAAATAAATACTCCCTTTGTATTTAAAAGAATGATGTTTTAAGTTTTTCACACATATTAAGACACAATAATTAATGGAAATATTACCTTTATATAACTTTTTGACAAAGTATTATACTAAATAGACACTTTTAAAAAATGAGACACTTTTTTTCAACAATTAGTCATTTTATTCCAATTATATCCCTAACTCAAGCACATGCAACATACTCCCTCTGTATTTAAAAGATTGATGTTTTGGATTTTTTCTTTGTTATTGAAAGATTGATTTTCTACCTTTCAATTAATGTTTTTTTGTCTTACCAAGTAAATTAATGGCAACTTTTCAGTTAATTGGAAAGAGAAAATGGTGTGTATGATGTTAATATAGTAATTGGAAAATCAAAAAGTAAGTAAAGATAAAAGTATAAATGATTAATAAGCACAATAGTTATTCTGTCTTAATATGTGTGTAAAACCCAAAACATCAATTTTTTAAATACAGAGGGAGTAGTTAACTATGCTTACGTGGCAAGCAATGACAAAAAAAAACTTTGTACTTTTTATTATTTTTTTGCACTCTCTCTCCTCTTTTCAAAGCTGGAAAATTATAGTATAAACATTTCTTTTCCGTAATAGAATGTTTTACATTAGTTGTATGGACATGTCCATGTGGTCAATTACTATATTGTTATATAAGTGTAGTATCATTCGACCATGTTTACTTGACCACCAACATTCACATGTATGTTCAGCAGAGGTTTCTGGTTCACTGCAGACTCCATCATTGTTTTGTGGCGAAAACTTACATGAAAATGTTCACAATCTCTTTAGTATCAATAAATCATCAAATTTGCCTAAAAATTCTAATCAATCCTACATCCGAATCTAATATGAAATACATCAATTTCATGATAAAAAAGCAATCACTTCATGAGATATGAAATGCTGAAGAAATATCTATGTATCTAGCCAATTAAGGAAAAACTCAAACTTTGAATTGATTGGAATCAAAAATTTAATTAATCTGACCACCATAAATTGTCTAAGTCTTTACTTTATTATGAAGTTGACCACCATAAACTGACTACAGTCGTAGAGATTGACTCTTTGACAAATATCAAAATTACATGATATTTGGAGGAAAAGAGAAATCAAAATTGAATTAGATAATTGATAATTAAATGTATGAATTTGAATGACAAGAATATAGCTTGTAGAAAAAAAATATTTTCAAAAGATTAAAGTTTGGATAGAAGAAAACAAAGAATTCAAAGGAGAAGAAAGAGAGGGGGGAAAGGAAAAGGTGAACCATGGTTAAATAAAAGTAGTGGATTGAGTTAATATTGATGCTTGAATTATAATTTTAGGGTATTTTAGTCATTTGATAGAGGTAAAGTGTGCCAACTTTTCAAAGTGCCTCTTTTGTATATAACTTTTCAAAAACAAAAAACAAAATTCAAAACATCATTATTTTAAATACAGAGGGAGTATACATGTAATTCCATAAAGGGGTTATTTTCATTCAGACACACTTTTTCTATAAATGTTTACACTCAGAGACACTGTAAGATATAGACACACTTCTTGTTTGATTTTTACCCATATACCCTTTATTTTAATTAACCATTATTTTAATTAACCATTATTTTTTATTTTTTCTCTATTTAACAATAAATGAATTCTTCTCTCCTCTAAACATCAACTCTCTCACGTCTTTTTCTTCTCTTACCTATTCTCACTCTCTCTCCTCTCTCCTCTCTATCCTCTCTCCTCTCTCCTCATGTTCTTTCTACACCATTCCCTCTTACACCAAAATTGTTTTTCGAGAAAGAAAAATGACATATCTTGTGATTGAATTTAAGATTTTTTTAGAAAGAACTGATTTTTTCTGCAATTTTCGTAAAAAAAGACAACGAACGGTGGACAATGGCTTGTGCAGAGAGAAAACATATGGAATTGGAAGGTGGAAGACCGTGGCTGATGTCTCCTTGGAAGAGAGAAGATGTGAATTCAAAAGATTTGTCCGCCAAAATACATATATCAACTCAATGAAAATACTTCTTTTGTGTAGATATGTTTATCCACACGAAAACAATAAATGAGCTTGGACATTGTAATCAAAAGAACTCGTGTTCATACCAACATGTCCATAAAGATTAAGCAAGAAAACATTTTTGATATGTCGAAGACGAGATCTCAACTACGAACATGCCAACATTTCAACTCCAAATTCGTTCATGTTTTATAAATCTCCAAGCCCAAATTTGTACTAAACCAAATTAATTATAATTCTTAATTTGAAGAAAATATAGAGAAGTCAAATTGATAAGACATGAGAGAGATTTATAGAATTTTTTACTCTTATAGACACTTTTTAGTAAAGTAATAGCCAATATAGGCAATTTCTAATATCAAGGCACTTTCTTAAGAGTGAAAGACATTTCTAACCTTTTTTGTTCTTTTTCTCTTTATTCCTTTTTCTTTCTTCCCTTCTTCTCTTCCGAAACAATTGTCTCTTTCTTCTCTTTTTAATTTTAATTTTAATTTTCGACAACACCCAAACATCTCTTTTTAATTTCTGAAAAGAAACTTATCCACCATTTCTCTTTCTTCTATCAATTTTGGTGAGGAAATTGAACAACAAATTATATGGTTGAATGTTTGGTTGATGATATATGGAACAACAAATACCCATGGAGCTTCTCTTTCTTCTTCGTCCAACTCCCAAAATAATTTTGATTGAAACAGAACAACAAATCCATACCAAAGAGGAAGATCCAATGGTGGTGAGAAAATTTTACAATGAAATTAAGGAGCTTCATGGGTATTTCAGTTGATGTTTGTAAACGAGACATGAAGGAGCTTCGTGGATATGTTAATTGATGTTGGGATGGAGAAGGAGGAAGAAGACGACTATGTCGCATTCGGAGCTAGAAACTATGGTCGATGAAACTAAGGTCGATGATGTATGGTCGATGATATATGGTTGACGATGTGTGGTCGATGATATATGGTTGACCATGTGTGGTGAAAGACGAGAAACTATGGTCGGATGTAATAGAGATCACACTCTTTCACCGTCGCTGTGGTCTTTGATGTTTCCACAATGGTCAAATTTGTATGGGTTTATGGGTGGGATAAGTATGGTAAAAGTGGATAGATTCTCTATTTTTGTGGCCACAATTTTATGAGCATTCATATTGCTCTTATGGCTTCCTTACATCAGCAGAGTTTCAATTGACCATGAGACGCATGACCATGAAAATGAGTAACAAATTTGCAACAAAAGACGTTATCCACATGGACAAACAAAATGGTCAACAGTGAGTGGCTAAGGAGAGCAAAGATCAAGAACTCTTTGGTTACAAGACGAGTTCATGAGATCAAGGTTACAAGTAGTTCAAAAAGAATTCCTGAGATGAAGGTTAAAAGAAGAGTCAAAAATCTACATTTGTACTCCATCAATTTGAATCCACGTTTCTCCTCTTTTTTGTTGTCGTTGTTGTCTCGTCTGTACTAGAAATTGTCCACGGTAACGTGACCATGAGAAATTGCCTACGCTAACTTGACCATGAGAATAGTGATCAAATCTCTTACCTGATTTGGCTTTTCATTTGTTTGCAATATTAGTTATAAGGGATCCTAATTCTGAATTTCAATCAAATGAGTCAATTGGCAGAACGTTAACCAAATCTCTTACTTCCACCTTCTCAATCTCTCTGGCCAAATCTAACCTCTCGATCTCTCTGGCCAAATCCAATCCAAAATACAAAAGCTAGTCCGCCGGAAATTCTATTGGAACAACCACCACAACCACAACTTTATATAATTAAGATGGATTAAAACCATTAATTTTTTCCGCTTGAGTTTGATGTGATATTTAATTCGATCTTCATAAAAGGGGTGGAGGAGGAGAAGAGTTGTCAAAAAGAAGAAGAAGACTTTGGTTTTATCGGCAAGAGGAGAGAGGGAGAGAAAGTAAAAATCTGATTTTTTTGACAAAAAAATCATGAATAAAAAGAAGGGTAGTTTAGTCAGAAAATTGGAACAATATATGAAAAAGTACTCCAATAGTAAAAAATGTGTATAAAAGTTATTACTTTCTAAAAAGTATGTATAATAGTAATCAACCCAGATTTAAAAGACATGAAGGAAGAGAGAGAGGATATCAAAACCACTTATTAAATAAATTAAATTCATTCAATGCCATGATTTGACAAAAAAAAAAAAGACAACGGTAAAAAGCATGTTTTTGCTAGTTGTTAGTGAATCATTCTCAGCCATCCGTTATAAATAATTATTCAGTGATTTAAAAAAAAAATCATATACAACCAAGCTTTATTGAGGGTAAATTGATCCGAACTTTTGCAAAAATAATGAAAGTTTGCCAAAAAGTGTCTAATATCATAAGGGTCTTAAAGTGTAATTTTTTTCTCAAAAAGTGTGTTAGAGTATAATTATTCATTCCATAAAGTGTGTGCATAAGTCTTGTTTTTATGAAAAAAAAAGAAAAAAAAGGAAAAAGTGTGTTTAAAAACTAAAGTGTCTTATAATGTAAGAAGTTTGGAAAAAAGTATCCATTGTCGTAGTAAGAAGAGAAAGAGAGAATTGTATTATCTGTTATTCCATGAGAAGTATAGAGTATATATAAAAGGATACAATACTTGGAGAGGAATTGGGGTTTACGGATATTCTAGAAAATGGGTCTCTAATGGACATCCACTAAATGGGTTTATAACACTCCTCCTTGGATGCCATTAGAGTAAAAATAATCTTAATACGCATAAGATATTGCCTCATTAAAACCTTACTAGGAAAACCCAATTGGGACAAAACCATGGTTAAGGAAAAAGAGTGCAACGCGTTTTTACTTCCCCTGATGAGTGCATAATTTGAGATCTTCTTGATGCTGCAAACTTGTTTCTTGAAAGTAGTAGTTGGAAGTGTCTTGAAAATAAATCTGCCAAAGTTTCGCTTGAACAACCTTTAGAACTTGTACACCGCCATTCTTCTGCAACTTATCGGTCTTCTAGATGATTCATCTGGATCATTCTCTTTGTTTCTCTAGATATCATTCATGGATGACATGCTTATGGGAGATTGATAGACTTTCATATATCCTTATAATGATAACATTTCTCTATAAGTGTTTATCATTTGCGTCTTCTTTGATGTCTCGTTAAAAACATTTTCATAGAAAAACCCTATGGGATAAAAACTATGATAAGGGAAAAAGAGTACATCCACGCATTATGTTTCTCCCCCCCGAGACATCTTCTTCAGGAGATGAATTCCGATCATATCTGATGTCTCTTTTGAATTCTTATAATCATAGCCTTAATGAACAAACTCAAATGATTGTCATATGATATCTCATATTATTGGACTTCTGGTCCATAGCATCATTTCCTTATAGAAGATCATATTTTGATCTATTTGAACTTAAGGTCTGAATCTCATATATGTACAATTTTCTATAACATTTTCTTGTACATAATATTTATGTTCTTCTTGTAAAAGCTATTATATTTGACTTTCCTTTTTTGTCAAACACATATTTCAATCATGAAATAAATCATTAAATTGCTCTAATCTCATATGAGCATTTTCTGTAATATCCTGCAAGGATCTTTTAAGTTAACATATTTTTCGCTAGATATTCAACTTAAGATATGTGAAGATAATTTTATCTTTCCAAGATTATTTTTCCAAATCCTTTATTCGGATATTTCACTATATAAAAGATATTTTCAGGAGTTATAATGATGTTCAATCATCAACATACATTATAACAAATCTTTTTCCAAATTTCGTTAAGAATGTATAAACTCTTAAAATCCAAAATGAGTTTGCTTCTAACAATTGAAATCCTTCTGGGATTTTCATATAAATATCAATAGCTAGTAATCTTTTATCATATATTATTATCATCGTACTGCTTATGATAACTCTGCCGGAGTTTCGATGATTTTCAATTAAGAATTACTTTATCAGAATCTTTTGATAAGTCTACATGGGTAAAAAATTTCATGATTATTCCCCATGTTACATCTTTCATTCGATAGACTAAAATTTCCTAGGAACATAATTAATCCTACAGGGATATATCCTTCATGGATTTTCATATAAATTTTATTATCTAGTGGGTCGTATCAATAAGATATAAACTATAAATCAAGCCTTTCCTTTTTCTTGCCAATTGATAATGAACTTGAAAGTAGTTGCATCCACCACATGAGAGTAAACCTCTAAATAAGCTAAAGTTCAAGATCTTGTGAAATTTTCACTATTCTTTCACATAAAGACTTGTTTATCTTCCACTGATTTAACACTTCAAGTGTATGGACTATTGGTCCGAAATTATAAGTCTATTTCTTCCTTTCTATGATTGGCCAATCATTACTTTGTGTACAATTTTAAATAGACTTTCTTGATCCTCTTTTACATAGTATCAACTGCTTTCTCAATGCATGCAAAAATATTACGATGTCGATTTTGCTTTTCGATTCCATTTTATTTATGACATTACATGACATAACTATTTGAGATCTCTTTATTCTCAGGTACCTGAATTTATGTCTATGTCATGTTTCTCTTCGGGAGATCATTCATATATATAAATGTTTCCTCAGTCTAACCATTGTGAATTATGCTCCTTTTCTTTTTTAGGATTCTTATATTTGGAACCAAATAGGTCTTTAGACTCATTAGCAGTTTGATATTATCCTTTTGGGACATCAATTATAATTGGAGCATTACAGCTGGTAAGTGACTTTATTACTCTATATGGGTCATAAAAGCATTTGGCAATCAATGCTATAAGCTCTGAAATGAATTATCCTTTGAACTTCTAATTTACATTCTTTCATCCGAGGATCAATGATAATTCATTACAGCTTATTTTCTTTTCCAACTGTTTATTTTCTCCCCATATTGTTGGAAAGACTGGTATATTACAATCTACAAATCATGCCTTACTTAAATCCTTCTAGGATGGCTCTAGATTATTAATATCAATGGAGATTTATATCCAACATATATTTACATCCTTATTTAAGGATTCATCTTAAAACTTTGTGGTGGAGCAACTAGAATGTATATTGTACATCCAAAATCCTAGATGGAAAATAATTGGTTATGACCCAAAACCAATTACAATAGGAGACACATATTAATTATTTATTGGCATAATGCGAATTATGTATGAACATGTGCTATCGGATGTTCAACATTTATCCCAATGGATGTTGTAATCATCAAAGGCTCATGAATTCATTAGAGTTATTAAGATGCACGATGGGTGATCAGCCCTGCAACATCTCAACATTTTAGAAAATTCATAGATTCCAATTCTATTAGCCTCATGAAAACCATATATTAATTTTTCTATGAACAAACAACACATGACAAATCATTATGAAGAATCTTCTTGTTCTTCAATGTTTTTTTAGATTTATTTCTTTTCGCATCGCTATTGAATCGTAATGGTCTAACCGATTCATGCCAAATAAAAATATATTTCGTAACCTTCTGGTTTACTATATCTTTTCATCTCCATTCTATGAATCTTTGTGTAGTAAAAAATACAAGTAGTTTCACAAAATTACTTTTTCTCTTGGGAAATACTTGTAATTTAAAGGTATTTACATTTCCTTTACTTGTAGTCTCAACATGATTTTTTCTAAGAAAATCTCATACATTTATGTTATGAATGATTCATATGAACATAATCTTATGAATCTTGTGGATTCATTTACTTAGTTTTAGTGTGAACATAATCTTCTCAATGTTTCACTTATTATGGTATGTGAGATTCTTTAACTCTCCCCCTCGAGATGATAACACTGATTTTATCAATTTTATATTGAATCCCTTTTCAGAATCAATAACATTCCCTACCCGGGACATGTATTCTATCTTAGATCCTTCTAACTTTTGAGACTTATGAGAATAAATACATAAATATGTCAAATACACTCTCATATGCAATAATATTGATGCTCTTCTGGAGCATTCATATATATGATATTCAGTAAGCTTTATACTACCTTGTATTATACTCTCACTAGATTCTTTCATTTTTAGATGATTCAAATATCTTTGACACATAACCATTTTTATTTTCTCACTTCTAGTGAAAATTTGTGTTCCTGATAGAGACTCTTCGATCTTGATCTCAATCTTGACCATAACCACATTCACATCCACTTTAACATTTATGACCAGTTCTATAGCAATTTCTTCAACAAATACTACTGGTATTGCCCTTTTCTTCTTTAGTATATGATATCACATTCGCTTCAGGGAATGGGGCTTAACAGCACATATGATCTATGATTTTTATCAATAGCTCATTATTTTGTTCAGTCTTAATGAGATAACATATAAGTTCTGAAAACTCCTTAAATCTCTTTTCACAAATTGCGTCTGCATGACAACATTACTTGCATGAAAGTTTAAGTATGTCTCTCTAAGAGATATCAAATTGCAAGTAATTCTGAACATAGGTGAATTATATTCACTTAAAGACTTCAAGTCTTGTAAGTTATATTAACCAATCATTTTAGGCTTTAGGAAATATCACATTCTGGTGATCATACATTTTCTTTAAGAATTGCTTTGAACAAAATCTTTATGGTCAAGCGGTGAACGTAATCTTCTAGATATGTCACCTTAGTGAAGTTTCATAATCAAATAGTGATCATAATCTTCTGGATTTGTCACTTATGGTCTTTGTGAGATTCTGTAATTCTCACCCTCGAGATTATACTCAAACATTGATCATAATTTTCCAAATTTGTCACTTATGGCTTTTGTGAGATTTTCTAATTCTCTCACTCGAGATGAGGAAACTTCAGGTTCATCAATCTCGAATTAAATCTCATGATTAGCAAAGATATTATTATGATCATCTTTTTTTTTAGTTAAGACTAAGTAGAGTGCACAATCACAATTTGCTAAATCAATTCTCCAACCCAAAACTAAATGACATGGAAATTCCAAGTAAATAATTTTACCTAACTAAACTTTCGTTGAGGGTGTAAAAATTAAACATGATGGATGGATAGTACTTATCTTAATAAGAAGAAGTGCAGCGAAGATCAATGTTCAGATTTCCGACACAAAGACAACATTAGTTACGTGTTGATCTATTATATCTCAATGTGTTTTCCGGCACGGAGTGGTAACAGAAGCGGAGACGTCTCGTACGCTAAGCGGAGGTCTTTACTTCACAACGAGATATTAATCTAACAATATATCAAAACCAAATTCAATAACCAATCCAAATAATTAAAAATATGGTCTCGGTAAATCAATTGTAAAACATATAACAGCTTGATTTCATTATTTTAAATCATGTCTCGATAAAGAATCTAGAGTTAGTTTATAACATGTATCAGTATTATAAATCTATAAAATAATTAAGTAAACCATAAAACATCAAAGGAATCGATCATGTTGAAATTAGGTTGTCTATCTAGCCACATATGATTAAATATGTATAAACAATTCTCAATTTATAAGTAAGCATGATTTTAAGATTTGAAGGTAAAACTTATCTCGGTCATAACGCAAAGACGGAGAGACCGGAGAAGTCAAAGAAATAAAACAGAGACGTTGGGAGTAAGACATCGACGTCGTAATGGATTTCTGGCTTGGATGCCAAGAGCTTTGTGTTTGCTCAACCCGTTAGGGTTTCGATCTCAGACGGCTAGGGTTTTGTGTTAGCGGTTAGGGTTTTATGCTCAGCAAGGTAGAACTCGTGTTGATAACGTGTTATAGTAAGAAGAAAAAGAGAGAGTTGTGTTATCTATTATTCTATGAGAAGTATATCTATGAGAAGTATAGAGTATATATATAGGGATACAATATTTGGAGAGGAATTAGGGTTTACGGATATTCTAGAATATGAGCCTCTAATGGACATCCACTAAATGGGTTTATAACATCCATAAGTGTAATTATTCTCCATCCGACCAAAATAAATAAATAATGTGTTTAGAACATGTTTGGGTGTGTTTGTTACGGAATGAATAAATTTGGGCCAAACTGAATAAATTAAAAAGTTGAGAGGCAATTTAAGAAAAATGTTTTTGACGGCGAAAACAAGTATTCTTGCAATGTTTTGGTCGGCGGAAACAAAAATCGGAAAAAATGAAGTATTGTTGCAACACGAGTTCTGAAACCCTAGAATGGATCAGTGCCATTATTGATTTTATTGAACCTTTTTCTTTCCTAATCAATGCTCACGTCGTCAATTTCTTCAAGGTAAAGCCAACTTGTTCTTATCGATTGGGTTTCTTTGTGAGTTGAATAATGGGTTTTCTTCAGGATAAGCAATGGGAGGCTCTTGATCAGGAATGGATGAGTTGTTTAAGGGATGAGAAGCCTGAGAATATTCTTCTTATTCCGTCCGGTCATGTCCAGGTAAAAACTTGTGTTGAGAATTTGATTGAGAAAATAGACAAACAGGTCTTTTCTTGGTTGTTAGGATCACTGGCCTGCTTCACTCAAGGACTTTGTTCACACGTTAAGGTCTCTATCGTTTCCTAGAGAGCAAGCGGTATTTTACACTCTGCACTAGATTTTCTAGTTATACACTTTCTCCATGCTCCGGAATGGTATTCTAGATTCTAGACTAAATCATGCTTTATCATTTCCCACTCTTGGCAGATACTCGCAGATGTGGATATGCTTCCGCTTAGGCCCGTCCTTTCACAGGGCATGAATCTAAAGAAAAAACATGAGGTTCAATCATAGGACCTTCCTTAGTATGCACGCATTTACTTTAATCCTAACTGTATCTGTTAAAATGTATCTTCATCTACTTTCTACACCCCACTTTGGCTATCACTTATTACAGTATCATGCACTGCAGGTTGAACTTCTTTCCTCTGTTGTTAGCTCTGTTGTTCACACTGTTGGAAATCCTACTGTTGTTGATGTCGGTGCTGGCCAGGTATCTTCATTTCCTTTCCTATCAATCTTAATTGCATGGTTACTTTTGTTGTTTTTCTCTTCTCTTTCTGGTTGTTGAAGCAAACTTTCGACTGATAATATTTTCTGAGCTTTGTAGTATATAGTTTTCCTTAATGTTTTCTTCACTTGTTAATATATCATTTCAGGGTTATCTAGCGCAGGTGCTTTCTTTCCAATATAAGCACTCTGTCGTTGCAATTGATTCTTCCTCTCATCATGGAAAGGTAACAGATGCACGTGCAGCACGTATTAGAAAGCATTTTGCAGCTCAGATGCGTAAATCTGGGTAAGGGGATAGCACATTTTAAGATTATTTAAATTTTTTACATAACTCCAGATGTCTATTTTCATATTTAGCTTGAAGAGTCGCTCAATGTTTTTTTCTTAGACTTGATGCTACTTAACCCTTTTTTCTTTGGATGCTACTTAACCTATTCTCTGTTAGTTCAGGAAACAAGTGCCCAGATGTTCCAATGACGATTACATGCCGTGTATTATCCACAGAGATGCTGAAAGCCTTGACCGATGTTCCTCTGGAGAAAAATGACTTGGAGTTAAATGCGTGTGCATTGGAAGGTCCACGGAGATCACAATCAACAGATGCAAACAGGCCGTGTTCACTTGTTCTTGCTGGCCTTCATGCATGCGGGGATCTATCTGTTACGATGCTAAGGTTATAACTGAACACCTACTGCAATTGTTTCATCCCCAATTTTTTTAATCTTCTGAACAAATTAATAGTTTGGTCTTGATTGCTATATTAGACCCTGAAAGCTGAATGAAACATTATGCAACTTGATTTTCATCAGGACTTTTATGGAGTGCAAAGAAGTCAAAGCAGTAGTAAGCATTGGCTGCTGTTACAACTTGTTAACTGAAAAAAGTAGTGAGAATTCGTGTTCCCACTCTGGTTTTCCAATGAGCACTGGTCTCAAATCCTTGAGATTTTCGCTTGGCAAAAATGCGCGTGATCTAGCTTGTCAGGTAGTGCATTGCTGTATCTATTTGGGATGTTGCAGCATTGATGATTTGAATCATGATGTTTCTTCTCTGTAATCTATTTGTATAAAGAAATTTCATGTGTTCCACAGAGTGCAGAGAGATGGAGCAGCCTAGGAGAAGATGCTGGTCTGCAGAATTTTGAGTTGCATTCTTTCCGTGCTGCTTTCCAAATGGTAATATAGGTTTGGTTCTGTTGGTGAAAAGACTTTTGTTTTTCCTTTCTCCCAAGATCTTTGACCTGATGTTTATCGAATCTGCATATATAGCGATTGTCTGTAACAAGTAACAACTAACAGCATATTCTTTCTTTGAAGGTTCTGTCAAAACATTATCCAGAGGTTTTGGCGACAAGTCCGACCATTGGGCGCCAAGGGAAGGCATTCCGTCGTCAACAGCAAAGAAAATCCCTCGAAACTCGAGCAACAGTAGATTCAACTAGGAAAGGTCAGGATTTTGATTGATTAGATTCTTTTAATAGGTGAGACCAAAAACAGTTTGCTTATGTCTACAAGTTCACTGCAGACACTGATGAAAAGAAACCAATAAAGCAGACAAGCTCGAAATTCGACACTTGTTCTTCTTTCACGAAGTTTTGCCTGTCAGCGTTTTCCCGCCTAAATCTAGAACATCCTCAAGACCTCGACCTGTTAGCCACATGGAACGAAGCTGAAGCATTCACTGTAAGCTACTCTCTCAATCAATCGATCTTTGATCCCATGAATCAATCTCATAGATTGATGGAATAAATGCAGGAACTGATAGGGCCTTACTGGTCTATTCGAGCTGCATTAGGACCGGTGCTTGAGACATTGATCTTGCTAGATAGACTTATGTTTCTCCAAGAACAAGGCGACCCCATTGAAGTTGTTATGATTCCCATCTTTGATCCCACCATCTCACCTAGGAATGTTGCTATTATTGCTAAAAGGCTTTGACCCTATAAAGCTCAAAAACTCTCTTTTGATCCTTTTTAAAACTTTGGGTATTGTGTGTTTTTGATTACTTAATATAACTTTTGACTTTTTTAATGCATAATATTGGTTTTATTTATCAAACTTGTACATTATGCAGTGAAGAGAAACGACTCTTTTTCAGGCCCCAATTGTACCTTATGTGAACACTGTCTCATTTCGTCTTCTCATTCGTGTTCAACAAGAAAATGTGAAAGTGCTCCTTTGACTTTTTGACCAAAATTGATTAGAAAAAACTTTTTAACTTTCATCATTGTTATGCAATTTTACAACTTAACGCTACCGTTGATGTATTATTTAGACTGTTAATTACAAATGTTAGATTTTTAATAGGCGATTCCATTTTGTTATACACGGATTCACATTACAAGTAGCTAAAATAAATCTTTACTCATTAATTTTCGTATATTGTCAAACACTAAACAAATCAATGTCAAAACTCTTAACCAATCAATTAGGAGTTCCAACCAAAATAGATTGTCATCATTATCTTGTATCTTTAAGGTTTTAGACTTTTGTTTGCACTTTCAGTTTTCAATGTTTTTGAATTATATATCATTTGACATCTTAACTATTCCAATTTACAGATGTAATTAATTCGTCCAGTATAATATACTTTTTCTTGACGGTCTGATATAATTATACTTTTTTTGGTGTTGAATCGCTATGAGTTGTGAGGAATCTAAATTCAATGTATAAACAAAAAACCAAACAAAATTTTATTATATAAAGTAGAGTTTGTCAAAATTGTAACTCACGGGATTGTGACATGTGTCTATTATCGATCGAGATGATGACATATGTTAAAATACTTTATTTAAAATCAAGCAGTTTGCAAAATAAAAAAATAATTATGTTACACTAATAAAATAAAGACAGATTAACATTTTTCTTATTGTTTCATTAACATGTTTTTAAAAGCCAAACCAAATTTTATATAAGTCGCTAAAAAAAAGCAAAATATAAATACCATTATGTTAAACAAAATAAATGTTACATCACAAAAATGAAAATTTATATATAAAAGCAAAATAAATGTTAAACCATATTTAAAAAAAAAAAAAGAAGTAAACATACGTCCAACTTTCCAAAAATATTATTACTTCAGAAAAGGCAAATCCAAAAACTATATAATAACACACACCTCCCACAATTTAACGTACACCCCCAAATCCTTGGTTTTCTTTGCAACTCATGAATACCATCGTCCCACAAATCAGTAAAAACTATTTAATTTTTGAAATTGTGATTAATGTCGAACTATTTTATGAATTCTTCGAAAGTGGGAGGTTAGAAATTATTTTCACTATTTTGTTAATGTATGTAGCTGTATTTTCTAAAATTCATGTTATAATGTAAAGATTAGAGTTTAAATTTTTCCTAACTGAATCTTTATTTAAAAATTATCAAATTTGTAAGGAAATTCATGTTATAATGTAAAGATTAGAGTTTAAATTTTTCCTAACTGGATCTTTATTTAAAAGTTATCAAATTTGTAAGGAAATTCATTTATAGAATTACTTAAAAAAAATAATTGATGTTTATTTATAAAATAGATTCAGTTTCAAAGTATATTTCGAATATTATTTAAAACCTTATTATTCATTTAGCTTGATTATTTCTATAATTTTTTGAAGATTTAACCTCATTATTGATTATCTTACTCACGGTTAACAAAACGTAATTTATTACTATATTAACGGGGTTTTAATTTAGAATATAACTATACATGTATAACTACACAAATTATCAATTTTAATATTTAATATCCGCGTATTCCTAATCTAGTAAAATAATAAACATGGTGGATTTTGTTGACAAAATATGTTGGATTTGATTCCAACGGTACATGCTGAAAAAATAACAATGATGTTAACTATAATCAAGAAGACTTTAATAATTGCTCGACCATTAACCAAAGGCCAATACTCATAAAACATTTCAAAAAAAAAGAAGGAATAATTTGCCTATGAAGGCATGAAGGAAGCATAAAGTTAACAATTAGAATTAGTCAATACAAGGCCTGGGCATATATCCCGAACCCGAAAACCGAACCCGAACCCGACCCGAAAAACAGGGTTTGGAACGGGTACGGGTAGTCCTAATAACCCGAATGGGTTTTATAATTTAATATTTCGGGTTCGGGTTCGGGTTAGGGTTAACCGAAAATAAAACGGTTACCCAAACTACCCAAAGAACACATATGTATACAAATATACACTCACCGTTATTAGCATGTTCAGTTTCCAGTAATCCCTATTTATCGATATACGCTATAAATCCACATAATTCCTTTTCGATTTTCAAGATGGAAAATCCAAATCTTCTAAAGAATTCGTCTCCTCCATCAGATGAGTCTATAAACCATTTGAATGTATGTGACTGATACATTGTTGTTTTTGATTCAATGTAGTTTCTGTATAGGATCGATTTGTCTTTGGTGATTGTTTGATTTGATCATATATAAACCCTAGATTCTATATAAATCGATTTGGTCAAATTTTCCAATTCTGATGAATTGTTGTATAACGAGAGGATAACATTATAGAGGTCCTAGTTTGATGTTTGGAACAAAAATTGTTTTACTTAAGTAATCATTTGTTTATCCTCTATAAGATAGTGATGGTGATGATAAACCGTAAACTTTTCACAATATATTTGTTTAGTAATTTTAGTAAAAAGATCAATACTTTTTTTAAAAAAGGCATGTTATCCAAATTGATTGATTATTAATATTACCACTTGCTAATACAACAATCGTTTAATATGCTTTGGATTTATAAACATGAACTTGTATAATCATTATCTAATCTCTATTTGTTATTTGATTTTTACTTATCATAGGAGGAATCAAGAATGGACAAGGGAGGATGGAGAATCACAAGAGAAAGTTATCTTTTAAAATTCTAGTTTGCATTTTAGTTTTATTATATATTTGAAGTCTTGATTTGGTTTTAGACATGCTTTTGTTTATGTGGTTGTTTATGTATAGATTTGAAGTCTTGGTTTGATTTAAACGTTGTTTTAAACATTATCTTGTTTGTCAATTTGTAACTTAAAGTTAATTGCCACATTGCTTTTGAATTTACAGGTTTGATTGGGTTAATTTCGGTTTTTGATGACAAACCCGAAACCCGCCCGAACCCAAAAATACCCGACCCGTACCCAACCCGTATTTTTATATAACCCGTATGAGTTTTGTATTCAGAAATCCGAAAACCCGATACCCGAAGTACCCAATCCGAAACCCGATTGGGGTACCCGGATGCCCACGCCTAGTCAATACTCATGAATTTTGATAAAGAACATTTTAAACACGAGGAAAAAAATGGACAAAAAACAAAAAAGAGGTAGCTTTGGTCGTTGCTCCGATAAAAATGGTGACGATTGACCCATTGACTTTTACCCGCCACCATACCAAGACCGTCTTTTGAGTCTTCCTCCTTGCTTCTTAGTCTTCCATTTCAACCAAATCCGTAATCTGATATCACACACGCGGCTACAAACTGAGATAAGAGAGAGAGAGAGAGAGAGAGAGAGATAGCGACTCTGATCGCGTAAAGATTGAGGCTTTTTATACCAAGTATCAACTTTTCAACCTGCGATCTCTCTCTCTCCTTCTGGATTCATCTAATCCTTCAGGTGGGTTTCTCTCTTTCTTCTTTTTGTTCTGAATCTAGACAAACCCAAATTCCAAGTTGACAGCTTTTCTTAGTTGCTTGAGTTTTAAAAGGTCCACCACCACCACTAGGGTTTTTATTTGGGGGTTTCTGATTCATAGCAATTGCTTTTTCGTTTTCTGATTAATGGCAGAAACAGGTCATAGGTCTATCTAACGTTGATGGGTTGCTCCTGGTTCTTATGCCACAAGAGTGGAGGAGGACGTTCAGAAGTTGATGGAGGTACAGATTCACGCTCTAGGCTTCTTTATAGAGTTTGGAATCTTAATTCCGTCTAGTCCTATTGCTAATTTAGTGTATTTGCAAACAGAAATTGCAGCGATAGACAACGTAAAGATTTACAAGTATAGAGAGATACGTCAAGCTACAGATGATTTCAGTGGCGACAATAAAATTGGAGAAGGAGGGTTTGGCTCTGTGTACAAGGTAAAATGAGGGAACTTTGTTGCTTACTCTTCTCTTTCAACTTCTCTCTTCATCTTTCTAAACTGCTTTTTCGATGACTAGGGTCGTCTTAAAGATGGAAAGCTTGCGGCTATCAAAGTCCTTTCGGCTGAGTCTAGACAAGGTGTAAGAGAGTTCTTAACTGAGATCAATGTGATATCAGAAATACAGCATGAGAATTTGGTTAAGTTGTATGGATGCTGCGTGGAGGGGAATCACAGGATTCTTGTCTACAATTATCTTGAGAACAATAGCCTCGATAAGACGCTTTTAGGTGATTCTTTTACTTTCTTACTCTCTTCTCTTAAGTGCCACTTTCTCTGTAACCGAGTGAAAGTTTTTTCAGCTGGGGGATACTCTCGGAGTGGGATACAATTTGATTGGAGTACTCGGGCTAATATTTGTGTGGGGGTTGCTAAAGGTCTTGCCTTTCTTCATGAAGAAGTACGACCACATGTAATTCATAGAGATATCAAAGCAAGCAACATCCTCCTTGACAAAGATTTATCACCCAAGATCTCGGATTTTGGACTTGCGAGACTTATGCCAGCTAACATGACTCATGTCAGCACTCGTGTCGCGGGTACAATGTAAGTTCCATATGTTTTTTCCCTTTTCTGCCATGTCCACTGGAAATTGGAGGTCTTAACATGTGTTCACATCTGTTTTGGGCAGTGGTTATTTAGCGCCAGAGTATGCAGTAAGGGGGCAATTGACACGTAAAGCGGACATATACAGCTTTGGAGTCCTTCTGATGGAGATAGTCAGTGGAAGAAGTAACAAAAATACCCGGTTACCCACGGAATATCAATATCTTCTAGAAAGAGTAAGTCTTGCCTTTTCCTTTCGAAACTTCTCTTGCGTAGTCACTTTCTAACCACCTCATAAGAATCCATTCTCCGTATGTTATCAGGACTAATTGGCATGATCAATCGTACTTGTTTTCGAAATGTCTAAGCTCTTGTTTTGAAATATAACATGTTTTGGCATTTCATCAGGCTTGGGAACTTTATGAGCGGAATGAGCTGGTGGATCTTGTTGATTCAGGGTTGAATGGAGTGTTTGACGCAGAGGAAGCTTGTAAGTACCTAAAAATCGGACTGTTGTGCACACAAGACAGTCCGAAGCTAAGGCCAACAATGTCCACAGTGGTGAGGTTGTTAACAGGGGAGAAGGATATAGACTCGAAGAAAATAACGAGACCGGGTTTGATATCTGATTTCATGGACTTGAAAGTGAGAGAAGCTGCGGAAACAAAGTCAGAGGAAGTGAACAGACAGAACTACACAAACCCTTCCTCTTCTTCAAATACCTCGTCTGGTGATAACTCAAATGCTTATTCATCAGGGGGTTCATCAGCTTATGCTGGTAATACATTCAGCAGTACAATATAGAACCAAAAAAATGTTTCGTTTTTGGGATGTAAATTGTGGGAGAAAGTGTTTGATGTTTCCGTGTGTCTCCTTTCTTGGATTCAAACAGAGGTTTTGTGTTAGATTTTTGAAAGTCTTCCTTAGTTGCAAACAAAGATTTGAGTGTGTGTATGTATATATAAGTTTGAAGTTGAATGTGAATGATTTTCATCAACGAAAATGGATGTAATAATCTGTTTCTGTGTCTGATTTCTGCCTTAACCGGTTGGTTGAACCAGTTCCGGCTCGGTCTGGTCTAACAGTGGGACCCACGAATTTAATGTGTTCACTTAATCCAAAGGACCAAATCCAAAAACGATAAAGAAGTAGTAGAAAGCTTAAGAATATTTTAATGTTTGGCTTCGTCTCTAATCTCTGTCTCTATACGCGACTGTGTGTTCTCTGTTGTACTTTCTTGAAAGTTTCTCTTTTTTCTTTTTCTTTCATGTGCTCTTTTTGGGGTTTCTTATCTTGAGAGTAACCCATTTACTTTACCTAAAGCTCATTTCTTCTTTTCACTCTCTCTCTACTCTACTCTACTCTACATAGCGAATCGGGGTAATGCTTGTCGGTGCGGCCTGATACTCTATTACCGAAGCTAATTTTGTTTCCTGGGTCTACGTTGTTCTGCCGGAATATACTGCGGTCAATTAGGGTTTTTGGATCGAATTTGAGATATGTACTACTAGACTGATTGTTGTTAGGGTTTTGTGTTTTGTGAAGCACGAATTGCTTTTCTTTTGTATCTTACTTCTTTGGTGAGTACGTGAAGGGATTTGCATTCATCTGCTAATGCCTTGTTGTATCTTTTATATCTCCTTAAGCTACCCAAGTTTATGAAGTTTCTACTCATCTCATTATCAGATCAAAGCAATGGCCGAGATGCTACTTTTGAGATTCCACTACTGCTCTCAATACACCTGAGCTTTGGAGTAAGAGTTTAGGGGTTGGATATTTTATCTAGTTATGGAGGATATAGGATTGGTTAAGCAAGGTTGGAAATGGTTGCAGTCTCAGAAGCATTTGTGCTCATGGGTCTGTGATGCAATGCGTTGTTTTGGTGAAAAGACACAAGCTCTGGCAGAGCGTCACTGGCCACTAGTGTGTATTGGATGTGGGAAGCTACTAGGGTTGCTTAGTTTATCGTTTCTTTACTGGAAAGACTGCATTTTGAGGGGTTTCCAGTCCACTGCCAAATTTGGCTCAGCTGCTTTGCTCTTGATTATGTGGAGTTGTTTCCTTAGCCTCACTTCAGTAGCTTGCTTGGTTTATGTTCTCCTCGGTATGGTAAGGCCTCTAGATCCCTCTTCTTGAGTTCTTCATTCTGGGTTCTAAATGTTTAAACAACGAAGACTTCTGTGTGTGTGACCATGATTGCCTTAGCAAATCTCATATATGGCATTGGTTGTATTAGAAGATAACTATTATATTATACTGTCTTGGAGGCAAAATTCAGAAAGGCAACAAATATTCTCTTCTCTCAAGTTATTTCCTGCAAATGTGTTTTAGATTTTTGTTAAAGTGTACATTTAACTTCGAAATTTTGGCTGCGGTGTTTCACGTATTGAGTGAAATTAATTTATGCATGACTGAGTTGATTCTCACCTATTTTTGATTTACCATCGCAGGGAGCTGCTGGTGCTGTTGTCTTGTACTTAGGTTGTACTCCTGGGATCTTCATTGTAGGACTATTTGGAATTTTAATTTTGTGGATGTACGCTAATTTTTGGATCACTGGAACATTATTTATAGTTGGAGGCAAGTGTCAACTTTTGTTTTCCCCCAGTCTTATTATGATGTTATATTAACTTACTGCTCTTCCTGGCTCTTTCCCATTGCGATAGAAGCTTATGAATACTTTACGTAGTATTGATGTCTCTAGTCCTTTGAATCAGGTTATTTGTTCTCCTTGAATCACGCACGGGTGGTGGTTCTTTTGGCGGCAGTGTATGGAATGTACTGTGTCAAAGTTAGACTTGGGTGGCCTGGAGTTATTCTCTCGATGAATCTTGCATTCTTGTCCAACGATATATTCATTTATCTTCTTCAATGGTGTGATAGTGCTAGTGAAAAAACACACGCGGAAGAGCCAAAGAAACCTGAAACTGTAAGAGAAGACGAGTTTCCTGGAGAGTTTGAGTATTCTTCTGTTCCTGTTGAAGAACCAGAGAAAAAAGTTCATGAGAATAAGTCGGCCAATAAGTCAGCATCACCCGCAACTGTTGTTAGTAACTTGAAAGAGGTTTCTAATGTTAAGGTGGTCAATATAGAAACAGAATCAGCTGATGAGATGAAAAGAATACTGCATAGTTTGAATCACTATGAAGCATTGGGGTTCCCTCGGCATAAAAAGATTGATGCCGCAGTGCTTAAGAAAGAGTATAGAAAGAAGGTATGTTAATTGGAAACTAACTTTGAATGTTCTCTTGGCTATGAGTTTTCTCTGCTGGTTAATGAAATGGTTCTACTTTCTATTCTTAGGCAATGCTGGTTCATCCGGATAAGAATAGGGGAAGTCCTTTGGCAAGTGAATCATTCAAGAAACTTCAATGTGCTTATGAGGTAATTGTTGAATGATGTAGTCTAATATATAGGACGGTGCTTGGTAGTTTTCAGCTCAGATGGTGTACTCACATGAAAGGTTGAATTTGCAGGTTCTTTCTGATTCTGTTAAGAGGAGAGATTACGATGAGCAGTTAAAGAAGGAAGAATCTAGGACCAGGAGTGTCTGTCAGACATCGCATAGTTCTTCATATCAGGTTAGTTTATAAATTCTATGAGATTTTTGGTGCCTCATGTGTTGTTATATTGTTTTCTTATGAAAACTGATGACTATATTTTCTGATGTCTCCAGAATAGTCCCGGTTATCGATCAGAGGAGTCAAGGCGCATACACTGTACGAAATGCGGGAATTCACACATTTGGGTATGTACCAACAGGAGTAAGGCAAAGGCAAGATGGTGCCAGGTTAGCCAACTTACGTTTCCCCTTATTGAGCATTTTGATTTGAAATTCGTATGCAGAAAATCTATTTTTCCAAATGAATTTAGCTTCCATTAAAAAATTATAGGATTGTGGTCAATATCATCAAGCCAAAGATGGTGACGGATGGGTCGAACATAAAGGGACTCTGGTATTCGATAAAGCACATAAGGTTAGGCTCTCAGTTTTTTTACCCCTTCTTTGTTTACTGGCAGTGGTGAATTAATCGATTGCTCTGTAGATTGAAATACCACGCGCTTTTGTTTGCGCGGAGAGCAAGATCTTTGACGTTTCAGAATGGGCTATTTGTCAGGTTAGTGTTATCTTGTTTACCAGTAACAGATGTGATAACTCTGTGTTCAGAATTACTAGACTAAGACCAAATGGGGTTTCACCTGAGTGACTTGAATTACTTCATTTCCATTGAAGGGAATGGCGTGTAGACCAAACACACATAGACCAAGTTTCCATGTGAACATGGTTGGATTGGAAAAGACAACGCAGAGATCAAACTCGAGCAGGTTCCCGTGGGATCTTGATGTGGAAATGATGGACGAGGATGAGGAAGAGTTTGAGCTATGGCTTCAACAAGCTCTAGCTTCTGGTCTCTTCTGCGAGACATCAAAACAACGCAGAAAAAGCTGGAGCCCGTTCAAGTTGAGCAAGAAACAATCGAGAAGAACATCGACTTGATCCAAGAACGCATGAAGAAGAATGGCTCTATGGCTTGTTCTTTCCAACAATGGAAAATGAGCTAAGATATGCCTAAGAGGAGTCAAACTTTTATGGTGCTAGTGAAAGAAGAAAGAGACATGGGAGCTTGAAAACGTGATCATTTTTGAATCTCTTCTTCTCTGTAAATAGAATCTGTCAAGTTATGGTTTTTCTCGGAGAAACCCAAAAACCATTTGATTAGAAATCTACCAAGAAGACCGGTTAACAATTGTTCTTCAGATATTGGTTTATTACAATTAAAAATGCATGATCCAATTTTCACATATTTAACCGAATCTTAATTCACCAAATAAATTTAATGTTTTTTTCCCTCCTCGGTGCAACTGTGTTGTGTTTGTCTGTGTAATCGAGATTCATTGCAATTTCAGACATTTATCAAAGCTCGAAAAAGAGACACAAACCACCAGTTTTGATTAGCCGGTACGATTTGTAATAAAACCCTAGAAATTCACTATCGCGTTCTCATTATCCTGAAATTGTTTACGTTTACGAGATTAGGGTTCTGGGGATTTTGAAATTCGTATGGGTTTCGGTGGATGTAATTGTCTTGTATAGAAGACAAAGAAGAAGAAGAAGAAGAAGAAGAAGAAGAAGAAGAAGATAGTGAATGAAATGAGTAGGCTATCTTTTCGACCTCGACCATTGGATATACATAAGAAGCTTCCAATTCTTAAGTTTTTTAAAGACTTTGAAGATGAAGACAATCCTTCTTCCATCACTAGAAATTCTCAGTTGCTGCGTTTAACCAACCTAGAGGTCGACAATGAGGTGATAATCACATTCTCTCAAACTTTTATTTTCAGGTGTTGATTTCAGCTTTCCCGTTTTTCGTATTATCAGGTGCAGCCTCAAGTGCCTAGCAAGAAACTGGTTTCAGAGATACCAACACCTCAGTTTCTTGTTGTTGATACATATGAAACAGATTACTCTAGGACGTTTAATCAGCCTACTTCTTATCTACGCGCTAGAGGAGGTTAACTCTTTTCTCTTAAGTTATTTTTTGAGGTTTGTATCTTTTACATGGGGACTGAAAATCTTTTGTGCAGCTCGGGCTGAGCTTGGAGATTTTCTTGAGTATGATCTTGACAATGAAGATGATGACTGGCTTTATGAGTTTGATAAGGACAAACTGATTCTTGCTCCTGAAAAGTAAAGTATTCAACCACACATTCAGATTTTCTTTATTGCGCCACAAATAACATGCCCCTTGAGATTGATTGATTGGATTCCTCGAGTCTTGTTGTGTGGTGGATACATCTCTTGGCTCTAGACTCTAAATTATTTTGTTTCGGATTCATAAAATGATTGGATTTTGCTAATAGTCCGAAAACCATGTGGTTGAGTGGAAACTGTAGAAGAATTGCTAAGATCTCATATGCCCCTACTATCACTCAACTTTTATCTTGTACTAAAACAAAAGCTTCTTCCTTGATACAGGCTTGAGAGCATTATTTTTAAACTAGAGGTATTGGATCATAAGACGAGGGAAAGAGCTGGAGTTATTACTCCTACCCTTGGTTTGCCAGTTCCAGTGCTTTTGCAGCTTGATGCTGCTATTGAGGTATAACCTTATTTTTACTTTGTTATCTAGTTTTAGTCTTATACTCGGAAGTTATAAAGAGAAGAAACAAAACATGGTTGATTGGGTAGTTCTCATCGTAGTGAATCATCTTTCATCGGAGACTATTCTGAAGAATGGGATTATACCTTTTCTCATTACCTAAAACTGTAGCTGGGACATAGATCTAGTATTTATGATTATATTGTTGCCTCTAGAGGTCTGTGCTCTTTGCAATTTATTTTTCGTTTGAAGCATGTTATCACAGGCAGTGCACTGCATTTAATTTGTTCTTATTGTACTAATTCCATTTTTCTTACAGGCGTTGCAATCTTTGCCCATTAAGTATGGAGTTTTCCAAGCTATTTACAGTTACTGGAAAAATAAGGTTTGAGATAGACCTTATGTTGGCATAGTTCGTGACGTTGTTTGTGGCTCTTCGTGCATGGGCTAATAACACTAACTAACTTAGTTTTGTTTTGTATTCTCTTAGCGTGAAAAATGGCAGAAGCCTGTTTTGCGCCGTTTACAGGTTTGCATCATTTGGACTGGTTTCAATTATACATGTGGAAGGAATAAGTTTATTTGGAAATTTACCTGAAACAATTAGTTAATGCTGCGGGTTTTATTGTTTGGAACAGCCTCCACCACCGGTCAATGATACCAATCCGTACAGTGTGTTTAGGCCACGGGAGAAAGCTCATAGACTACATACAAGAAGGGTAAGCTCTCTGATCTGCAATTCATCAATCTCCTTATCTTACATGTGTGAGTATGGAAAATGCTCAACAAGTTACTGATAAGAGTTGACATCACTATAGATGCAGAGGAGAGAAAACAACGCACAGTCATTTGAAAAGCTTCGGCAGGTAAGGAAAGACCTGAATCTGTTTTTGTAAAGAGAGACTTAATGTCGTTGATCTGTGTGCAAGTTCTTGTAATTGGATTCTCAAACATGTTCTGTTCTGGGATTATGTTATGATCAGGTCAGGCGCAATCTGGACCAAGCAAAGATGATTCTAGAAGTTGTAATTAAGGTGCTCTTTATGGCTCTTAGATTTGTAACTGGTATGTAGCAGATGCCTGCATTTTCCGAAGGTGGTAACTTGATTATAACCATGTTAAGCTTTTGTGTAGAGAGAAGAAAAAAAGAGGGATTTCATGGCGAGCGAGGTTAGCCTTCAGAGAATCCAACTCAAGTACAGGGTAAGCCTCTAAAACTTGCACTGGTTGCCCTTTCATAACCGAGAAGAATCGTGCATTCTGATATCCTCCCTAACTTTTATGGTTTTAATCTGCTTTGCAGCATGAAACCGAACTCTTGGAAGATAGTTTTGCACTGTCTGGGTTTCCACTCTCTACATGTTATAAATTTGGCTCAAGCGAAGATGAATTGATGGACTCCGATGACCCAACCACCACCCGTGAACACAAAAGACTTTTAATCTCTAATCCTCGTTTCACAGACTCAAATCTCGCTCGAGCTCAAGCGGTGAGCATAAAGCAAGAGGCGAGAAGACATGGGTGGCTCCACGAACTGGTGATTCCTTAGTTCCTCTTTTGTTGTCAGTTACAGTTGAAACACTTGAGATTACAATTCCATGTTTTGTTTTGTTTCTCTGTAGAATCCTAATGAGCCAGTTATGATGTTCACAAAACCGCTGATCCCCGATAAACTGGCTGCTGCGGGAATCATCCCTCCAATGGAATCAAGAAGCGGAAGAGCTCGGTTTGGAGGAAGAATTGGTCGAGGCGGTCGGATAGTATTCGATAGATGGAATCCGTTAAAGCAGACCCACATTAACTGTGGCAACTCTTTCTACATAGCGCCATAACATGTTCAACTAATTTTCCTCAAATCTTTTTGTAAAGAATTTTCCCTTACCAGTGGTGAAGAGTGTCAGTTTGTTGAACTCTACTTGTTTGGTTTTCCCGGTTAAATGAAGTCTAGGTCCGGTTAGTGACAATTGGTCCACTCCTTAAATGATTGTCATACCAAATAAAACCGGTTTAATTTAAGATTGATTTCCCCGGTTTAAGCTGAATTAAAGAAGAGATGGAATTTTAGACGATGATCGTGAAGCAAAGGATTCGTGTCCATGTCGTTGGGAGATGTGATTACTTGTCTGAGTATCGTGTTCGAATGTGATTTTAGGGTGTCTTTTCTCTTGTTCAGTTCTTCTTTTTGCTTAATTAGCATTTTTAGTTATTTGGATTCGTTTTCTCTCATCTAATTTGACATTTAGAGCTCCATCGATGGCTTCGTTGTTGGCTCGTATGAATCTCGTTGGCTTTTCAAGAGTTAGGGATTTAGTTTCTACATGTAGCTTTAAGAGAGGAGAGACTTTCATCATGCTTCATTTTTCCTGTAGATCATTACTCTTCCTTTAAGATAGAATGGGTCGCCATATTGTTGTTAGCTCAGTCTCTGCAAATAACTGAGAGTCTTGTGGTAGTTAGCTCTTACTTTCTTAAGCTTCTTTTGGTGGGTATGCTTCTTGTATTTAACGCCTTCCTTGTTGATAGGTTTTCTCAGGGCAAGCTTTACATGGATGTGGGCTACTGTCCCCTGCTATATCGTATGGCACCAAAAAAGGTATACTTTCTTGCTGTTGTTTAGGTTTTCGTCGTTAATTAGCTTAAAGTGGAATTTACCTTTTTTCTATGATTTTTTGTGTATATTGCTGAGAAGCAGCAGCTTTCTATATACAACTTATTCATTATCCTGGTTTGTGACTTTTCCAGGCGTATATATTATGACTAATAGTTTGCCTCTGTAACATGCAGATTATGAAGAAGCTGACCAACTTTCTAAGGAAATCTCCATGGACTGGTAAGCTTCAGTTTTACCTTTCGTTTCTCTTATTTTTCCTCTCCACTCACTTCCATCTTCGAGTATTAGCGATTCCTGACATTGTCTTACTTTTACATAAACACCCTATCTCTCACTGAAATGGTCCGGGGTTTGTCGCTGACCCTCAAGTACTTCTTCGATCCAAAAGTTACAGTGAGTGGCAGCCTTCCCATGCCTTACTACTTACTACTCAGGTTGAAAGAAAGTTATTATGAGTCTGAAGTTTCACCTTGTCTTGCAGATCAATTATCCTTTTGAGAAGGGTCAGTTGAGCCCTCGCTTCCGTGGTGAACACGTTCTTCGAAGATATCCAACTGGGGAAGAACGCTGCATTGTCTGCAAACTCTGAAACTGTGAGTTTTAGATGTCTATTCTACTCGAGAACTCCTACTATGGCATCACAATTCACCACGAATTATGATTTTTGACGGTTACTGGTCATTTTTTTCATCAGGTGTGTCCAGCCCAAACAATCACGATAGAGGCAGAGGAGTGGGAAGATGGAAGCCGCAGAACGACTAGGTAACCCTTAAAGCTCCTACAATATATTTTTAAATATGCTTTCTTTTTGTTACCGCCTTTGTCTCTCTGGTTCTGTACATTACATTGTGTAATGATGATTCGGAGCGTGACAGGTATGATATCGACATGACAAAATGCATCTACTGTGGTTTCTGCCAAGAAGCTTGTCCTGTTGATGCAATCGTCGAAGGACCCAACTTTGAGTTTGCAACCGAGACACATGAGGTCTGTAATAAAAACACTTCCTATAGATATGTGATTGCCCATGATCTTTAAAGTTAAGCTGTGTATTGTTCGATTAATGGCATTCTGATTCTTTTTGGTCTGCAGGAACTTCTCTATGACAAAGAGAAGCTTCTTGAGAACGGAGATCGGTGGGAGACAGAGATTGCAGAGAATCTGAGGTCGGAAAGCCTCTACCGCTAATATTTATCTGAAGGTCATTTGCCTAATTGATTCAGGAAACATTTTCGTCGCTTCTGTTACAAAATAAAGATGCTTCTTCACCTTCACATACTGATGGTAAAACCGATTCTGGTTTTGAGTTGGACCATATGGTATGGTTCAACCATACCAAGAGCTTGGAATATGAAGTATGATGATTTAATGGAGTTACTACTCTCAGTGTCGATACCAAAACAAAAATATCAGAGCAAGTCCCAAAATAGAAACAACGTACAGTACAAGGTTAGAATTGTGACATACTAACTAATTTGATTAGACGGTCAAGAACAAAAGAAATATCTTCTCCAGATCCATCCCCCCTTGAAAAGCCCCTAATTCGAAGAACTCTGAGCTCAGAAACCTCCTCAGTTTGAGAATTCTTTGATAATTCGGTATCTTCTTCCTAAGATTGATTTTTTGTTGTTGTATTAGTTTCTAGGTCGGATTGAATTCATAGGTTTTATTTGGGGATTTCTTTTGTTTAATTCAGATTTTATCTCAACAATTGTATTTTGCTTATGATTGATGTTACTTTCTAGTACTGATCATGCTTCTGCTGGTGTTGGTTTGTGTTGATTTAGGGCTTTCACGTAACCCTGTTGCTCCCATGGATCCTCATGATGTTTTCAGAACTCGACAGTGCATGTTAAACACTATGTAAGCTGATTACTGTTCTTGGCTCTGTATTCATCTGCTCAGTTATTAAGAGCCGATCAGTGTTTTCTGCTTCTGAAATGTTAACTTATTTGGATTCTAGTCTTATCACAATGGTGTTTATTGTTGACTAGTTGTCTCCTCTGCGTTAAACCATTGAGTGTTTCTTGATGGTTACTTCATGGAGGAGAATCGTTGCTTAACCAATGATCTTCCATTCTTTTTCCAGCTTCAGCAAGTTACAGAAATTGAATCTATCTCCGATTGATGATGCATCAAATGCAAAGTATATAGTTGCTGCTAAACGCTTAGAGGAGGGTCTTTTTAGACTTGCTCCCACAAAGGTATCGCGAAACGTTTACTTGATTGATGGTAGACAGCATATCATGATTTGATATACTGAGGAATTCCAAAGTAAACAAGAAATGCTGATACCTTTTTTTGACATGTTACCTCTGGACCCAGCTTGTTGAGTCATTTCCTCACTTTGAAAAATCTCGTATCTTTTCGTTTGCGAATACTTTCTTTACTTAACAACTTACAGGAGGAGTAGTTGAACCCTGCAACACTTGAATCTCGCTTGACAAGCTTAATAAAAGCTAGAAAACCGTATAACTAGAATCAGATTCAGCAAAATGCTAGCTCTTCTTCGCAAACAACAACCACTCTTTGCTGAGACCACGACGGTACACGTATAACATTAATCTTAAACTAAGAAGGGTGCGACATTCTGAACTTTGTGATGTTCCAATGTTTTTGGTCTGCAGGACAAAGAGAAGGTTGTTGAGAACGGAGGTCAGTGGGAGACATTGATTGCAGAGTATCTGAACTCAATGATCGTTTAACGCTGCTGAAGATTATGAAAAACTCTTGTTTAGAAATGTTTGCATTGCTTCTCTTACAAGGAAATTAATATAAGAACATATTCGTACTAATGCTACAAGCTTTTTACGCTCTGGTACTGTATTGCTGCTACTTGTAAGATCTTACATAACACATGGTTAAACCGGATTTGATTTGTTTCCTGTTTGGTAGGATATGGTTTTTTAATTACTCTCATTAGCCGTGAAACTAAACAGATCAAAACTACAAGGGTAAATGTTGTAAATTATCATAAAAAATTAATCGGACGGACACGAACTTTAACTATCTCCGACACATCTCCTAGACTGGTTCGATATATATATTTTGGTTCTTGGTTTCCTAAATCAACGATAATGATTTTGTATTCAGACTTAAGAAACCTCATAAGGTAAATGGTTATTTAAATTTAATGCGTCTTTTTTTTTTTGTTACTATTTACGAAAAAATAAAACGACAAAATCCCTAAACGAAAGAAACAAAATCAAAATCCCCAAATCGAACGAGCCCTCCAAAAACCCCTCAATCAATTCGAAGAAGAAGAAGTCTCCGATTCGGTCTCTAGGTTTTTCGAATCTCTTTCTTTCTGGGTTTTGTTTGATCGTAAATTTTTCTTCGTTCGGGGTTGTGTGAGTTCACACGTGCGAAATCAGCTATTCACCGACTTTATTACTCCTCCGTTTCGATCATCGTAATCACTAGTAACGGTTTCGTGTCCACTGACTTTTGTTTGCTGGGTTCTGCTCTTTGCGTCTAAAGTTTGCTTCTTTCTGAATCAATTTTCAAGGTTTGATTCAGTTCTAGGTTTTTTTTTTGTTTTGGTTGCTTTCTTATTGCTCCTCCTGTTGACTACTTTCGTAATTTAACCCATTTTGTTGATTTTGGATTCATTGGGCTTAGTTGCTTTGATCATAGTCTATGCTTCTTGTTCAACTGAACTGAGATAAAATTATGTGATTGTTTTGCAGGACACTCCACTGTCCTACGTGTATTGTGTGGCGTTACATTGAGATCATCTAGAGAGCAGGAGATGAGCTTTCGATCGGGGACACAAGAGTTATGCAGTGCTTGTTAGTGCTACCTGCAAGAAGAATTCGAACAAGGCGACCAAGACTTAAGAAATAACATGAATGTTCAGGCTCATATGTCGGGACAACTATCTGGCCAGGTTCCAAGCCAAGGGACAATGCCGCAGAATAATGGCAACTCTCAATTGCAGAATTTAGTTGGTGTCACTTCCGCTGGTGCTGCTGCCCGTGTAGGGTCTTCACCTAACACCGTTGGTCACATGGACCATGAAATCAACAAACTCCGACAGTACATGCAAACACTTGTGTAAGCCTTCAATCTTTTAGCTACATCATATGCATCTTCCCACTATAGCTCTATTAATGGTGTTTTGTTTCCTTCATTTTGCACTGCTTGACTGTTAACTGCTGCTGTTTTATGGGTTGAGTTAATGTTGTCTCAATGTTGGCTGCGTTACTGCCTATCTGCTTCGTTTCTTTATAACCACTATTTTAGTGTCTCTGCTCCTTGAGATTTTTTGGCTGGTTACTTCATGAGGGACTATATGTAACTGACCCCCCTTGATCTTCCCTTCTTTCTAGCTTTAACATGTTACAGCAACGGCAACCATCTCCGGCTGATGCTGCATCTAAGGCAAAGTATATGGATGTTGCTAGACGCTTAGAGGAGGGGCTGTTTAAATTGGCTAACAATAAGGTATCTTAAAATATTTCTATTTATCTTAAGGCAAAATACTTGATTCCTATTTCTTAGTTGCCTTTTAGGATTTGGTTTATTGGGGAATCCAACAAGATTGGCTGATGCTTTTTGACATGTTGCCTCTAGATTCAGCTTGTTGACTCATTTCCTCACTTAAAAACCTTTCTTTTTATTTCTGTCATTTTTCAACTTATACTACAGGAGGATTATTTGAACCGGACAACCCTTGAATCTCGGATTACAAGCCTTATAAAAGGCAGACAGATGAATAACCACAATCAACGACATGCTAATTCTTCTTCTGTTGGAACTCCAACGATGATACCTACTCCAGGATTATCACAGGCCGGGGGTAATACTAATTTGAAGGTTGCATCCTCTGCTGATACTACAATGGTTGGAAACAACAACATCACAAGTACAGCTGTGAACACAGGAAACCTTCTAACTGCTGGTGGCATGCATGGAGGTTCTTTCCTTAAAGTGATTGTAGATACTTGTCCTGGAAACTTTCATTTCATATTTCTCTGACACCTTAACAACTTGTTTGCAGGTAGTATGTCGAATGGATACCAACATTCATCGAGAAACTTTTCTCTTGGTTCTGGAGGGAACATGGCATCTTTGAGTACCCAAAGTAGTACTAGCCAAATGATTCCTACACCTGGGTTTGTTAATAGTGGTACTAATAACAACAATGGTGGATTTTCTGCTGAGCCCACAATGGTACCTCAGTCTCAGCAGCAGCAACAAAGGCAGCATACTGGTGGTCAAAATAGTCACATGTTGTCCAACCAAATGACTACTCGCCTTAGACCCGACATGCAACCAAAGCCGTCTGGTGTGGCCGATAGCTCTGTAAATGGTGGTGTTGGAGTGAACGAAAAATTCGTAGACTCAGGTTTATCTTACACCAGTTCTTCCAAAAATTTACAGCAGACTATTGATCACTTCCCGCAGTCAGGAATGCAGGGTAATTTCTCTCTTTTTTTATTTCTGTTCTGATTATCCTATTTCATAGATATGGTAATTTCTTGTGGTTTGGCGATTGTGAATGACTAGTACATACCAGTCAGAATATTGAAAGCATGTTTCATATTTCAGGGGAAGGTCGTATCACGACAAATCCTGACCCTTTTGGATCTGGAAATTTGCAAGGAGCTGTAACATCGATTGGGACACTGAAAAATGCTCAGAATACCAATGCAGCAAGTTTCCAGTCTGTGTCCAGAGCTAACTCTTCTCTGGTGAGCAATCATTAGATTTCATGTGCATGCAACAATGCACACTAATTAAAGATTTATCACTGTATTCAGAATAACAATCTATTTTCCCAAATTATCTGCAGCTACATCCGCAACAACAATTTCAGCAACAGCCTATTCGGTTTCAGCAACAACCAAATCAGATTCAACAGCAGCAGAAGCAATTTCTTCATCAACAGAAATTTAAGCAGCAGACCCTGCAGGCACATAGATTAATTAGCAATGATGGTTTGGTGAAAGCGCAGGTGGCTTCTGATATAGTTACTGATGTTAAACATGAAACTGGAATGGAGAACCATAGGGAATCAGTGCACTCCCAAGCATCTGAACGATTCCAGCTTTCTCAGTTCCAGAATCAATATCAGAACTCTAGAGAAAACGGCCATGCAGATGCTCAACTTCTCTCAGTCACAAGTCAGAGTGATATATGCTCGCCACTTCCTCAAAATAGCCAACAGGTTCAGCAGATGCTGCAACCGCAGAATATAGGTTCTGATTCTATCAACAGTTTTACCAATCTTGCTGTTAGAGCAAAATCAGAATCCAATCCACATGGTCAGTGGCATTCCCAGTCTCAGGAAAATACTCAAATGTCTAATGGTATGTCAAGTGAACAGCACGTTCAGGAGGATTTCCATCAAAGAATTACCGGAATGGATGAAGCTCAACCTAATAATATGACTGAAGGATCTGTTATTGGTCAAAGTCATACATCTACTATATCCGAATCCCATCATCTGCAAAATCCTATTGGTACCACATTTAGATATGGAAACATAAGCCAAGAACCCAAGTTTCGAAATCAACAGAGATGGCTCCTGTTTCTACGTCATGCACGGTCCTGCAAACCACCAGGAGGGAAGTGCCAAGACCGGAATTGCTTTACTGTTAAGAAATTATGGAGTCACATGGATAGTTGTGCTGAACCTCAGTGTTTGTATCCTCGTTGTCGTCACACAAAGGCATTGCTTAGCCACTATAAAAATTGCAAGGATCCTCGGTGCCCTGTCTGTGTGCCAGTGAAGACCTACTTTCAGAATCAAGCTGATGCACGAGCCCTGGCCCGATTAAAAAGTGAAAACACTGCAGTGAGCTCAGTGAACATAGCTGTAGTATCAAATGATTTTGTACACGTTTCTGCCGGAGTGGTTTCTGGTGCCCCTCGTTGTGCTGATACTTTAGATAAATTGCAACCTTCATCAAAACGGTTGAAGGTGGAGCACTCTTCTCAACCAGTGATCTCTATGACTGAGCACTCTTCTCAACCAGTGATTCCTATGACTGAGCACTCTTCTCAACCAGTGATCCCTAAGACTGAGCACTCTCAACCAGTGATTCCCAAGACTGAGCATTCTTCTCAACCAGTGATCCCTAAGACTGAGCACTCTTCTCAACCAGTGATCTCTAAGACTGAGAGTTGTAAAAGCTCCATTGCTTCCATAACAGAAGCAGAATTATCTCAGGATGGCGAAGGAAAGGATCACAAGCATAGTGATGTACATGTGCCATTGAAGTCAGAAACCTTGGTGGTGAAGACGGAAATTCCTGATATTTCTTTTCAAGCAGGATTCAGCATCAAGGAGACGGAAAATGAAGCTGTTGAAAATGTTCTCAAGCCTAGGTCTGTATGTGAACCAGGTCAACATGATTTATCTCGTGCCTTTCCAAAGCAAGAAAACATCAAAATGGAGAAAGAGCCTGAACAGCTGAAGAAAGAAGATCTGGTGAAGGATCCTGATCTTGCATCAAAATCTGGAAAACCAAAGATAAAGGGTGTTTCTTTAACTGAATTGTTCACTCCCGAGCAAGTGAGAGAACATATTCGTGGTCTTCGTCAGTGGGTTGGTCAGGTTTGCAATTTTATTTACTTGCAAGTTTACAGAAAAGCAAGTTTTATTCATAAAGTTATCTTTCTATATAGACTTTGTCGGATTGGTTTTTCCTTTGTAATTTTTTAAGATGAATCTATAGCTATCTAGCTGCTCCTTTAAAATTTTTGATTGCTGATGAATACATTGTCAATTAATTTCCATGTGTTTGCAGAGTAAAGCCAAAGCACAAAAGAATCAGGCGATGGAGAATTCGATGAGTGAGAATTCCTGCCAGTTATGTGCGGTGGAGAAGCTTACGTTCGAGCCACCTCCTATCTATTGTACTCCTTGTGGTGCTCGTATCAAGAGAAATGCTATGTACTATACAGCTGCAGGTGGTGAAACTCGTCATTACTTTTGTATTCCCTGCTATAATGAATCCCGAGGAGATTTGATACTCGCTGAGGGGTCTTCAGTACCGAAGACAAGACTCGAGAAAAAGAAAAACGATGAAGAGAGTGAAGAAGGGGTAAGACTATCAACTCAGTAGAGTTTGTATTGTTATTTGCCTCTTGTTTTGTAGATTTTTCTGAGTTTGTCTATTGTGTTCGATGTTGTTTTATAGTGGGTCCAATGTGATAAATGTGAGGCCTGGCAGCATCAGATATGTGCTCTATTTAATGGGCGGAGGAATGACGGGGGCCAAGCTGAGTACACCTGCCCAAATTGCTATATAATTGAGGTGGAACAAAATGAGAGAAAGCCTTTACTTCAGAGTGCTGTTCTTGGAGCAAAAGACCTGCCACGAACGATTCTAAGTGATCATATAGAGGAGCGGCTGTTTAAGAGGCTGAAGCAGGAAAGGATTGAGAGAGCAAGGGACCAAGGAAAAAGTTATGATGAGGTAATTAGGTGGTGGACTTTTACAATTCTTTTTGTAAAGAATTTTCCCCCATTAGTGATTTTACATCTTTGGTCTCCTATCTTCTAGATTTTTATTAATTTATTGAAATGCTTTTATACTGGAAACAAAACAATAGATTGAAACTTACTAGTTGGCCTCTCACCATTTTGATTTTTTCACCGGCACTGACAGGTTCCAACTGCTGAATCGCTTGTGATTAGAGTTGTTTCATCCGTTGACAAGAAGCTGGAAGTGAAATCTCGTTTTTTTGAAATATTTCGAGAGCATAATTTTCCAACTGAATTTCCATACAAATCCAAGGTAAGAGAGTTTCATGCACACCATTTATTTTCTTCATGTCCACATTTTCAGGATTTCTCTCTTCAAGTTATACATTTCACTCTCCACATTTAATTTTTCCAGGTGGTTCTGTTGTTCCAGAAGATCGAAGGTGTAGAAGTATGCTTGTTTGGGATGTATGTACAAGAATTTGGATCTGAATCGTCGTGTCCTAATCAACGTCGTGTTTATCTCTCGTATTTGGATTCTGTGAAGTACTTTAGACCTGAGATTAAATCTGCTAATGGAGAGGCTCTGCGCACTTTCGTTTACCAGGAAATACTTGTAAGTCTTGTATTTCAAGCAAAGTTTGTGTGGTCTTCTACATTGCATGGAGGTTTCAAGTGTATACATTGATGCTTTTTTCAGATTGGTTACCTGGAATACTGCAAATTGCGTGGTTTCACTAGCTGCTACATATGGGCTTGTCCACCACTGAAGGGCGAGGACTATATCCTATATTGCCATCCAGAAATTCAGAAAACGCCAAAGTCCGATAAACTACGAGAATGGTCAGTCCAATTGCCTTTTTGTGATTTTCTTCATAAATTGTCGTATGAAACATCATTTACATCCTCCAATTGCTCCTGGTCTGCACAGGTACTTAGCAATGTTGAGAAAAGCTGCAAAGGAAGGCATTGTAGTGGAAACTACAAATCTATATGACCATTTTTTCTTGCAAACTGGTGAATGTAGAGCTAAGGTTACGGCAGCTAGGCTCCCTTATTTTGATGGTGACTACTGGCCAGGTGCAGCAGAGGATATCATATCCCAAATGAGTCAAGAAGATGATGGTAGAAGGGGGAATAAAAAAGGAATACTCAAGAAGCCCATTACGAAAAGGGCTCTAAAAGCATCTGGCCAGTCTGATCTGTCTGGGAATGCGTCCAAAGATCTGCTGCTAATGCATAAAGTAATCTTCTTCTCTTTTCTATACAGTTTTTCTTTCTTACATATCTGTTTTAGTAGTTCAGTTCCTTTTTACAGTTTTGTGTTTTTCTTGTTAATATTCTTTTTGAATGGTTTTAGCTTGGTGAGACCATTCACCCAATGAAGGAGGATTTCATCATGGTCCACTTGCAGCATTGTTGCACGCATTGCTGTTCACTGATGGTAGCGGGAAACCGTTGGGTCTGCAGCCAATGCAAAGACTTCCAGTTATGTGATGGGTAAGAATTGTTCTTTCTCTTTTGCTAGTTATTTTTTAATCTCTTTCCCATGCTCTTGTTATTGTAACTTGGTTTGTATGACTTGGAACCTGTGGTAATTATCTTCCTGGGAGAGACTTATTGGTAAACATAGGTGTGCATTGTTCCTGGTAGAGTGCGGCAATATCTAAGATGCTATTCTACCTTTCAGGTGCTATGAGGCTGAACAGAAACGAGAAGACAGAGAAAGGCATCCTGTTAATCACAATGACAAACATAAACTATACCCTGTAAGTGGCATTAGGTTGTTTTGGGTTAGAAATTTGAGAAGATGTTCTGTCGTTAGTCTCATGCAAAATATTCATTTGTATCTCACAAGATGGTGTTTTTGATTTTGTAGGTTGAAATCACAGAAATTCCTGCGGATACCAAGGACAGAGATGAGATACTTGAAAGTGAATTTTTCGATACGAGGCAAGCATTCCTGAGTCTTTGTCAAGGGAACCATTACCAGTATGATACACTGAGGCGGGCAAAACATTCTTCCATGATGGTGCTTTATCATCTGCACAATCCAACTGCTCCTGCGTTTGTCACAACATGTAACGCTTGTCATCTCGATATCGAAAGTGGTCAAGGCTGGCGCTGTGAAGTCTGCCCAGACTACGATGTGTGCAATACATGTTACAGTAGAGAGGGTTGTGTTAATCATCCTCACAGGTTAGCTGATCAAAATGCTCAGAACAAAGAAGCTAGACAGTTGCGGGTCTTGCAGGTATTGTAACATTCAGTTTTCGCTATCCTTTACAGTAGATCCTCTTAAACAATCTGCCCCTTGTTCTCTTGCTTTAGTCTTATTCTGATTTAAGAACATGGAAGATGGGCTTGGTTAGAAAAATTTATGTCATTTAGCTCTCAGAACTCCTCTGAAATGCTAAATTCTTTCATTATCGAAAATTTGCAGCTCAAGAAAATGCTCGATCTTCTGGTGCATGCGTCGCAATGCCGTGATACAAATTGTCAATATCCCAATTGCCGCAAAGTAAAGGGGCTATTCCAACATGCTCTCCGTTGCAAAGTGCGTGCTCCAGGAGGTTGTGTTTTATGCAAGAAAATGTGGTATCTCTTGCAACTCCACGCTCGGGCCTGCAAGGAATCCCCGTGTCATGTACCTCGATGCAGGTAACCTCTGTCCTTGTTTAAGGTTTTATGGGATCATTCACTAGATACCCTCTCTTTCTACCATTGAAAATCTCTCTTATTTTTTCCTGGAGCTGATGGTTTTCTCGCATGTCACATCTAAAAGTTTCGTCATAAAAGGCATTTTTTATGGATATATTAGAACCCTGGCCAACATATGGCAATGCTCTTCAAAACGAATGGTCCTTATGAGTTGCATTAATCTTTGTGAATCTCTCTATCCAGTGACCTAAAGGACTATTTAAGAAGGTTACAGCAGCAAGCAGATTCAAGACGCAGAGCAGCCGTCATGGAGATGATGAGACAGAGAACTGCAGAAGTCGCTGGAACCTTGGGTTGATCAATTTGTATATACTTAAATATCGTTTAGGATCTAAACAGAAGTGGAAATCTAATCTTCTTCAGAAGGTTAAGAAGATAAAAAGAAAAGCTGGTGTCTCTGAGCTCCACTTGAAGAAGAAGTAGAAGAATGAATAACACCAGCTATTGAAGACAGGAAACAAACCTTTGAACGGTTTAGCTTAGATGGATTCGTATTTAACAGTCAAGAGCCATGGAGTGGTGATGATGATGATTAATTTGGGGAATAAGCTCCTGAATGACTTGAAGTAGAAGAAACTTATAAAGGAAGAAATTAGTCTCCAGAGACACTTGAATTTAGTTCAGCAGCGTGATCTGGTTGGTGATTCGATTATATATATATAGATAAACACTTGTTTTTCTTCCTTTCTCTTTGTGTAGTTTGGTAAAATGCCTTATTATCCCTTTGAGGAATTGGCAAAAATGTAATATATATATACTTACATAAGTAGGGACATAACTTGACTAGCAAGTTATATGAAGGGAGTATCTACGAACTACGGATGCTTCTCTCTTACATTTTTGGGTGAACTTGTATTATTTAACTTCTTCATATCGTTAACTGAATTATGTTTTGGCTTGACAAGGTACAACTATCTCTATGCAGCTGTGTAATTTGCAAAGCTCGTAAAGATACGACTAGGTTTCAAAGCTGGTAAATAAAAGACTACAAGTAGTTTTTGAGGGAAAAATAGAGATGAAAGAAAAAAGTAAAAAAGAAGAAGAGGACAAGTGAGAGTGTACGTGGCGAGTTAATTGGCTCAGAAGTCATATCAGTGTCCAAAAACACAAACCAGATTATGTGGTCTTCTCTCTTCTGATATGTCAAACTCCTCCGATCCAACCATTTCTTATTCTTCTATTTTCTCAAGTAAAGTAACCCGAAACAAAAATCTCACTTTCGTTATCCGTTTCTAATTTCGACCAAAGACTAGCCTTGAAAGATTCATATGCAAAATCCAAATTACTTTTTACACAATTTCTTGTTAATATAGGTAGGGGTAATAAAAGCAAGAGAATCCTTTTTCTGTTGGAGAAGCAGAGCAAATGGTGGGTAGTAGTATTGTTGGGAGTAACATGGATGCGAGGTTTCTAAGTTCGAATTTTGGCAACATCAACACCAGACTTCACAGATGGGTTTCCCACGATCGGTCCCAAATCTCAATCCCTAGGGCTCAATCTTCTTCTTCTTCTTCTCCTCCCCCTCCATCCTCCGACAAGAATCAAAACAAGACCAGAATCCGAACCACAACTACAAAGGAGGTCGAAGAGACTGTGGCCAAGAAGCTCGACGTGCCTCCTCCCCCGCCACTGAACTTGGACGATGTGAATCCTGTGGGATTGGGACGGCGATCGCGGCAGCTCTTCGACGAGGTATGGCGGAAATTCTCTGGACTAGGTCAGATTTCGAGGTCGACCCGACCCGATGAACAAGAGGCTCTCGACAATCTTTTCATTAGAGAAGGACCTATGTGTGAATTCGCTGTTCCCGGCGCTCAAAACGTCACCGTTTTAGTCGTCGGCGCCACTAGTCGCATCGGTCGTATCGTCGTCCGTAAACTCATGCTTCGTGGCTACACAGTCAAGGTTCGATTACATTCAAAAATGAATATAATATTTAAGTATTCGTGTTTTAACATTGTCTTAGGCTTTGGTGAGGAAAAATGATGAGCAAGTGATGAGTATGTTGCCACGATCAGTGGATATTGTTGTTGGAGATGTTGGCGAACCCTCTACCCTCAAATCCGCAGTCGAAAGCTGCAGCAAGATCATCTATTGCGCCACTGCTCGGTCTACCATTACTGCTGATCTTGTCCGGGTTGATCATTTGGGTGTTTATAACCTCACCAAGGCTTTTCAGGTATAACAAATAATCCACATGCTTGATTTCGTTTCTTTCTTCTTGTTTTCATTGAGTAGAGAGGTAGTCATTCCTGTGTCTTATTTGAGTATTTTGCAGGATTACAATAACAGACTAGCGCAACTAAGAGCTGGTAAAAGCAGCAAAAGCAAGCTTCTAATCGCGAAATTCAAAACGGCTGAGTCACTTCACGGTTGGGAAGTTCGTCAAGGAACTTACTTTCAGGACACTACTGCTTCCAAATATGATGGTGGAATGGATGCTAAGTTCGAGTTCACCGAATCTGAGAGAGCTGAATTTTCAGGTACACACTATCTCTTATGTGAACTAGGCATTGTGAAAGTTGATTTTCATGTTATTTTTCCGGGTATGGTGGTTTAATCGGGTTTTGAACGCAGGTTATGTTTTCTCCCGAGGAGGATATGTTGAGTTATCAAAGAAGCTTTCACTTCCACTAGGTTGCACTCTTGACAGGTATTGTGCGGTCCATAATGTATCAACCGTCCTTTCTCTTAGCTTGTTCTGTGAAATTATTTGATCATAGAAATTTAGGAAATGGCATAACTTGCGAGTAGTTTTTTAACACCTCCTGAACCCAATTAGCTTTGTTTCCTACTCGTGCTTTTGGTTGCGGTGCCTTATGCTTTTATATCAACAGGTATGAAGGTTTAGTCCTATCTGTTGGTGGGAATGGAAGATCCTATGTTGTAATACTTGAAGCTGGTCCATCATCAGATATGTCTCAAAGCAAACTGTATTTCGCAAGGATCAGCACCAAAGCAGGATTTTGTAGGGTATGAAAAGCATTGGTCTTGCTCTCGTGAATCTGACCCCTTTCTGGTTCCATTTTCTGGCTAAAACTTTGGTGCCTTGGGCAGGTAAGGGTGCCATTTTCAGCTTTTCGTCCGGTTAACCCAGAAGATCCACCGCTAGATCCATTTCTTGTTCACACATTGACAATACGCTTTGAGCCTAAAAGACAGGTTTGCTTACTCTTCTCAATGCTTCAGCCGTTGTGTTGGTGTTCATCGGCTTGATCACTAACTGAAAACTTCATTCCGTAGTGTCTGTGTTTAGCAATCTGTTGGGTTTTTTCTCTTTCAGAGACCTGTTGATGGACTCGTTGGTTCACAAGAAGATCTGAGAAGTTTTAGCCTTGTATTCGAGTACATCAAAGCTTTGCCGGTAAATTCTCCAACTCTTTTTCTACTTGCTGAAGTTCATGACTCGAAAGAAAGAAGAAACAAGAAAAAGTATAAACTTTCTGCCTTCTGTCTGCAGGCGGGTCAAGAAACCGATTTTATTCTCGTATCATGCACAGGTTTAGGAGTAGAGCCCAACAGAAGGGAGCAAGTGTTAAAAGCTAAGAGAGTGAGTCTATTTTGTCTTTACCACACATTTGTGACAACTCTCGAATCTCTTTAGGCCACAAATTGTTAGGGATTTTGAGCCAGTAGGTTCCATGTTTTTACATTTCTCTCTGACTGTCCTCTAAAATTTTCAGGCTGGTGAAGATTCTTTGAGAAGATCAGGTCTTGGATACACCATCATTCGTCCAGGCCCCTTGAAGGTACTGTTCTATGAGTTCAAGCCAATGTGTATATATATATGGCATGGTTACATAACAAATTTTCTGTTACAGGAGGAGCCAGGTGGACAACGAGCTCTGATCTTTGATCAAGGAAACAGAATTTCTCAGGTTAGTTTCAACCCCGAAATAGAAACTCAAGTCACTTGGCTCGCAAACCGCAAAAGACTCTCTGACAGAAGTCACAACTGCAAAATTCTCGATTCTCTTTCATTTTCAGGGCATTAGCTGCGCGGATGTGGCTGATATTTGTGTCAAGTCACTGCACGATTCAACCGCGAGAAACAAAAGCTTTGATGTGAGTTGCAGTTTATATATAATAAACAAACTGAAAAGGAAGAAGACCACAACTAAGAAGATTGAATCTTTGAGTTATAAGGAAGATACAGAAGATGGATCTCTCACATATTTCCGTTTACTCTTGCAGGTTTGCCATGAATACGTCGCTGAGCAAGGAATAGAGCTGTACGAGCTGGTAAGAGTAACCACTTACTATATGAGTTGCAGCTTGTTCATCATGTAATCTATGACAGTTTTTTTCTCTCTCTCTCTTTCAGGTGGCTCATTTGCCGGACAAGGCGAACAACTATCTGACTCCTGCCTTATCAGTACTTGAGAAGAACACATAACAAGCTGAAAAAACTCTTTAAGGTTTCCGGGAATCTAAGAAGAAAGTGAAGAAAACAAGTCTTAGATTCCATTTGGTCTGTCGTGCTCATCTCAAGCTCTGATATACATCACATATCTGTATAAACATACATACGTACATGTATAACTTGTACAGACAATAATTCTGTTTGGTCTGTGTGTGTCCATTAACGTGGATATTCGTATATTCAAACTTGGAATCTGTGTGCTAATAAAACAAACAACCTCAGGTCTAAAAGATAATAAGTGTGAAACTCACTACAAAATGGGTATATAAACATGTAACGTATAAGCAAGTACAAAATACAGAAATCGAATGTATAAGCTTAGAGCCGAAAAATGAAGACGTCGGAGTGGGAGATAAATAGGGTAATTTTTGGGGTCGGGAGCTTTCTTTGGAATCTCTCTCATGTTGTTCATCTCCGTTAAGAGCTTCCTTCTCAGCATCATCCACTATCTGGTCAACAAAAATTCACAAATTTAATTTTCCGGTTTTGATCCTGTGCAACGCGTCTTTAGTCATACCATGCGCCGCTCCAGCGATTCTGATGGAACCGAAGCCGCAGCTAATTTCACCGCCGCAAGCCCCAACATCATCGTATTCTTCGTCTGATTTTGATCGGGTGGTTTGGAGAGTATAGCTTCCCCTGATCCATTGAATTTTTGTTTGTTTCCCGGGAAAAGAATGAGATCATGACGTGGCACCACGTGTCTTCAGTTGGACTTTAATGGACTCATCAAGCCCATTAGAATGGAGGAATGGGTTTTCTGACCCGACCCGACCCGGAAGTGGAACAGAAATGCAATCACAGAGGCGGCGGCGTTAGAAGAAAGGAAGGTGGAGTTTTAGAGACAAGAGAGAAGAGAGAAGATGAACAAGAAGGAGATATTCAAGCTAGCGAAGGGATTCAGGGGAAGGGCGAAGAATTGCATAAGGATTGCGAGAGAAAGAGTGGAGAAGGCTCTTCAGTACTCTTACAGAGACAGGCGAAACAAGAAACGTGAGATGAGAGGTCTCTGGATCGAGCGAATCAACGCCGGTTCTCGTCAGCACGGTGTACGCTTTTTCTCCCTTTCCTGTGATAGCATAAGGGATCTTTAGTTGGATTTTCTGCTCCATGTTTTTCTTATTCACATAGATATGATTGAAATACAACAACTTGTTGGGTAATTAGATTGAAATGTTTAAGTAAGGGCGTTTCTGCTTTAGGATATATGAAAACAAGTGAATCATTTCGTGTTGCTAATACCTTTTCCTCTCAATGCTTTCCAACTAACTCAAACTCTGATTCCTGATATTCGATTACCTGCTTTTTATGACTTTTGTTAGTTTGTTCCATGGTTTATTGTTATCTGTCGGACCAATGCCCTGTTTCTGGTTGGAATCCTAACATCTTAAGCTTCAAACAGGTGAACTACGGTAATTTCATCCACGGACTGATGAAGGAGAACATCCAGCTGAACCGCAAAGTCCTCTCCGAGTTATCTATGCACGAGCCTTACAGCTTCAAAGCCCTCGTCGATGTCTCCCGCAATTCATTCCCCGGGAACAAGAATGTGGTCCAGGCTTCTCGCAAAATACATGTTTCTTCCATCAATGCCTAGTTAGTTTCATCTCTCTTCTTTTTCTCTTTCAAACTGATCACGCAACATTTACTTACTTATTTCCCTGAATCGCATCTACTCTGGTGAGAACTAATAAACTTTTGCATCTTCAGAGATTGTGTTTCGTCTTCTTAATTCGTTTATCCATTAATCTTTTATTAGTTTTTCAGCAAACAAAATTGAATCACCTAAATTAGCTATAGACCTAAACTCTAACAATCAAAACAGTGTCTTTTCATCACTTCATTGCGTATCTATGCCTTGTTACGGAAGAAACAAATACCGGAACCGTGAATCAAAAGGAACAATGCCGCATTTACTACTAGATGAATCCAGAAAACCCCAGCGTTGTCTCCGGTGTATACACTGCTCAACAAATGCAGCGTGGCGAGGAGGCAAGTGTCGTGAAATCCACAGAGCAACCTTGCAGTCATCCACAAAGTTTTTGGCGAAACAGTGAAGCATTTTGGGGACAATCAACTTCCCCCTGGGGCTCACTCCCACTGACGCATGAATATAATCTTTCTGAGCTTCTACAAGCTCGTCTCCTACGTTTTCGGCTGAGTATATCCTCACCTGCATGCGATATCTGTGAGAACATTGCGATGTCTGATGTGAAATGCAATTAGATATGCAAAGATTACCGCAGGCGATGAGTGCATTCCGCAGCTGAGAGCAAAAGATACTAGAGGTTCCTCTGTACTTATCCCTGCCTGTGTCTGTTCTTCGGATACTTTCAGTTTGAGAATGGAGAGAAGCAGAGCCTGAAACCCGCGGTTTAGGTAAGAGATTTAGAATAGTAAGTGAAAAATTAATCTCAGAAACTAAAGAAGTTTAAGCCGAGTTTAGTACAATTTGAGGCCGATGCAGAGGAGGGTTCATCTTTAGAGTCATGTATTCGATTGTTGCTGCATTGTATGAATGCCCACCAACTGTATAAGCCGCCTGATAAAATCTCCAAATCACTGACTAACATTAACCTCTGTCCAAACTAAATCATGAAGTGTTATGCAGTTTTATGTATTGAGATCAAACCTTTTGCATCAAGGAGAAGAGCTTCAAGTCAGTTTTCGGTACGCCATAAGCCAAGTATGCCTGAACAAGACAATTGAGAAATTGTAAGTTTTGTATCAGCAAATCAACGCTAGGGGAAATTTCAAAGACAATATTACATGCATGATCAAAGCATTGTATATGTTGATCCAAAAGGCTAGCTTTTCGTTGTGGCTTAGTTCTGTTGGATTAACCCTGGCAAGTCTTTCTACGAGGTTCCTGAAATGAAGGTATCACACCACATTAGAGTCTTGTCAAAAGCCAACGATCATAACTGAATCTCGGAAGTTGCTTAAACTGTGTATTAATACCTGAATCTCCATAACTCCTCTGAAGCATATCCGAGCCGCTTTTCCTCAACAGACATTGAAGCAACCTCAGTTGCGGATCTATAACTTCCTATATCAGCCCAGCTCAGCTTTCCTTGGACTCTATACGGATCAAACATGTTGCTCTTTGTTGCTAAAACATCGGAGTTCTTCTGAATATCGATGCGGGGGCTCTGTACCCACTTGGAGATCCGTGAGTTTTCTGAAGGCGACCACCACGAAGATGATGATGGATTCTCGCGAGGGGAGAAACCGGTACTCTCTTGCGAAGATTTGGATCCTGCAGACGTCTCTCCAAGAGATACAAATATGTTTCTCATGCATCTTATCATCTCCTTAGATAGCTCATTAGCATTATCATAACTCCGCAAGGGCTTTGCCAGTTTGCTTCTAGGTTGGGCTCTTTGATCTTTGCGGTGTAAACTTTCGTGATTTTCTTCGGATAATGTAACCAAATCTGTAGCATTCTGGACAACAACGTTTTCCAATCAGAGCCAATCAAACAAAATTAGGCAGACAGAAGAATGTAATGAACATACAGTTGAGGATAGAGAATGCGTGAGGTTGTACTCGGCGAGTTTCCTCTCATTTCGTTCTTGAATCAGCAAGAAATGCAGAGACATGATCTCTTTTTCGAGCTTAGAGACCGTAGCTTCCATAACCACTATATTGGATAGAAGTTCTTGAACCTACAAATTAGGTTTTTAGTAACATTGCAAGCTTATTAGAACTTTAGACAAGGCAGAGAAACATACGCTACGCGGATTAGAAGATGCGTGAGACAGTTCGATCTTATGGCTTTGATCAGAAGCTTTTAGCAATAGAGTACGCAGTGAAATCTCTTTCCGCAGTTGACCTTTTAATCGTTGCACCTGTTTCAGACCAGAACTTGAGTCTGAGCTTCAACAAATTGTTACATATTTCTCTTTACGGTTTAGAAGAGAGGCTAGTGAAACTCACATCGTGCTCGAGTTCGAATCTATAGAGGTGAAAGTTGCTACTCTTAGGGGATGCAAGACCATTGATCTCTCTAGTAACATTCTTTGGCTATACGTTTCAGAGAAAACAAAGTCATAAGAAAGGGAGTTTTCAAGCAATAAAAGAGTAAATGAATAGAAGTAGAAAGTTTAAACAGCTTGAGAAGCAAGTAAATAGAATCAGAACCTGTGAGATATTAAGGGCTTTGGTGTGAGAGAATCTGGACAAGGAACTTCCTCTGTAGAACAAAACATTAGAGAACAATTAGGAAGAAAAAGATTCAGACAGGAAAAAAGAAAGAAATTTTTACTGTTTAGATGCGAGCAGAGACTCTCCAGACATTGTATGATCGATTGTGTCGGTTTGAAAACTTAGTCTGGATCTCTCCAGATGCTTAATGACTCGACAAAAAGAGATTCAAAGAAAGAACCTTGTGATCAGAGAGAGAGAAAATGGAGAGAGAGCTTGAGACATGTGTGAAGATTGGAGTTGAATGAGATCGGGTCCAAAGAGAGAGTCAATAAATGCAAGAGAAATTTATTAGCTATTTGTCACTTTCATCACAGCCCCATTGCACGAGTTGTTCTACCCAAAAAAACAGAGTCGATATTAAAGCTTCAACCCTTTTCTTCCTCCCAAAAAAAACTTTAAATAAGATTTAGAAGTTTGTTCTATTATTTTTTTTGGAAACAAAAATGATAATGATGTGTGTTTGATTGTTTGTTTTCACGTTATGGAAGTTGGAATATAAAAGGAGATTGCTTTTCTAAAAAAGAAAATGCAGAAGATATGATTCATCTTCAAGGCTTTAAAGCCAAATAACATAAATGAGCAACAATAAATGTCGTTACCAATTAAAGTTAAAAATATACAGATAAAATATATCAGAATAAATAAAAATGTTAGCAAAGTTGAGGAATCTCCTCCATTAAAAGCACCATCCCACTACATGTACTATACGGTCCATAACCCAATTAAAGTTTACAGTTTTATAGAAACTTTTATATCAACTCATCGAAATTCCTATGATTGGGACGCTGTTTCCTAAAGAAGGTCGAGCCAAAAACAAATATTCCGAGTCCAAATTATTATATTAGTTGCAATTTGCAAGATCGCTAGTAAAAGAAAAACGTATCAGAAACTTCTCATGACATGTTTTCAAAAAAAGCTTCTCAAGACTTCTTACTTATCAACTGCTTGTAAATTTATCACATAACAACATTTTAAAATCAAAACTAATTTTTTCTTACGTCAATATTCAAATTAAATGTTGTTTGAAGTGTATTTTCGAAAATCCAAAAGGCCGAACTTCCCAATTCAAATTTATTTATTGTAGAAATATATGTGTGAAATGGAGTCAAATTTATATCTTTAGTTTATAATTTTCAGGGTAAATTTGTCTCTGATGGAAATTGGTATGATTGAGAATTGTCAAAAGAGAAGAAATTTGTACATCTTTATCAAATTCAACAACAGAAGAAAAAGTGTTCAACAAAAAGAAAAGAGAAAGAAGCATCGTAAAGTTAAAAAGACTGATCTAAGGTTAAGTGCTCCTTGGGTTCTTTTTGATTATTGTAGACCTTTTTAAAAAGTTAAAAATCTAATAAAATTAAATCTTAGTAAATCTTTTTTTTTTTTGTTGAGAAAATATTTGAGTAAATCTTTCTTACATATAATTGAATGTTGTTTTAATTAAGCAAAAAAAAGAAGAAGGAAATAGTGTTGTTTTTATTTTTTTGGCAAACCAAAATTTTCATTGCAAAAACATAGTTTTAACATCATAACAGAGTTAAAGTTCTCCCATAAATACTGTTGCGGATACAATAATAAACCATCATCGTAACCGCTTTTCCTCTCAAAATCTAAGCGTCGTTCAAGCATCCGGCCACAAAAGTTCAAGCCTTCACCTCCGATGACCGGCGTGTGGTGGCTCCTCTAGCACCGGCGCAAGTCCCCTCTCTCGTTGTTTTTACTTTATCTAAGTTTATCTCTTTTCTTTTTAGTTTGAGGTTTTTGTGTCTTGTTCGAATTGAGAGATTATTTGGTCGTTGGTCTGTACTTTATAAAATCTAAAAGAACACAAGATTAATAAATAATGTCTCTCTTTATTATTAGCTTAAGAAAATCTCTCAAAACTTAAGCTCTCTCTCAATCCTCTTAAACTCATAAGTTATGTCACACATTGACATCTCCTTATATAACAATATTAATCCTAATCCTATAAGGAATTACTCCTTGTTTAGATAACTCCTAAACACACTTGATCCTTATCTCTTTGTAACCATAACTTGGTTTGGATTGGGATTACTTGCAGCTCAAGTTAACTTCAAACTTGATTCAACATTCTCCCTCTTAAGTTTGAAGTCTTCTTCAACCAAATCTTTCAAACCAATGAGCTCCCTCATTTCCTTGAACTTGATTCTTCCGAGCGCCTGTGTTAAGATATCCGCCTTTTGCTCATTACCCGGAACATGTTCAACTTCTATTTGTCCATTCTCCACGCATTCTCTTATGAAATGATAACGTCTATGTATATGTTTACTTCTGCCATGGAAGACCGGATGATTCTTTGGGAGAGCTATCGCCGATTGGTTATCAATGCGAATGGTGACTTTCACGTTCGTTGACCTAGTGATTTCACATAGTAAATCTTGAAGCCAAATCGCTTGCTTCGCTGCTTCTGTACCTGCTATAAATTCAGCTTCACAAGAGGATAATGCCACAACATCTTGTTTTTGTGAAAACCACAAGATTGGACTTTCACCAAGGTAAAATATATGTCCTGTTGTACTTTTCCCATCATCCGGATCAACGTTATGACTGATGTCACTGTAACCAACCAGTCTTGGTATACTTGAACGTTTGAATGACAAACTAAGAGTAGTGGTTCCCTTTAAATACCTTAAGCATTGCTTCATTGCCACTCCGTGTGATTCTCTCGGACTCTGCATGTATCGACTCAAAACTCCTTTGCAGTATGACAAGTCTGGCCTTGTATGAATTAAGTATCTAAAGCATCCCACATTCTTTTTGAAAATTGTTGCATCAATTTCTCTTTCATCCTCAGATCGTGACAACTTTAGACCTTTTTCCATCGGCGTATGAACTAAATTACACTCTCTCATCCCAGCTTCCTCCAAAATTTTAAGGGCATATCGTGTTTGCCTTAAAGTAATCCCGTTCTGGTGTTGGTTCACCTCAGTCCCAAGATAGTATGTTAGCTTACCAAGATCACTCATATCAAACTTAAGTGACATCTCTCTCTTGAATTCTTGAACAATAACTAAACTTGTTCCTATAACAAAAAGATTGTCAACGTAAACTGCTATGATCAAGAGATGCTCTCATACCTTCTTACTATAAACGATGGTTCTTTTGCACACTTTGTGAAACTCAACTCCATGAGAATCTAATTGAGTTTGTTGTTCCATGCTCGTGGAGCTTGCCTTAATCCATACAATGCTTTGTTGAGTTTATAGACTTTATCTTCACTTCCCTTTACCTCGAACCCTTCCGGTTGCATGACATAGACGGCCTCCTCTAATTCTTCATGAAGAAAAGCTGTTTTAACATCAAGATGATGTATCTCCCATCCATTTGAAGCTACGAGGCTCACAAGAAGCCTTATTGTCTCAATCCGAGCTACTGGAGCAAATACTTCTTCAAAATCCACTCCATAGCGTTGCACGTATCTTTAGCAACAAGTCGAGCTTTGTGCTTATTGATACTCCCGTCATAATTCTTCTTAAGTTTAAAAACTTACTTCAGTCCGATTGGTTTCACTCCGATGGGTAGATCAACAAGATCCCACACGTTAAATTTCTCAATGGAACATATTTCATCTTCACGAGCAAGTATCCATTCTTTGGAGTTTTTTGCTTCTCCAAAGTTCCTTGGCTCATCATTTATGAAGAAAAGTAATAACTCCACTTCTTCTTCAGCAAGTAGAACATAATCCTTCAAGTACTTTGGTTTTACTCTTTGTCTCTGATCTCTTCTTAAATTAGTCTCAGATTATTCACCAACCTTCGTATCTTCATGCTCAAGCTCGTCAACATCATGTTCTGCCTCCACGATATCATGCTCTGTTTCGGCCTCCACGATATCATGTTTTGTTTTGGCCTCCACGATATCATGCTCTGTTTTGGCGTTCTCTTCTCCCTTTTGAATGCCATGATTTCCAAACATACCAATAGTAACATCGAAACTTTCATTACCTTCTTGCCCCATCCTTTTGTTTTCCCAGCTCCAACCTTTTGTGTCATCAAACACAATATCTCGGCTCACTATTATTTTCTGAGTTTGTGAATCAACTAGTCGGTATGCCTTTGATCCTGGTTCTGTTCCTAGATGAACAAGCATGCGTGATCTATCATCTAACTTCTTTAGATGTGGTTTAACTATTTTTGCATATCCAATGCATCCAAAAACTCTGAGGTGATTGACGTTTGGTTTTTTAGACCGATATACTTCATATGGAGTTCGGTCCTGAACTGCTCTTGTAGCTATTCTATTTAGCAAGTAAGTAGAATGTCTTATGGCTTCTCCCCATAAGTAATTTGGCATCTTCATGTGTTTAAGCATACTTCGTGACATCTCCAACAACGTTCGGTTGCGTCTTTCAACAACTCCGTTTTATTGCGGGGTATATGGAGCTGTAAGATGTCTTTTGATTCTTGAAACATCACAAAACAAGTTAAAATCCTCTAATATGAACTCACCTCCTTTATCTGTTCTGAATATCCGTATGCTGGCTCTAGACTCTTGTTCTACAAGTTGCTTGAATCTCTTGAATTTCTCGAAAGCTTCTCCTTTTGATTTGAGCAAAATCGTCCACATATATCGAGAATGGTCATCGATAAGTACAAAATATACTTGTTCCATGCACTCGGCGTTATAGGACCACAAAGGTCTCCATGAACAAGTTCAAGTATTTTTGTTGCTCGATAAGCAGTGGCTTGAGGAAAAACTCGGCGTGCTTGCTTCCTAAGTAAACATGACGAACATATTTCTTTTTCAAAACTTATCCGTGGAACTCCCACAACAAGTTCTCGTTGTAACATCGACTTCATGGTTTCTTGGTTGATGTGTCCGAACCTTGCATGCCATTTACTTGATTCACTTCACTAGCCAATTGTAGTAGCTGAATATTACTTATCCCCATGCGAACTTTGTATAAGCGATTCCTAGATCTATCTGTTTTGACAAGTAGTTTTCCATCACGATCATGCATTGTTAAATGCTCTCCTCTTAGCTTGATGTCACACCCTGATTCTGTAGCTTGTCCAAGACTAATGATGTTACTTTTTGGGTCCGAAATAAAGTAGACATCTGTCATCACTCTTGATTCACCATTCATGTCGATGAAAGAAATCGACCCTTTTCCTTTGATATCTATACGCGAGTCATCACCAAATCTTACTTTCCCAGTAATAGAATCATCAATTTTGCTGAAATACCTTCTATCCCCAGTCATGTGGTTGCTAGCCCCATTATCAAGGTACCAAATCTCCTCATCCTTCTCTGTTTCGTACTTACTTGGTATGCAATGGTTTTGATTTAGAAACACAATCTCATGCATCATAAGTTCATCTGCATCTTGAGTGTCGTTGTTGTCGGTTTTTTGAGCCTCCTGTAGTTTAAGCAATCGATCAAGACAACTTGATGCAAAGTGTCCCATCTTATCACAATGATAACATGTGATACGTGTTGTATCTCTTCCACCATTAAAATGTCCTCGTCCTCTTCCTTTGTAACGTCGTCCTCGTCCTCTGTTTCTAGGATCCCAATTGTACTCACGAATAGATTGAGTTTCCATATTCACATACATAAGCTTGCTTTGATCTTCTTGGATATCTTCTTCTTCAAATATTCGTTCCTCATAGGCTTTGAGGCGACCTATGATGTCTTCAAAGGTTGTAGTCTTGAGATCCAATACTTGCTCAAGAGAGGCCACTATATGTATGTATTTCTTTCGAGGAAGACTCTTGAGAAATTTCTTAACCAATTTTGGTTCATCAATACTTTCTACTAAGGCAGCCGTTTTTGATGATATTTCGGACAATCTTCCAGCAAAATCATCAATTTTCTCCGAGTCTTTCATCCTAAGTCTATCGAACTCAGACATTAGAGTTTGTAATCTAGCTTCTCTAACTCGTTCTGCTCCCATATGTCATGCTTTGATTGCTTCCCATACCTTCTTTGCCGTATCTAGTTCACCAACTTGTAGGATAAGGGTTTCAGGTATCCATTGAAACAAGAGAGCAATAACCATATTGTTTTTCTCTCCATCGGTTACCTCCACTTCCGATTCAATCACTTCCCACACTTTATGAACCTTAAGTGAAATCTTCATCCTCGTTACCCAAACCGTATAGTTTGTTGAATTTAGCATCGGGCATACAATGGAGGAAGATCCACCTCCTTCTCTCGGTCTCGCCATAACGGCAATATCTTTCCATCCATCCGTCATGGTTTCTTGATGATCTTATATGTCCTCGATCTCACGAAGCTCTGATACCAAATATAAAATCTAAAAGAACACAAGATTAATAAAGAATGTCTCTCTTTATTATTAGCTTAAGAAAATCTCTCAAAACTTAAGCTCTCTCTCAATCTCGTAAACTCATAAGTTATGTCACACATTGACATCTCCTTATATAACAATATTAATCATAATCCTAAAAGAAATTAGTCCTTGTTTAGATAACTCATAAACACACTTGATCCTTATCTCTTTGTAACCATAACTTGGTTTGGATTAGGATTACTTGCAGCTCAAGTAACTTCAAACTTGATTCAACATGCTTTAATCTGGTTCAACGGAGAAGCATAGGCTTTGTTGGCTTTCTCGTTTTGTCTTGATCTGGGCGGCTTTTGTTGTTGAGAAGAAGCATTACGTTTTCTCTCTTCACGGAGTTTCCGACGGCCTTTCTTTCGCTTCATCTTGGAATTGTTAGACGATGCGTATATAGATTCATCACACTTCCTTTTGGCCTTCTATAAATTCCAGATCTGGTCGATGAAATGTTTCTCCCTCGCTTCAAGATCATGATGATCTCTTTGGTATTGGTTCTATGGGTAACCGAATTATCTCTCAAGGTAAAGCCCTTTTCCGGTGATGTCTTTCCTAACAATCATCTGCCGGCTTTCCAAATTAGTTGTATGTGGTTGAAGAATGGGTATAGCAATAGATTATTTGGGCTCTTGTACCAAATTACTTTGCAGGTGATCGATGATACAAAGATCAAGGAATCACAATTGTTGTCTTAATTCTCAACTACTTATCGAGCATTTTCATGGCCGAACAAGGAATGTAGCAATAGATGGTCTAATCAGTGATATCACTCTTTGATTAATCTCTTTGCAGGTGTTCATATAATCCATATCGGACGTCATTCACACGCCATAGCCGATAAGCTAACTCATTGGAATATCTTAATTTCATTCTTGTTGTATTACATATCATTCTCTTTGTATACAACATTTGCTCTTTTGAGTTTGTACTACATTTCTCAAGATTAATAAAATAGACGTTCAAAAAAAAATTGTGTTGTTTTAGACAAAAAAAACAAAAAAAAACAATTGGTGTTTATGATGTAATATATACAAGATGCATCAACTACTTTTACATAAAAAAAAATATAAAAGGATATTTCCTTGAAAAGAATAATTACATGTATTTGTTTCGTACCTTCCATTTTGAAGGGTCTTAAAAAGTGAGATAAATAGAAAAATCTTCTTTTCTAGTTTCCACACATTCAATAGAAATCAATAACTTGTATAAACAAAACTAGTTACCTTTTGTGGTTTGTGTTACTAACTCCGAAATTAGAATTTCATCCAAAAATATAACGCTTAAATAACATCCATCAGACATTAAAAATAGAAAAATCTCTCAACCCATTACATTTTCTATTTCTCTTCAAATTTTTAAGAAAAATTATTTCCTCTAAATATAACATTTACTAAGGAAAAGTAAGAAAATTCATCCATTTGGTTTATTCTTTCGTTTTACAAAAAAAAAAGGAATCCGAAGAGGAAGAAAGATTATAATGTGGTTACCAAAAGCAGACGTGACAAGTAAAGGAACGAAAACTGGTTCTGTAGCTGTTGCAATAGACAAAGACAAAACTAGCCAAAATGCTCTTAAATGGACAATGGAGAATCTTGCTACTCGTGGCCAAACTCTCGCTCTTATTCATGTCCTTCCCAAAACTCAATCTTCTTTAGGTTAATTGATCTCCCACATTCTCAAATTTCATTAGGGTTTTCTTTCGATCCTCCATTTTTTGCTCAATGATTCTTGAGCAAAGTTTAAGGTTTTTGCTTTCTGGTATATGCAGACATTGAAGAAGGAGCATCACATAAGCAGCAAATGGAGAAGCAAACAAAAGATCTATTTGTATCATTTCATTGTTACTGCAGCCGCAAAGAGGTAATAATAATCGAAAATCGAAGGCTTATCAAAATCAGCCGTTTGTTTTTTGGTTAGCTCGATCAAAGTTTTATAAAAATTCTTATATTTTTTTGTAGATCCATTGTCTCGACGTTGTGCTAGAAGACGTAGACAAAGTGAAAGCAATAGTCGAATACGTTACAGTGTCTTCGATTGAGAATTTAGTCCTTGGTGCTCCATCAAGGAATAGCTTTATGAGGTAATAAAACTGATTAGGGTTTGCATTGATTGCTTGCGTGCAGAAGAAGCTTAACCAAAATTAGGGTTTTCTTTTCCCAATCTTGATTATCAACAGAAGATTCAAAACGGATTTACCTACGAGTGTGTCAAAGGCAGCTCCAGACTTCTGCAATGTTTATGTCATTTCCAAAGGAAAAATCTCTTCAGTGCGAAATGCCTGGCGTCCTGCTCCTTACCATCCATCAGTTCTTAGCGAATGTGAAAATCAAGAATCTATTACCCCTGAGAAAAAACATAAAACAGGTGAGATAGTTTTAGGTTGAGAAGATATGTTGCTTGTGTTTCAAGAAACTCAAACACATTCTTAAACTCTTCCATCTTATTGTTATCAACAGTTCCTGCACCGGTCGTGCTTAGGGGAAGAAGATCAGTTGATGCAGATCCTACAAGGTACTAGTTCTGTTAATCAAACAATCGAAATATGTTACTTTAACAATTTTCCCAATCTTGGTTTCTAATTTTGTAGATTAGGGTTTCCGAAACCGCCACATGGACATATGAAGCTGATGGGGGATTTCTCAGATTCAGAATCTGAATTCTCATTCATAAGTGCTTCTCAGCAAGAATCCGACCTTTCCTTCATCAGCTCGGGGAGACCGAGTGTGGATCGGTCTTCTTTCACCTACGATTTACCAGAATCAGCAAGAACATCAAGAATGTCAACGAGCTCAGAGCAGAGCATTGGATCACATAGATTAGGAATCAAGTTTACTGATTTGAGTTATCTCAATGGTTCCTCTACGGTTTCTGATGAGAGTGGAAGAACTTCTTGCTCCTATTCATCTCAGAGCTTGGTAAAGTTAAATCAAATTCTTCTCTGTATTTTCGATCTTAGATTCAATTACATCATTTCATGGAAATGTTTGTGTTTGGTGAAGGATGATGTTGAAGCTCAAATGAGGAGACTACGTTTAGAGCTGAAACAAACCATGGATATGTATAGCTCAGCTTGTAGAGAAGCTTTAACCGCAAGGCACGAGGTATTCATCTTCTATATATCCCAAACCGAAAGCCGGATTAGGCATTCTCAAGAGGGTTTTGATTCATGATTAAAATATATGGTTTAGGCGACGGAGCTGCAAAGGCTGAGGTCAGAAGAGGAAAGAAGAATGGAAGAGTGTAAGATGACAGAGGAAACAGCAATGTCAATGGTGGAGAAGGAGAGAGCAAAGGCCAAAACAGCCTTGGAAGCTGCAGAAGCTGCACACAGGCTTGCTGAAGTTGAAGCAAAGAAAAGGCTAACTGCAGAGATGAAGGTATTAAAAGAAAGCGATTCTTTCTCTCGACATAGCATCATCCGATACCGGAAATACTCTGTTCAAGAGATCGAAGAAGCCACAGGGAATTTCGCAGAATCGAGAAAAGTTGGAGAAGGAGGGTATGGCCCTGTGTTTAGAGGTCATCTTGATCACACAAGTGTCGCTGTTAAAGTCTTACGCCCTGACGCTGCTCAAGGAAGATCACAGTTTCACAAAGAGGTACCACTTGCAACATAAATCAAATCAAAATTCATCTTGTTTTATCATTTACCGTTCGCTATAGCGGTTCCTTGTGTTACAAGAAAAGGGTATTTGAAGTAAAAATTTGGAATCTTTAATGTGTCTTTTGACACGCAGGTTGAAGTACTAAGCTGCATTAGGCATCCAAACATGGTGCTTCTCTTAGGAGCTTGTCCAGAATTCGGTATTCTCGTATACGAATACATGGCCAAAGGAAGCTTAGATGACCGTCTTTTCAGACGTGGAAACACGCCTCCCATTTCGTGGCAATTGCGTTTTAGAATAGCTGCTGAGATCGCTACGGGTCTCCTCTTCCTCCACCAGACCAAACCAGAACCAATTGTCCACAGAGACTTGAAACCAGGAAACGTACTTTTAGACCACAATTACGTTAGCAAGATCAGCGATGTGGGTCTAGCGAGACTAGTCCCCGCGGTTGCAGAGAACGTGACTCAATACCGAGTCACGTCCGCTGCAGGAACGTTCTGTTACATCGACCCTGAGTATCAACAAACCGGAATGTTGGGTGTGAAGTCGGATGTTTATTCACTTGGAATCATGCTTTTGCAGCTTTTGACTGCCAAACAGCCGATGGGTTTGGCTTATTATGTAGAACAAGCGATTGAAGAAGGGACATTGAAAGATATGCTTGATCCTGCAGTACCTGATTGGCCACTAGAGGAAGCTTTGTCTCTCGCAAAGTTATCGCTACAATGTGCTGAGTTGAGAAGAAAAGATAGGCCAGATCTTGGTAAAGAAATAATGCCTGAGCTTAGTAGACTTAGAGAGATTGGTGAAGAGAGTCTTGAGAGTGTGTTTTATGCTGGACAAGGACGCCCGTCAAATTATAGCCAAGTCTCTTATACATCGGTAAGAAATGTTGTTTGTTTATAAATTTGTAACATTTGCTTAGATATACATAATGTTTGATTTTATCTCCTTTTTGGTGTTGTGGGGAATTTGCAGGAAGGTAGGAGTGCTCCTTCTATCTCGAATGCAGGATCTTCTATATCAAACCCATAGTTTTGAAAACAGAGAAGGGATCTGGTAATTTCATATGAAGTTTATGTATGAATCGAATCTTGTTGAAATAAACACACTGATGATTGAAATTTTGATATGCAGGAGATAAAATTCAGTACAAGAAAGCCAAAAGCAATATTCAAGAATTAAGAGTTACTTGTTTGGGCTGAGGAAAGATAGTTGTCTAGGATATAAAGCCAACAAAAAGAGTTGTGTTTCCGATTAAGAAACAGTATGTAATCCAGTAAATATGAATTTTCAATGCAAGTTTATGTTGGAGAAAAATAAGAATATTTTAATTTAAGAACAATGTTAAACAGTGAATTAGTGACACCTACCAAAAAAGTTCTACATCTAAGGGTGTGATTGGTTATTTTTCAGAAGAATTGAGAAGCAAATAAGAGATTTTTCATATGAAACTTTTTTTCTACCTATAAATTGAAGAGGGAAGAATTCCTCCAAGTTAGTTACTTTTTGATAGGTAAACACAGAGAATAATTTTTTTTTCCATCCATTTTTTTTCTTCTATTTGTGTTATCAAATTAAACCCTTAAATCAATGTTTCTTGTTCTGACACCTAAAAGTTCGACATATAATCCTCGTGCAATATCTAAAAGTTCCACAAAAGACAATGTTTTTTAAACCCTTAAAAGAAATTGAGATTGATGTCTAGGACTGTCTTCATATTTAATTTTCTCTTATTCTTAGGCAGGTTGGGCGAGGTTGTTGGGGTTCGGCGCTTGTTTGAGCTCCTTGCTTTGCGATGCTTTTCTTGGATCTTCTTCTATTCCTTGATCTTTTCATCAACGTCCATTTCGCTATGGGTCATCGAATTGCCGATCTGAGCAAAAGAATTTGGCGGTGGTACATATTAGAGACAACTCTTAAGCGTCTCATACGCCGCAATTTGCTGCAAATTCCAAAACACAACAAATTAGTAAAAATCGACTATTGTTAAACCAATATACATTACCAACATTTAGCTTTACCTTAGAGGAACATAGCATTAGAAGACCATACATCATTTTCAGAAACCACACATTTTTTTTTGCCTTCAAAAGCTGCAAAAATAATAGAGATGTTTAGAAAGAGACATTAAACAATACTTGATGAAAGTAAGTATGAAACATAGATTGTAATCTAAGGCTAGCAAAAGTTGGAGATTCTAGAAGATTGATCACTGAATCTAACCGATCACCGAATCTATCTTCTTTCAACATCGATTTTATTACTAAATTTGCGAGATGGTTAGCATCAATGTAATAAGTGATGAATCTAGTACAAATACAACTAATAAAAAAACGAAAAAGAAAGAAAGCGTTGTCAGTTTTTACCGTGACTAGTAGACAAAACTCTAGAGTTGCAACGCGAGAGTAACACCACGAAGCATACAAAGAAGCAAAAAGATTACGCGCTTGTAAATTGTCAGTAGAACGTTTCAAATTCTTTCGGAGTGTAGACAGTTCTGGAAAAATTAGCAATTCTAGATTTAGAACCTGAAAATTCAAGTACACAAAACAGAAAAAGTTACAATTACAACTATAAAAAATTTGATTACATAGATGAAAAAGATGTAAATGACTCTTTATTCAAGAAGGGTGAAAATGATACATGAACCATGACTGAAGCAAAATAAAGATCATCTTCTCGCTCTAGTATGACAAGAACTCCTTGTAAACTCTTTTGGCATCGAAAAAAACAGTCTTTGGATGGCCTTGGAACCATACCTAAAAACCTGTTTAGAAGTTTAATTGATAGTGCATATGCTAGTTATATATATAACTTTTGGATAGTGCACAATAGTTGCTCCATGAAATTGTGACTATTTGTTATGAGGAACGTCAAACCTCTTTAAATGATACATTAAACATGATTGTTCCACAATGTTATGAAAAACACTAGTTGAAGTGGTATATCTTTTGTGTTTCTAAGTTGTTTTATGTGTTTTGCATCTTGACTGTTTTTCTCTCTTCCGTACTATTTTCATAATGATATAGGTATAAGAATAGCAGCGTTTGGGTGTGTATTCAGTTTCTTAGGAAGTGCTATTCAATCATAGATGTTAACATAAATTAAATCTAAGCAAAATCGTTGTTTTTCAGTCGATAATTTTTTTCTTTTTAGATACATTGAAATATTTTGAAAATCTTTGTTTTTTTGATTCATTTCATATTCTTGAATGTAGATTGGAATGCGATATTGTATTTCCATTAAAAAATGGGGTTTAACATACATAATTGTTTGTGTTCTAACATTGACATATGCTTATTTTTACCTTATTTCATGTAACAACATCCACATATGATCTCCATGAAAATTAATTTCTTCATGATCATATTGATAGCCATAGTGGCATATCTGGTGAGGGCACATCGAGATCATGTTAGAATGCGGGTGTTATTCAAGTACTTGGTTACTTTATCTCTAGAGACTGATAATGAAGACGACCGTCGTCTTCTCAAACCCTTGTCCGACCTTTTTGCTGCAAGAATTGGAAATGTAGATGATGTGGGGCAACAGATTTATAATCCACATAATCGGAAAGAAATTAACAATGATGAAAATTAGCAATTCTAGATTTAGAACCTGAAAATTGAAGTACATAAAGAATTACAATTACAACTATAAAAAAATAGGGACTTTAATCTTAAAGACCCCTTCTTTTAAATTTTTAATCTCATATGACCCTGTTATAAAAATGATTTTTGTTTTGAAATTTTTTTAATAAAAATCATGGTCAAAGACTAATTTATCCTTAATGAATCTGCATAATAACCAACCCAACTATTGACCTATTGGATTATCCACCCGAATCCGAACAAAATTGGATCTTCACAAATATGAAAATAATTCCCAAAATCCCTAATTTTTTACGTTCATTTTCTTCACGATTGACTCTCACATATGCTTTCTTCATGATTCTTCTTCATCCTTCTCCTCTCTCCCCTCGTTTTTTCCCCATCAATGCTTAGATCTCCTTCTTCCCCTCTTACTTCCTCTTAGGAATCTTTGAATCCAGATTTTGAATCAATCTTCGACCGAGTCAATAGTTGTCACACCTTCACTTTTACCATTCGTTTTGGAGTATAAATGGGAGAAAAGAGGCTACGGAGATCTTATCTTTTGATGCTTGCTCATCTTCTTCATTTCAAGCTTTATCTAACAAAGATCGTCCCAACTCAATACGTCTTCCTTGTCCGGTTCACCAAAGCTTAGATGTACAGAGAGTTGGTTATGGTAAAGATAGCAGCCCAAATTGTTGCGAGATTTGACCGGAAAGTTGGCTATCTTGACGAACGATAACGTTTAAGCCTAGAGAGCAAGCTTATGTGAGTTTGACCGGAGAGACGATTAGAAATGAAAATTGGTTTTTTCTTTTTTGCAACGTTGTCCTTATCTCCTCTCATCATCATTTATGCTTCTCAATCTCATAGCTCCTTTAATTCTCTTGTTAATTCTCTTTTTTATGTTTTAATTTTGTTTGCCAATCAATCAAATTTAGAGTTAATCAATGGTAATCCTTTGAATCTTGAGCTTCGGTTTTGTTTCATTGTATTTATGCTGGATTAGGGTGCAACTTGGTTTACCTACTTTGGAGCAGGCTCTCGTTGATGTTAAGACATTGAAGAGTAAAAGTCAGCATCAAACAAAGGCTCTTTTCCTAGTTAAAACTTTGACTTCTTCACCTCAAGAAAAAAACTTCCACGAAGCTTTAAGCTTCTTCCTAAGAAGCTCTCTTCATTTGTGAATGAGTGTTGTATTATGCTTTGGTTTTGGATTCAGGTCTGTAGTAAAACCGAAATGTGGAGTATTGAGTCCTTTGTTTTGTTGCTGATTTTGCAGAAATGGATAATAGTAACAAGGCAATAACGTTGAGAAAAAGACCTCGAAGGCTGAAAGTAGTAGCTATAGGAGTAGAATCTGAAGGGTCAGAATCTGAAGGGTCAGAATCTGAAGAAGAGGCTAATGTCCGTGAAAATGTGGAGGGAAATCACCAAAAAGAGTGACAACATTTTATTTATAGTACTACTAGTGTTTATGGTAGTAGTAGTATTATTTAACATACACGTCGTAATAAAAACACATGTCTTAATAAAAACACATGTCTTAACAAATAAGAATAAAAAAATATATATATTTAACACATGAGCCGTCATGTATTAAAAAATATTAAAATCTCTCTTTTAGTTATATTCAGTTATATAGTAGTACAATTTTACACACAGTCACTTTTGGGTAGTTTTCAGGTATTCTCAGTCATATTTTGGTAAAATTATAATTTTTCTAGTAGTAATGATCCAATTCAACCATTTAAACGTATTTACTAGCATTTCGTGTATACAAATGTGAAAAAACTCTATTTTCGCTTACTTTACATAACAATGAGGCATGTTCTCATACATTCACCATATGTATAAGCTAGAGTGGTAGATAAATAGTTATGTTTTTATCTAATTTCAAAATATTTTTAAGTCGAGACAGATGTACCAATAAGTAATACGTACATAAGTCTTATACTACAGAAACAAAACGTAACAAAAAACAAATTATTCAACATAGTCATAATCATTCATACCAGTTATACATATTCATAAGTCATATGCAGTAGTAGTAGTTATATCCATTTGTAGCTAGTTTTCTTCATGCACGTTTGGTTCGTGAACGGTGGCTTCCTGCACTCCATCTCCAGCTGTAAAGGTCTCCCACATACCTCCCTGAGCTCTTCTTCTGTTTTCATATTTTTATTTCTTCCTTTCTTAACCACGTGGACCGGAGGCAAGCCGTAGCGGATCTTGTTGAGTTATGCCTCATGTATCTGCCAAGTTTTGAAGTGGGGTACAAGATATATCGTCTTTGTATATCCCATTGCCCACATCTGCACCCAATAAAAGCAGGAGGCAAACTCATAATGAGGCGAGTTTCGTATCGGTAAAATGAGAGTTTCATCTTGTCATAAGATCCATATTGTGCAACCCCCTTCTGTTAAATAATACCCTCCATAATCAAAACATATGATTGTGCAATTCTTTGTCATTATCCCCTACAAAAGAATAAGAAATTAACAAATTTCGTAAATATGGTTCTGTTAAGTGTTATCAGTTATATCAGTTATATCAGTTACATCAGTTATATCAGTTATACGAAAAACCCTAAAACTCTAATGTAACCCTAAACACTAAAGTCGGAAAATACGTAAATATCATACACATCTCTCTAACTGTCTAACGAAGAACATACCGTGATTTTATTATACCGTCCTAATTACCTCTGTTTTTGTTATCAAAGGTGAAGAAGCAATTCGACAATGACAAGACGAGCGAGAGAGAGAGAGGAAGAAGACCAGCAACAATTTGAGGAAGAATCAAACGATGAGGAAGCTTCTAGATCCGAAACTTCCTTTGTTTTTGTTTACTTGTTTTTTGCCACTAAACCGAGACGAAAGAGAGGAAGAGAAGAGAGGAAAATAACGAACATAGTTGATGAAGAGAGAGAGAAGAGGACCTCGTGGTTGATTCGATTATGTGTTTTTAGCTTTTCTGTTTCGTCTGTCTGTTGAGAGAGAGAGATGAACATGAAGAGAGTTATTGTTTGGTTGTTAGGAAGGTTTAATTAGAGGAAGAGAAGAAGAATTGATTTTTTTGTAGCTTGCTCTGTTTCATTAAACGTAGCAGAGAGAATGGAGGAAGATGGAGGAGCACGTGACGTGTTTATATTGGTTAAGATAAGTTTGGTTGTTGGTTAATTAAATTAGGTATTTAATTGATTTGTTTTATTATATTAATAAACAATGAGGGGTAAAGTTGCAAAAACAAATGATGAGGGGTAGTTAGATTTGTAAGGGATAGTTAGAATAAATTTTCAAAAATAAGGGTTTATGAGATTAAAGTCAAAAAAATAGATTACATTAGACGAAAAAGATGTAAATGACTCTTTATTCAAGAATGGTGAAAAAGATACATGAACTAAGATTGAAGCAAAATGAAGATCATCTTCTCGCTCTAGTGTGACAAGAATTCCTTGTAAACTCTTTTGGCATCGAAAAAAACACAGCCTTTTGATGGTCTTGGAACCATACATGCAAACATGTTTAGAGGTTTAATTGATAGTGCATATGCTAGTTGTATATATATATATATAACTTTTGGATAGTGCACAATAGTTGCTCATGAAATTGTGACTATTTGTTATGAGGAACGTCAAACCTCTTTAAATGATACATCAAACAGGATTGTTCCACAAATGTTACGAATCCGTGATGTCTCCAATCGAGGGAACTCATCACCGTCAAGATATTAGCGGTACCATCTCTGCATCATCTCTGAGGCAAGAGAAGGATTCTGATGTCTCAAGCTGGAGATCTGGTTCCGGATTGTTAAATCAATCTTTATGATGATTGAATCGGTGGATCCAAATTACCTTTGATTTCGTTCCGACTAGATGGTGGCTTGCCAAGCGAGAAGAGAGAGCCTCGTGTTCTGTTTTTATCCAGTGAGGGATTGATTGCATAGTGTTGATTGATGAAGCCGAGTCTCTAGAAGCGTTTGCCTACATCTCAAAGCGATATGTGACCAAATCGTCCAGCTGAATTGGTAGGCAAATAGTAGGTCCATCACTATCTCTTGTAGGGCACCGCTTGAGAGTGAAGAGCCAGCAGAGAAAGCTATGCCTGGGGAAAGAGATTCCCACCAATTTTCCACTCATAGTAGTCATCTTTATCCGAAAGAGATATAGTAGAAAGGTAAGATTGAAAGAGGACCTGATTTTCTGATCTCGCAGCAGGAATGGAGTCTGCTCAGAGTTGATTTCAGTGGAATTCCCAGTCATGATCTTATTGTTGCAGCCCATTTAACCTAATTTCCGAAACTACAAAATGTTTACAAGATTTACCCAAGTATGGAATTGTTTATAGCATCTGCAACATTGGCACATAACAAAGAAGCACATCAAAATCAGTATTTGATTTCCACAACTTGGGAGGAACTTCTAAAGGTAAAAGCCAACAAAAAAAGTTTTGTTTTCGACTAAGAAACAAAATGTATGAAATTTAATCATTTTGACAGTGAGTGACTTGTTTGTTCGACACGTAAATAGTAAAACGTGGGAGTGTTATAACGTTGTCAAGTGTTAAGTCTAATCTTTCAAGACACAAAGTGTTTTTTTCTAAAGATAAAGAGAAATCTGTGTGTTGATCAGAGGTCCAAGCGATGGGACAAGGTAAAGAAGTTAAGACGAGAGCCGATCCTCAAGTTGAGATTCAGGTTTTATATTTCCTTACTCTGTTTTTTTCTAAAGATTCGGGTTCTCTCGCTCTGTTTCTTGATAACTCTTGTTTGTTAATTAATCAGGAAAGAGGAGAAATATTCTTCTTTTATAGGCCAAAGGTTAACAAAGAAGAAGCTCACAGTATCAACGATGTTCAAAAGTTATACATAGTGATGCGTCCAGAGTCCGGTGAGAATCCCATTGAGGAGAAACAAGATCCTCTCTCTGGTAATGAAGAATCCCATAAAGATTCCGAGGCAAGTAGCTCCTCCGGAGGACACGGCGTCGAGGTAGAAGAACACTATACACTAGGGATTAATCTCTTACTTTAAAAGATTGTTATGATTTTAATCTCGATTAGGGTTTCGTTATAGAAAGTGAACATCAAGGAACAGATTCTGCTACGTTTCATTGTGATGGGTAAGAAAAGTCTTCCTGATCCGAGCAAGAAATCGCAACCTTTTTGGGGATTCGTGGAGATGGTGACCAAGAATGCTGAACATGTGAAAACTGCTCTCAAAGGAGGTAAAAGTTTCGTGATTTTATTTTTCTAGTGGGAATTATTATTTTGGTTAACTCTGTGTATTTTGATGTGTGTGTTGCAGAGGAGTACGAGACGAAGACTCGAGGACATAGACACAAGCCTCCAGCAAGAGCTGTGGGAGAAGGAATATACCGAATTCTCCGACATAAGCCTACTCCGACGAGAAAACACCATACACATCTTGTCTATAAGCTCGAATTCCCATCGCAGACCGGAGAACATGAGCCACAAGAGTCGTTGAACATTGAACCGGAAGGTTCCTTCTTGATCCAAATACGAAACCCAGAGCAAGGAGCAGGAGGAGGAGGAGGAAGAGGAAGAGGAAAAGGGTCAGGGTTTGGTGGGCTGAAGAGAAAAAGAAAGGCCCAGTTTCCAGCCCATCTTCAGGCCCATTTAGGTCATACCCGGTTTGGGGCAGCCGACCCGCCTGATTTCCTGAATTATGAAGGATGTGAGTTTTTACTCATCTCTGCTTCTGATGATATAGAGGGAGAGTTAGGGATTGAGTTGGAGCCTGATGGTGGTAGCGATGAGTCCACGTGCGATCTGTTGAAGATCTTTGGGGATGATGTTGAAGCTACTCCACTACTTCGTGGTACATGGGACTAATATGAAGAATTTAGACGATAGTGTTGTTCTCTTGGTGTCAACTTGTGTGTAAATCAACATACTGTTTTTGTTTTTTTGCAAAGAAAGAATCAACTTCAAAACTTGTGTGTTTAGATCTTAGATGTGAACGTCACTGGGAAGTGCGTATCATTAACTCTAAGAGTGTAAACAAAATCTACCTCGCTTTAAGTATGTGCAAAGAGAATTAGATGTCATATTGGTTTTCCTTCCTGATCCCGCGTTAAATTCTGTTCCTTCCTCTAATTCTCTTTGTTTTAATACCAAATACCTCATTAAAACACTCAAAGGGACTTTAGTTTCATTCTAACTAGTATTTTCACCCGTGCTACGCACGGGAGTTAAATTTTGATTAGTTAGATTTAATTTTCCCATTATATATATACATACACAAATTTATTAAATCAGATATATAAAAGGGTGAATTAACTCAATATTCATGCAATATTGCGTATTTAAAAAAACAACTTAAATGTGTTGAAAATTAAGTAAATGACAGCAAGTGGTAAGAGGAAAAGACGATTTTGGAATTAACGAATCGTGAGAAGATAAACGTGTAAATCTTTAGGTTGACAGTATTTATAATTAATATCCGGATACCAATTTTATTATCCACCGCCACAGTTAACCCTAATCGCTATAGTTCACGCTAACCGCCACATTTAACTAGAATATCCGACTAACAATTAAGATTACTTACTGCCACAATTAACCCTAGCCGCCACAGTTTAACTTAGCCGTCACATTTAACGAGAGATAGAGTTGAGAGAAAATGAAGAAAAAAAGTGAATAGTGAGCATGTCATTTGGCCAAATAGAGGATTGTTTGTGTATATGCACCGCAAATACCTTATATAAAAATAACGATTTAGAACACATCTACGATTTTATTATATAATAATGTATACATATGCAGAAGTGGGCTTGAAGTTTTAAATGAAATACAAAGTACTATATTTGCTTTTTTTTTAATTTGTTAATGTATACATATACACATATGACTTTACTGTAAAATTCATATGATAATCGAAGATATTAATGAAATAAGTAAGAAAAAAATCTCAAATTAGATATTGAAATGTCCTAAACAATTGTTAAAAGAAGAAAGGCCCAATAGAATTGTTTAAAAAATGAGTAGGACAACAGAAAAGCAAAGAACATGCATGTTCGGTGTCTTTCTCCACCTTGTTTCTCAGACTCTCAGTTGCTGCATTTTTCATTGTAGCTCCTTTAAGCACTAATTTTAATTGATACAATTTTATACCATATTCCCAACACATCTCAGATTCTATGTCGATTTGAACAATCTTTGCCTTGATACTTTTCGGAAATCATAATTCCAAATCGTAAGTTCTCACTTCCATCTTCGTTCAACATATACATAATTAAAATTGATAGCGATTTTTTGGGTTCATATCCAAATTTGGGTTACCTATATGTTACAATTTTCGTGTTCAATCAAGATATTGGGTTTTGTAATCATGAATCTCATCTCTAATTAGTGCTTTATGAATTTTGAATTGTGGTATTGTGTTAGTTATTTTGATTGCAGCGGCTATATAGTTTTGTTTCGGGAAAACAATAAATTTTACTAGGAAAATCAAATGAGTATGTTTATATATTTTGCTACAAAACTTTGCTTTATGGTATTGTTATGAATCAAGAATTTGTCTTTAATGGTTATCTTTGTGTAGCTACACATAGTTCGTTGGTCTGTTTCCATAGCTCTACAATCAAACCATTAGTTAAAGTGGATGAGATCTCAGATACCATTTATTCCGACAGCTAAAACCATACAAATCTCTGTTTGTTCCGCTAGTCCACTCGCCAAGACATCCTTAAGAACCAATGTTAAGTTTGAAATCCAAAGTCGAAATGCGTTCAGGTTAAGCATGTAACATCACCACAACCCTAATAATGTCTGTCCAAAATGATGCTCTATAGTGAACCGCTCTATGGTTAAGATACTTCTTACTCATTAACATTGTTAGTTAAAATTAGTCATTCATGCAATGAGATGTGAATTTCAAAAGTAGAATATCATGTTTGACTAAGCATTACAGTGGAAAGTACTGGAAAACTAAAATTGATATTTACGTAGGTGATACATACCTTTTGAAAAGAAGGAAAAAAAAAGCTGAAATAAGATGAGATAGTTAAAAAAACATAAAATAGTGTTATTCATGATCACCTGCAATCATAGTACTACTTGATTTCATCTATCATATGCACCTTACCATCCAATTCATTTGTTGTGGACTCTTTAGGAATTGCTGATGCTGAAGTGATTCGATCACCATCTTTGTTGACGTATTTGAATAAATACTTGATTGCTCTTGTATGGTTGCACCATTCATCATTTATATGACCTTTGTATTTCAGGAGTAGCTCGGGATTGAAAGGAATTACATCATTACTTCGGACATGAATTCCATTCTTCTCAACATAATGCTCATCGTCTCTATCACCCTATCACAAATAATTAACAAAACGATTATATTGCTTGAGATTAGAAGATGAACATTGCTTCAACTCAGAACAATGGTTACCATAGATATGTGTGTGTACCATTTCATCCACGAGGACAACTTCTTGTCCGAGAATGCATCCAAGTTTGTCTTTGGGATGAAAATTTCAAGTCCGTGATATCAAAGCTCTGATTTTCCATTCTTTTTTTGAAAAATTTAGCTGGGAAACAGGAGTATAATCCAGAGGCATCTTAACCTGTAAGAAATCGAAAGTATTAATTTGTATGTAAACAAAATTTGACAGTCCATTTTTGATAGATTGCGAATGGAGACTGAAAAAGCATACGATGGAGAAGAAGGGAGACGGTTGGTAAATGGAGAAAAAAATGAGTTCATTAGAAGTTATAGAGGAGATTAAACGGTTTTGAAATCGTGACATGATTTTTTTCGAACGTGGAGGTGCTAAAGAGAAAATTTAGGGATTTAAGGTTTTTTGCAGTTTAAGAAAAATATGAAAATATATTTTATTACCTTAATTCGAGTTTAGATGCATGTTAATCGGTGTTCCTCATTGCTGCTGTAAATTGGCCGTATAATTTCGTCCGCCATTGTCTTCGGAGGAAGATAAAAGCTATTTTTTGTTTGATTTGAGATAAAAGAAGAAGGCCGTAGCTTCTATTTTTTGGAATTTTTCTATATAATTTACAACTTTTATTTTATAGGCTTTCTAGAGTTACTTGTACTTTAAAGTAATTAACAAATATTTCCTATTTTTATGTTATAAATGATGCACGGGTGAGGTGCGTAGCTATACATGAGTGCAGCTGCTGTTTTTTGTTTTTCAAATTAATTTTTGAGTTTCCTATTTTGGTAGCTATACATGAGTGCAGTTTCAAAGGAGCTGCACTCATGTATTTCCTTTAATTACATTGTATTTTTTCTAATTGAGAATAAATAAATTCTCCTTCACTTTCCACATGTCACACTCTTATTGGTGAGGTGATTTGTGATTTAGTAGTAAAAGATTAACCAAACACCAACATTTTCATCGGAAAAAAAACAAACAATCAGATCCAAATTCACATCTACACTAAAACGTAATGCGACAGAGAATTGCGCAATCGTAGGCAGTAGAAAAGAAACACATACGAATTATGTTTTTTCTCCGAAATGCTAGTATGAAATCACGACGAAACACTGAAGCATATTACATAAAATGTAACCGCCATTAACTAAGATTTGGCCTAGCCGAAGAAGCGTTCTCCGCTCTCTCTCTATCTATTGACATTGTCGCCGTAAACCAAAGACATAAGAGAAGAACCGCAAACATAACGCTCATTTTGTTAATTAATCTCTCATGTTGGGTTAATTTGGTACGTTAGTAATAATTCAACCCAAAAACATACGAAATAAATAGATTTTAATAATTACTTCTTCTTTTTTCGTCAAAAAATAATTACTCCCTAACCTTTGTTTTTTTTTATAATAATTACTCCCTAATTTTGCTTTTTGTAAAACGTAAACCATATGCAATTAAAAAATAATGTAAGATTAACATTTATTTGTGACCAATAAAGAAATAAAAACTTAGATGTTTTGCTTAGGACTCTCTTCTTTGACTAGAGGTTTTGCCTCGATCAATCAACATGGAGTACACCTTCAGAAGGATTATTACATCTAATAACACTATATTTTAAAGTAAATTCATCGATTGAAAAACAACAATATTGTATAGGATTAATTCTATTAACTTCCATGATTGAAAAACACTTCCTGTGAATACAAACTCAATCATTGTTACTTATATCTATATCATTTTGAAAATTATACTGAAGAGGGAAAAACAATAAAATGCAGAAGACTGTTGAGGTCGGAAGTCCCTCCCCCGAGAACAACGGTTAGAAATGACGAAAGCGCTGTGATAAAGTCTAATTCGTCGAGCAGGTGAATTAGCCGGCAACCAAATATGCAATAGCTGCTAAATTTGGCCTAACTGGTAAATTTGGCCTAGCTGGGCGGAGTTTACTCGAACCAGGGAAATTGACCGGACAGTCTAGTTCACCGAGCTGTCCAATCCAGTTTGCCGAGCTAGACTGCATGGCAAATTTCGCCGAGCAGGCTACACTGCCTGACAGATTTTGCCGAACAGGGCAGACTGCCTGGTAGATTTTGCCGAGCTACCTAAGCTGCCTGGCAAATTTCGCCGAGCCGGCTAAGCCAAACTGCCTTGCAGATTTGGCCGAATGAGATCAACCACATTTCGTTGAAGAGAGTCCATTATGAAGAGTGGGATAGTTACAAAGCATGGCAAGACCATCAGGCCGAGATGACCATAACGAAGCTAGCCCATCAGATGAAGCCCACGAGGATAACCGCCTTCAGAAGGAGATGATCATCGGCGAAATAAGGAAAACTTCCGGTTTCTTCGAGAGGATCAACTCAATAAGGAAATAGCATCAAGGAGAATCCCGAAAAATTAGGATAGTTTTCTTTATCTCTTTGTAACTTTTAAACCGACCTAATCGAGTATATATATCGATGTACATCCATTGGGAAAGGGATCCGCAATCTTATTCACAAAAGCAATACAGTAATAAAAACTCTTCTTCGATCTTTCGTTTTTGTGGCTTAACTTAGAATTCTCTGTCCCTTTTACAATCCTTGAACAAATTCAATTGTACGAGTTTCGGCATCCACAATTTGGCGCCGACAAGGGGACCTAGAGACTTTCTGACACAAAAAACCTACACCAGATCCGAGAAGATGGTTAACGAAGGCGAGAAATCAAACGAGTCTTCACCACATAGGGAGAACCCCGAAGGGGAGGACGCTATCACAAACCCTACTGTGAACCCGAAGCCCTTGACCGAGGTGAAGAACATGCTCGCGACGCTACTCGCGCGCAGATCAGTGCCAGGCCACGACGACCACTTCGGCGATTCAAACCACACACCCTCAGTTTCTCAACGCCGCACACTTAGTGGAGAACCCTAGGAGGTTTACCACCACCACTGTAACATCTCTGACGCGATCTACCGATCCGCGGTCAATGCTAGGAAACCTAAGTGTCACAATCCTTAGAAATTCCTTAGACACAAGGCAAGCCAAACCAAATCTCGTGTGATCCTTAGGACAAATCGGTTTAGGGTTAAGAGAATCAAGTCCCCGAGAGGATAATGGACTTGATCGGATCGGTGTGAATCACTGACCGAGTGAGTGTGAATCGTGTTCGGTCAAGTATGGGCCAAGTGTGGTCCAGTACGGGAGTTGTTTGGTGAAACACGTACCGGGCCAGAGTAATTGGGACCGCGGTAAGGGATAATGGGGAATCGATCGGTAAGATCGGTACGTGATCATAGGACAGATGGTGGAATGGGAAGGTATGACGCGTGAGCCGCACGCGCGGCTAGGGTCCATAACTGGACTGAGCCGGCGCGTGGGCAGAACTCGCACCGGGATTAGGCTCCTAGATCAATGTCAGCGCGTGGGACGGACGCAGGCTTGGACTGAGGCAGAGGCTGGTCCGATGCGTGAACAGTATGTGGGCCACTAGCTGGGCCATGGCCGCGGCTTTGCCATGTGGCAGTCATGCACTCAGGTTCATGGAACCGAGACTGACGCACCTCGGGTCCGACGTAGCGTCTGACGGCTCGTATCGAGCCACAGACCGTGCCTGAACTAAGACGCACCGGTTGGCTCGTTGTCTGTGTCGCGTTTGACACGAGACCTCGGTTGCCGTGTGCGCAGGTTCCCAAAGTGGGCGGCAGTGATACATGTCATGCATGCACACGTTTGCGCCTTTTCGCATTCCTTTTCCTATAAATACATCCCTGCACTCCTCACAACTCATTTTCTCTCTTTCTTACCGAAACTCAGCCGGGATTCTCTCGGAATTCCAACGAGCATTTCTCTTTTCCGGTAAAGCTCTGGCGTGCCTTCTCCTCTTCTTCCGATTAGTTTCGGTGTTGTCCCTTCGAGTCTTGTTCTTCTGATTGCTTTCCGGTGAGATCCGGCTAGTCCTAGCCGTGACCTTTCAGATTCCGGTGAAGATTCCGGCGAAGGACCGCCGTGACTCGACATCTTCCGGCAAGCTTTCCTGGTGGATTTCTTCTCCTCTTTCTTCTCTGGTTGTCATAGTCTCATATCTCTTCTCTCCTTAGTCGCGGTAAGTCTTTGTGACTCTTCGTATTCCTTAGATTAGGGTTTTGCCTATTTGGATCGATTGGCCATGTAAGATCCGAGAGTTCATTGTGATTGGATCTCGTTATTGAGGTGTGACCTTTCATCTTCCTTTTAGTGTAAGGTCTTCCAAGGTCAAGTCTCTTTGTCTCTCATCTTCGCCGCCGCCGCCGATTCGTCTTCTCTCAAGGTGAGTTGGATTGCAAGTATTGATGAGTCGAATACTTGTTGGATTGTGTTGAGATTGGGCCACGGGTTATGATGAGTCTCGTTGGTCATGTTGTATGATGGAACCTCATTGTTGTTGGGAACTTGGTTGTTGTTCTCATTGTTGTGCACGAGTACCTAATACGGCCCGTGGCATATTCTTGTGTGATGCATACTTGTTGTTGTGTTGCTTGCATGGTGATTGATTGAACCTCTTGATTGATGTTAGAACGGTTAGGTTCATCGGAATCATTATGCATTATGATGCGGCTATAGGTTGTGGTACTCATTAAGTCTTATGTGGGTAGTAGCTTGCGGGTCAAGTTATATTCACGGTGGGTTGAGACTCGGTACATGTAGCGATAAGGAGCCTAGAGTAAGATGATAGAATTGGCATGCCTAACCGCGTCTGTGTAATCGGGGATGGGAAGGGTTTCTTAATTATATTAGGGCTTGGGTACCGAGATACTTGGTCAAAACGTGGTGAAGTTTGCTAAGTAAAGGACTTGGAGATGAGTTAGCCATGGTCTGCATCCGGAATTGATTGTCTATGTGTTGCATTAGAATAGGTCATAAGCATGCATTCATTAGATGTTGTTATTGTGGACGGTTCAACGCTCTCAGATGGAACATGGTTAGTCCGACGCTTGTGTGCTTAGGACTGATCATGAAAGCACGAAGGGTACTGGGGTAGCTCCTTTGGCCGTGCATACGTGACGGCGTATGGGCCCAACGGGGGCCGGGGGAAATCGTATGCCTGTGTGGTTGCGGTTTTTCCGCGGGTGCCTGAGAACGGTCGATGGAACTGTGTGCCTTACAAGTGACGTACCGATCAGGTCATTTGCATTTAGGACTTGCATTAGATCATGTGAATCATTCATATAAATTTATTCTTTCTTTCTGTGTTATGTGCTTGCTTGTGTGATCCACGAGAATATTAGGGTATTTGGGGAGGGTTTTCCACCTGGTAGTTATTTAGTAGGTCTAACTCACAGAGTAATGCTAGATTACTCATCCCACTCTATTTGTTGCAGGTAACCATAGTCGAATGAACCTTTTAGCGAGCTGTCGGACGTTTCGGCCAGTTAGATATTGAGTATTTCGATGTTCTTACAAAGACTAGATTGTATCATGTATGTTTTGAAAATTGGATCTGTAAAGTATATGTTTTGTAAACGTTTGACTCTAAAACTATATGTATGTATAAAGCAAGTGTTTGAACTAAAACTATTATCAAGTGATAATGATGCATGGACTAGTCTGGAACAAAACCAACCGACCGACTTGGCTCGTGGTTGCAAAGCCTTAGAATGTTGGGTATTAACGCGGCTGGGCTTGAGTGTTAGACATGCTTTTGATTAATTGTCTCAGCTGCCCTTCGAGTTCGGCTGGCTGGCCGGCGTTGACCGGTCCGGCAAAGTGAACCCTGGCGTTATAGCCACCACCGCTGCAAACAAGAGATAAAACTCCCGAACACCTCGCGACAGACGTGGACCCTTCGGCACTGCGAGGAGAAGCGTAAACCCAAAAAGAAGGCAACGACCGTCGCGAAACAGTTGATCGTAGCGTGCCAAAGAAAAGGACTCGACCGCGTAACCAAGAAGACGCCGACTCGGAATACGCCTGACAGCTTCCTGACGAAGAGGGAGATTCCGAAGAGGCCGAGCAATCCAGGTACGACTGGGAACACATGGCCGACCGGGAACACATGGCGCTACTCAACAACTACAAAGCGGAGATGGCCGAGATGCGCAAATAAATAGAGCAAACGTTCTCCGACATGAAGTCGCAGATGTATAATACCGCTGGAAAAGCTCCGGATGTTAACCGCGTACTCCAAGAAGCACGAAACACACCGTTCACTAAACGCATCTCAAGAACCAAAACCTCCGACCCTGGTAGGATGAAGCTCCAGTTATATGAGGGAACCACTAATCCCTAGAATCACCTCCTAGCCTTCGAGGTTGCCATGGGGAGAGCTAACTTCAGAGAGCATGAAAAGGATGTCGGCTACTGCAAGATGTTCGTAGAAAGCTTAAAGGGACCCGCACTCTAATGGTTCTATAGGCAGAAGAAAAACTCGATCGACAGTTTTTACCAGCTCTCGGAGATGTTCGTGACTCTCTACAGCATATTCACGGAGCGTAAGCTGTACGACGGGGGACTATGGACTACGCGACAAGGTGAGAGCGAAAGCTTACGCGACTTCATGGCGAGATTCCGGACCATGCTTTCAAAAGTAGAAGGGGTAATGGTGGTACTGGGTTCAACACCCGTAATCATACCCAACTCATAACCAACTCGACGTGGAGCTTCGAGAAACATCTCGGAAAAATAGACTTCAACAACCAATCTCGGGGCCCTCCAACAGAAACCGGAAGAACCCTTGAGAGAACTCATGGGAAGGTTCAAAGGAACTGTTTCCAAATTGGTTGTGGCAGACGATGCCGCGATCGATGCGCTTCAGAAAGCGTTGCTCTTGAAGAGTCCGTTCCGAAATGAACTGACTTTTAACCGACCCGCTACCTTGGAAGACGCCTTGCACAAAGCATCGAGCTTTATGAAATTAGAAGAAGATCAGTTGGAGGTCAAGGAGAGCGATAGACCAAGTCGCGGTAGAAAGGGACAGAGTTTCCAAATCAACGAAGACGCTGAAGAACCCGCGCAGAAACAATGGCCAAAGAACAGCCGATCGATGGAGGAAAGTAACGCCCGGAGCTGGTGTGACTTTCACCAAACATCGGAACATTCGACGGCTCAGTGTCGTCACCTCTTGGATGTGTTAATGAAACGCAACCGAGCCGAGAAAGTTTCTGATATGGAATTTCAGAAGAACTTCCCCGGAAAAGCAAACTCGACTGAATGTGAAGACGATTAGGACTAGCCGAAGCAGTTGCCACCTAGAGTCTACCCACCTAAGCAGGACCGAGACGACTTGCATAGGGATAAAAATCCTTCGGCATCTCGGAAGAAGCTCTATATGATTATGGGCGGACTCGAAGAATGTAACGATTCTGTAAGATCGATACAGCAACACGAAAGGAAGGCCGAGACTGCCAGGAAGTGGCCAGAACCGGCTGAGAAAGACCTTTTCGTTACATTCGATGAGCAAGATACTAAGGGCTTGGATCGACCCCACAAAGATCCTCTGGTAATTCAACTCGTTATCAACGATTGCGAAGTAGGTCGTGTAATGATTGATACCGGAAGTTTGGTAGACCTTATCTATCGAAACACCCTCGTGAGGATGTGAGTAACTCATAAAGACATCAAGTTCGCGAACATACCACTCACTGGTTTTGCCAATGATACCACCTCGACGGTCGGTACAATCAAGCTTCCAGTTTACGTGGTCAGAGTTACTCACTTCGTCAAATTCATCATTGTAGATACACCTTCAGTTTATGCGATCTTGTGAACACCCTGTCTTTACGCCATGAAAGCGTTGGCATCAACTTATCATCAATGTATCAAGTTCCCTACTGATAGCAGAACATACACAATCAAGGGCAACCAAAAGGAGGCTCGCAATTGCTTTGCCATTGAAAAGAAGAATCAACTCAAAGCCGAGTCTGAAACTCGGACAAAAAATGGTGAGGTCGACGTTCCAAAGGAAAAGGAAGTCAAGAAAGCCCGAGCCATGACAAAGAGTCAAGTATGAAAGCCGATCTGAAGGAATACTGAGTGGTTCACCAAGTAGCTCATCGGATGAGTCACGTCCATCATCGGATAACTCCTATGTTCCTTCATCCGGTGAGTCTCATGATCAAAAATCAAGCTATGAGCCAACTCAACCTATACTTAGAAGAAGTGAAAGAAACAAGGATACGATCTACTACAACGCTCAAGCCGTAGCTCATCCAATACAAGCGGTGTATTCTCTTGCCTTTGTACCGGATGATCATCTAGCCTTCCTTGGCAAGATTGATCAAGATCTTATTCCCAAGACTTACGAAGAAGCCATGGAGGATAAATCTTGGGTCAAATGCGGTTGATGACGAAGTATGAGCTATGCAAAGGAATGAGACTTGGTATGAAGCCGATCTACCAAAAGGGAAGAAAGCCGTAAGTTTAAAATGGGTATGCACTATCAAGCATTTGAGCAATGGAGACATAGAGAGGTACAAGGCTCGCTTAGTAGCTAGAGGATTTACTCAAACCTATGGAGAAGACTTCACGGATACCTTTGAACCCGTGGCCAAGCTTCATACGGTGAGAGTGGTTCTCTTTATAGCTACTAACCTCTCATGGAATTTGTGGCAAATGGACGTCAAGAACGCCTTCTTACAAGGAGAGCTAGAAGAAGTCTACATGACTCCCCCTCCGGGTCCAGAAAAGACGGTTTCACCGGGTAAAGTTTTGAGACTTAAGAAGGCCATCTATGGACTAAAACAACTCCAAGAGCTTGGTATAGGAAGCTAAGTACAACTCTTATGGAAAAAGGGTTCAAAAGATCTGAATCCGATCACACTCTCTTCACTCTACAAGGACCTAAATGGATTATAGTGGTCTTAAGGTATGTTGATGACTTGATCATATATGGAGACGACAAAGAAGGGATTCAAGACACTAAAGACTTCCTCAAATCCGTGTCTGATACAAAAGATCTTGGAGAGCTCAAGTACTTCCTTGGAATTGAAGTATGTAGGTTCTCGGATGGTCTCTTTATCTCACAAAGGAAATATGTCTTCGATTTTCTAGGTGAAACCGGAATGATGGAGGTATAACCGACTAAGACTCCTCTAGAAGAAGGTTATAAGACAAGTCGGATTGGAGAGACAGACTTATGTTTTGCGGTGAATCAAGTAAGCCAACACATGAAGGCTCCAACTAGATATCATTGGAGTATGGTTGAAAGGATACTAAGGTATCTCAAGGGAAGCTTCGGCCAAGGTGTTTGGATGGGAAAGAATGACAACACCGACTTGGTTGGATATTGTGATACGGATTGGGCCGGAGATAGGAATGATAGGAAGTCTACAACCGGCTATTGCACCTTCATTGGAGGCAACTTAGTCACTTGGAAGACTAAGAAGCAAAAGATAGTGTCGGATTCAAGCGCGGAAGCCGAGTATAGAGCCATGAAGAAACTCACCAATGAGCTCGTTTGGCTAAAAGGGTTACTTGAATGTTTAGGCTTCAAGAAAGATGAACCGATCACGATGCATTGTGACAACCAAGCCGCAATCCACATTGCTTCCAACTTGGTGTTTCATGAGAGAACCAAACACATTGAAATCGATTGTCATAAGGTTAGGAAAAAGATGGAACAAGGAATAATTTTTCCATGCTTTACAAGGAGTGAAGATCAATTGGCAGATATCTTCACCAAAGCCACAAGTCTCAAGGTTTGCAATCACATCTTTAGCAAACTAGGACTTATGGACTTAAACAAATCTTGATCTCAAGTCCCCTCTCCATGGACATCACACTCTTTTTCCCTTTGCATAGTTTTATCCCAAGTGGTTTTCTATGTGAAGGTTTTTAATGAGGTGATGTTTCATGGACTTCCAAGCTTAAGTCATTTATCATGGACTTAAACTTGAGGGGGAGTATTGATCAAGAGGGACTCGGATTGTGGTTTGTACGGATCAGTATGGATGTACGAACATGTACAATCCATACATAGTACCATCCGTGCATACACCAAGGAAAGGTTATCTCGGATCATATGCATTTGAAGGGAAAGAGACGTTAGACAAGGAGAAGTTACTGTTTGAAGACAAGGAGGAGATTGGTCCCCACCTACCAAAGACCACTTTCCACCTACCAAAGACCTCACCTACCTTAAAGGTGGGAAAAACAGCTACATTCACTTTTGTCTTCTTCTTCATATGTTGTCATCTTTTTCTCTTTATATAAAGCTATGTATGTGTAACCTTATCATCAATCTAATGAGAAAAATAACTTTACTCTTTCTCTATTCTCATTACTCTTTCTCAGAATGTCTAGGAAATCTTAAATCAATCAGTAGTATTTCCGCATAATCTAATAAAAAAGCCCTAGAAAAGTACTAAATACTTAAAAATAAACCCTGGAAAAAGAGCAATGTTTACAAAAGTAAATCAAAACCCACTAAAGCGGGCACCATGTTCAGAAAACAGCATAAAAATTGAATTACGAGCCACATGAGGCTCAAACTTGGTCACCATCTTGATTATCTTGGGGAGAAAGGAACGATCTGTGCTCGCTGATTCCATCCAGAACTTGGGATGCAATATCTCGAGGAAGTCCGGCAGGAGGAGCAGAAGCCGCCTCGAGATGAACATCTTTCTTCTTCACTTCATCCTCCAACCTCTGTCTCTCCTCCTTCAGGGCGCAATTCTGGTCAAATAAGTCATTGAGACTCTATTAGTTCTCAGAAGCAGTCGCTTCCCAACTGTCAGTTCTACACATCTGACGACGGACCTCTTGCCATGCCGCATCTACATCGGAATGGGACGCAAGAGTCTTGATTGCCGGTATTGATCACCTAGAAAAAGCAAGGGAAAAAGCTATAAACAAAGCTTAGAAGAATCAGATAACCGAGACGAGAAGTAACCTACATTGACGATGTCCGAGGCCCAATCGAAGAATAGAAGTTCGGAGATTGACATTCTATCCGGATTGGGAAAGTTAACTCCAACGCCACCGATAAGGGATATCAGTGAAGCTTTGTGATGGGGAGCCGCATTGCAAAAAGGCATAACTGGATCCACATGAGAGAATGTCCACTGGCAGGTGCGTCTTCTCTTTGAAAGAGAAGACTCGGATGAAAGTTCTGAGGCTAATCTAGGCAGCAGAGTGAGAGGAGGAGCAGGAGGAGGAGGAATCTGAGAAACATTAACAGCTATTTGAACAGCTGAAGACGGTGGAATCGCTGCACTGTCAGAATTGACAGGAAGATAAGCAGGAGGTATGACACCCAAACTTTGAGCAACGGGTGCTTCGGACGAAAGAACTTCACAAGTTCCTCCAATCCGGAAGGTTGGAATCCTTCCCGCTTCGAGGTTGGCTTTAGCCTTAGCCACTATCCTCTTTTTGTCTGCCTTCTTATCTATGGGATCAACTTTCCCTTTCCCTTTGAACGGGAAGCATCGCCAGAATCTTTTGGCTCGGAAGCTCGTCAAAGGCTGACCCCCTAGTTGACGCGTCATCGGCCCTTTGCATATCGGCCGCATTGGTTACAGAAGGAATCTTCTAGGAACCATCTTTGAGAGCTGGGGTCTTCTCCCAATTTGGAAGAGACACGCCCTCAGTGTTATCCTTAGAGTCTTGGATAACTACTATAGCAGACGAATAGGCCGTGACCTCGGCATCTGACCTGTTAGAAACCTTGGAAAGTCTCCTAGATTTCCTGGAACGGATTGGAATAGAGGGAATGGTGAACGCATGGATTCCGGGAGTAGCATCTCTCATCTCTGCGGCCCAATATTCGCTATTCCAAGTATCTAAAAACAATAAACATCCAGAGCGATGTCAGACTTCAAAGTCGAAAGAATAAAAACTTTATAACATTAAAGTAACTCGTACAGAGTCATTACCGAGTATGTCACGAGCAAGACGTACACGACTATAAGATAGGTCGTCCCAGCGATGATTCCCTGCCCTTATCCTGTTAAGATCTTCTCTGAAAGGCAAATCTGCGAGAGGAGGAGCCGGAGGATGAGGAACTACAAAACAGAATAGAACACGAATGTGTTAGAGAAATTCATCATGAATGCTGAGGCAGTGCATGCATGCATGCAAGATTTATGAAAATCTACCCATATAAGGATTCCACCGACTATGATAAGTCATGGTGGTGTCTTGGACGGAGGCATCATTTATCTTAACAAAAAAGTATCGGTCAAACCACTGGCCGATTTTACGTTTTAATTCGATGAACTTGCATCCGACCTTCATGTTGTTGTACAAACGGCCAGGGACTTGATCCTCCTTCATTATGAAAATATGTTCATACTTTTCGATGGAAAAGTTAATGCCGAGCTCGACATCAAGCACTAGAAGTGCCACGAGATTGCATGTCCCGACCATTGTCATATGTGAGAAATAGATGTTTCAGTTCTCGCAATACCTTACAAAGGCATAAGGCAACGAGAACCACATGAAACAATCGATAAACATCTGCTCATGAAGATAGATGTAACCCGCACGACAATCCCATGGACTTTCATGGGACCTGGGGGCAAGGAATTCTAATTCCTCCGAAATACGACGGACCCTTCTCATTGAATCCAGTGATTTCTCATCTGATATCGAAGGAGAGATCTTGAAAGTGTCAAACTGAAGAGTCAAGATCTCTCGGACATCTGTTCTTGAACGACATTTTCTTGGCTGACCTGTTCATCTGGATACTGTTCACCGGATCCACCTCCTGTACGATCACTCGTACCAGCAAACGGGGTCGAAGCTTCAAGATCCACACCGGCTTGGTCCGAAGTGTTAGCATAGATTGGTGCGAATCTTGACGACGACGCTTCGATCTCCGTCTATAAAGTGGAAAGGTCATAATTGACCAGAGGAGTCTCGTGGTTAACATCGAGATTGGCGTTTCTTTCCAGAGTGGAAGAAGATTCGAAAATCTTTTTCATGATCGGAGCAAAGAATAAACCCTAAAAATGCAGATGAGAAAGGAAAAAGGATGAGAGAGAAGGGAGAAAGAAGATTTTACCTTGTTCGGACGACGAATAAATAAGGAAAATCCAAGGGTCGAAAGATTTGGCATTTATACTCTAAGGCGCGAAAGTCTAGGGTAATCATTAAACCTTGGCGGCAGACACGAGCGAACTGAGGCGTCTCTTCAGTGTCCTTTCAAGAAGGAGCGGTACAGAGCGTGCCGCGTATAAAGGCGAAGCGACGTGTCGAATTAAGATTTGAGTTGGGCAAATCTTCCTCAACACGTTTCGGCCAAGCTTGCTGACGTAATACTCGCCGAACTCGGGGGGGGGGGACTAGTTGGTGGTACCGGGTTCAACACCCGTAACCATACCCGACTCATATCCAACTCGACGTGGAGCTTCGAGAAACATCTCGGAAAAATGGGCGAGCGAGGACCCATGGAGACAACTCGGCCCGTTAAGGAGCATCTGCTAACCTAGGCAAATACAAGCGAATTGGAAGACTTATCTCGGATAAAAGGAAATACTAAGAATTAGTATAACTTCTCTTTATCTTTTAGGAGATTTTCCATTTATCTTTTAGGGTTATTTCGACCGACTTGGTACTTGTATAAATACTTGATGTATCCCTCCAAAACGAGGATATCTCCTTCAATAGAGAATTTTATACACATCTTTTTACTTGATATTTTCTTTATGATTTTGCACTTAAACCTAGTTTCTCTATTCGTTGGACCGATCTCGGATTGTTGCTCAATCTTGTATCACCAGGTAACCAGCGAATCCGCTCTCGCGGCCGTAAAAGAATAACTCTGATTCCCATCGGCTTTCGGGCAGGACCTAATGGTAAACGAACCAACTACCATCCAACATGCTCTCCATCGCTCATGTAACTAAATGAGATCCTGGCGGAGACCCAAAAGATTGGAAAAAGTAAGCAGGCAAGCGAACCAGCCGCCCCTGCACCCAAGAAGAACAATCCTAGTTTCATTCGACACGAAGGAGGATTTACTAGAGCCCACAACTACCAGGTGGAGTCACCCGAATACGGTCGTGGTCGTGGACGCGGTTGCAGATGTGGCAGAGGAACTTGGAACAATACTTGGACCAGGGACCAAAGAGATTACGAGGAAAAGCTATACTGTGATTTCCACAAGACAGTTGGGCATTCCACCATAAAGTGTCGCGAACTGGGAAAGCTACTTGCCACCAGATTGATGGATGGAAACCTCAAAGGCAATTTCAGCATGTCTAATTTAAAGTTGGAGGAAGCGGAAGCTCCCGATGGGAACAAACCACTAGCTATGGAAGGACGAGAGAATCCCAAGCGTCCACGACGTGATAACAACCCAACGAACCCAGTTTCTCAGCGCTTTCTCAACATGATAAAGGGAGAATTGCAGTACTGCGCCGACAATGTTTCCGCAATTGAAGCGTACCAACGACGCGTTGAAGCCAGCACTAACCTATCAGCACCATCGAAACTGTCTTGCGACCCATTGATCCCCATTACGTTTAATGAACATGATGCCGAAGGCATCGATCGGCCTCATAATGAACCTATAGTGATCAACTTAATGGTCTACGACTTCAACGTCGCCCGCGTACTTATCGGCACAGGTAGCTTTATCGATGTAATCTTCAAGAGCACGTTGGAACGAATGAATGTTGATGTATCAAGGATCAAAGGACAGCCCAAACCTATCACCGGCTTCTCCGGAGAAACGACGTTAACGCTCAGAACGATTTCTCTTTCTGTCCAGGCCGGCAACGTGAAGAAAATAGTCAGCTTTTCGGTGTCTGACCATCCCTTAATATATAATATGATTATGGGGATGCCCTGGTTCAACTCCATGCGAGCCGTTCCATCGACATATCACTTGTGCCTAAAATTTCCAACAAACATCGGCATAAAGACGATTTGGGAGAATCAGAAGGAGTCTCGCATGTGTTTCATGACTGAACACAAGCTACGCAACATTGATGCCGTAGAGGAGGTCGCAGACACGCAAAACCCGCGCAAAAGAGAAAGGACTAACCGCGAGCAGGTTAAGGACCTCACTCACCTCTTATAGCAATTACAGATTGCAGATGGCCACACCGAAGAAGAACGGCCAACTTGCGAACCTGTAATCTCAGTGTGCATCGACGAAAAATACTCGAAGAGATGCGTAGAGATCGGTACCAACCTTGAAGACAAACTCAAGGTAGATCTAATCACCTTTCTTAAGAAAAATGTTAACACGTTTGCATGGACAGCAGAGGATATGCCTGGGATCGATATCGATATAGCTAGTCACGAGCATAACGTAGACCCGACCTTCAAACCAATCAAGCAGAAGAGGAGAAAACTGGGTCCAGAGCGAGCGAAGGCAGTTAATGACGAAGTAGAAAGGCTACTGCGAGTGCGATCAATTACAGAGGTCAAGTACCCATACATGCTCGCAAACCCAGTAGTGGTGAAGAAGAAAAATGGAAAGTGGCGAGTTTGCGTCGATTTCACAGATCTGAATAAGGCATGCTCGAAGGACAGTTTCCCATTGCCACACATCGATCGTTTGGTAGAGGCAACAGCTGGGAATAAGCTCCTAACCTTCATGGATGCCTTCTCCGGCTACAACCAAATTCTGATGCATCCAGACGATCGAGAGAGGACGGGTTTCATCACAGATCGTGGGATGTATTGCTATAAGTAATGCCCTTCGGCCTTAAAAATGCCAGTGCAATATATCAAAGGTTGGTAAACAAGATGTTCGAAAATTAGTTGGGAAAAACTATAGAGGTTTACATCGACGACATGCTTGTCAAATCCTTGGAGGAGAAAGATCACATTGCGCATTTGGAGGAATGCTTTATCAACTGAATCTGCACAACATGAAGTTGAACCCTACGAAGTGCAGAATCGCGGTGACATCAGGAGAGTTCCTTAGGTATTTGGTTACTCATCGAGGAACTGAAGCTAATCTGAAGCAAATTGATGCGCTGATTCAGATGGCATCGCCAAGGAACAAGCGTGAAGTACAGAGGCTGGCCAGGAGTGTGGCTGCACTTAATCGATTCATCTCGCGATCCACCGACATGTGCCTTCCTTTTTACAACACACTGCGAGCAAACAAGCAGTTTAAATGGACAGATAAGTGCGAAGACGCTTTCAAGCAGATCAAAGAGTACCTGGCCACCCCGCTTGTCCTTGCAAAACCTGTCACTGGTGAACCTCTTTTTCAAGCAGATCAAAGAGTACCTGGCCACCCCGCTTGTCCTTGCAAAACCTGTCACTGGTGAACCTCTTTTTCTCTACATAGATGTCTCTGATACAGCCGTCAGCGTTGTACTAGTACGAGAAGAAAGGGGTGATCAGAAGCCATTTTTTACGTTATAAATACTTTGGCCGATGCAAAGACAAGATACCCCTAGCTCGAGAAGTTAGCATTATCCGTCGTCACGACATCACAAAAGCTAAGGCCCTACTTTCAGTCTCATTCTATTGTGATCCTTAGTTCTTTCCCATTGCGCTCAGTTTTACATAGCCCAAGCCAATCTGGAAAGTTAGCCAAATGGGCCGTGGAACTCAGCGAATATGATATCGAGTACCGGGAACGGACCTGTGCTAAATCGCAAGTGTTGGCAGATTTACTCATCGAACTGTCGGAAGACAATGCTGACAAGGAAACACAAGTGGAGATCTGGCAATTACATGTAGATGGTTCATCGTCCAAGAATGGATATGGCGTTGGAATTCTGTTAACATCTCCTACCGGCGAAGTCCTCGAGCAATCCTTCCACTTAGGATTCAGGGCTTCCAATAACAAAGCAGAGTATGAAGCTATCATTGCAGGGATGCGACTAGCTAGGGGACTCAACATTGAGTGCATTCACGCGTTCTGTGGCTCGCAGCTTGTTTCTAGCCAGTTCAGCGGTGAATATGCAACAAAAGATGAGCGCATGGAAGCTTACTTAGGGATGGTCAAGGAACTTGCTTCAACGTTCAAAGAGTTCACACTTACCCAGATTCCTCGAGGAGAAAACGTTAATGCAGATGCACTAGCGAATCTCGCTTCAGCCTCAAAGGCCCCACCGATCCAGCCCTGAAACGGGTCATACCAGTCGAATTCATTGAGTTCCCCAACATTCTACCCGCGTCTACTCTCGCTATCACAACCCTGTCTCAAGCTGCTAAGCAAGCCAAGGCGATCTTCGAATCCCCATAAGAAGACATAGAAATGACCGAAGATGTGGACGATGCTTCACCAAACTAAACCAGCCCTAATCTGGCACGCTTACAATCACGACCTCTGAGTCTGAACCCCCAATGTCTCATCCAGGTCTTGAAGGCGAACCGGCTGCAATGGATGAAGGCGAGAAAGAATTTGAGTACGGCTGCGATAGGAACATGATGGATCAGATTCATGGTTACATTTATGATAAAGAACTGCCAAACGACAAGTGGGCAGCTCACAAGTTACGATCCCAAGCTACTCGTTATACTCTTCTCGATGGCAATGTTTTTAGATGGAGCTTATCTGGGCATCTACTCGCCTGTGTTGAAGGCTAAGAAGCCAGACAGATTATGGAAGAAGTCCACAGCGGATCATGCAGTAATCATTTAGAAGACAAAGTGTAACACCCGCGTTCGCGAGTTTGACCATCGCGAACTGATTGGCTCGGGGTGATTGAGCTGTTTCCGAGTAGTTTGTCCGAGAGAGTTGGAAAAGACAAGTAAATTTGAGCTGAAACCGAGCTAGGTGGTTTTCTCGGGATTTTGGTTGGATTCGGACAAGGCAGTTACCGCGGTAAGCTGTCTGATCCGGACAAGACAGTTCCACGATGGACTGTCGGATCTTAGCTGGAAACGAGTGAAAAATACTCTAAGGCATTTTGGCGGGAACGGTTACTGAGCCTAAACGCGGATGAAACAAGCGGGAACGGTTACTGAGCGGTTTCTGCGATGGTTATCCATTTTTATGGGTTATTTCTTCCCCATAACCGCCAAAACTCGGGGGAAAACAGAGAGAAAAACTTAGAAAGAATCGTAAGGCAATTTATGAGAGATTTACCGAGAGATCATCGAGAGAACTTGAAAGTTATCGAGTGTAGGTAACGCGATCGAGTTTCTAGGCAATTCCGATCGAATTTGTGGGTAATCCAGACGAGTCTAGGTAATTTGTGATCGAGCATCGACGATTAATCCGCGACAAGAGGTGTCAGAACTGATCGGATCGAACCATCGCATTCGAGTAACTAAGGTGAGTTGCGTGACCGTGTGCCTAAGTCTAGGTTTCGTTTTCATGCATAGATTCATCGAGTCTAGGACTGTTTAGGTGATTCCGACTATTTGCTTATCGATAATTCTGTTTCTGCTTGGCTCGGTCTTAATGATCGATTCCTTTCACCGAGAATTTAGATCAGGCAACACGCTTGGGTGCAGCGATGCGCGCTAAGGCTTATCTGGTTGCGGGAAGACTGTTCGAGTGACTTGGGATGATCAGGCTTGACGAGTGACTGGGCCGATAGGCTACTTGACTGATGTGATTAATTGTTTGATTGCGATTATCTATTCTGTGGCTAAGTAGGACGGGACGACCGCTCTCATTAAGCAAATTCGTTTGCTTATGCCTCCTTTGTGATGCAGGTAAAGATGTGGACCGCGTTGACTAAGGTTGGAAAGGAAGGATGGTGGATTTGGGATTAGATCGGTTTAGATAGGTCTTTGCAATGTAATAGCTTATAGCGAACTGATCATTGTATTTGAACCTCACGATTTAATCTACGTATGCTATTTTATGCTTTAAGTCTTGTCTTTATCGAATGAACACGCGAAAATGTTAAGTAAATGAAAAATTGGAGAAATGGCTAAGTGTGGCCGAGTGTTCCGGTCTGGAAACCTCACCGCGGGTAAGGAATTCAGATCGGGGCTCTTCAAGTTGGTATCAGAGCGTAGTTCGGTTCTAGGTCAGTCTTAGCATAATGGTTAGTGGGTAAATCCATCCTTCCAGCGCCTAAGTCTCGCGGTAAGTCTGTTTGTTTCTGTGTGAAACATTGAATTAGTTTTGACTAACTTACCTGAACTAGTCCATTGTAGATGGCTAAGAGATATAGAAGTGAGAGAAGGGCTGCTAGAGAGAGCGGCGAGAACTCTAGGAATACCGCGGCAAGAAGAGACGGTGTTGTGGATCAGGAAACTGATCAGACTGTGGGTGCAGCGGCTACTGCTGCTACAAATGCTGTCGCGGCTGCGGCTACTGCTGCTGCGAATGCAGCCGGTGCAGGTACGGCACCAGTGGGTTTAAAGGCAGTGTTGGGTATGCTGGCTCGGGTTTTGGCAAGACTGCTAGCTGGCGCACCTGTTTAAACTGGACCACCGCCTGCCTTGGAGAATCTGGTGGTGGAAGATGTGGAAGTGTTGAATGGACCGAGACTTCCATCTTACCTTAAGGTAATGGAGCATATGCAAAAACTGGGTACTAAGTTCTTTGCTGGAGGAACTAAGCCGATCATGGCAGATGAGTGGGTTGTGAGACTTGAGCGGAACTTTGAATCGATATGTTGTCCTGAAGCCTATAAGAAAGACATTGCGGTTCACTACCTGGAAGCGGACCCGCATATGTGGTGGCAAAGTGTTGTGGGACGGCCTGGAATGCATGCTTGTACTTGGGATCGATTCCGTGTTGAGTTTAGGTCCAAGTACTTCCCGCAGGAAGCCGTTGATCGTTTGGAAGGCGAGTTCCTGGACTTGCGTCAGGGAACGATGATTGTAAGGGAGTATGAGGCCGAGTTCAATAACTTCAAGTGGTATGCTGGCCGTGAGATGGATGAGGAGAGTACCCAAGTATGTCGGTTTATAAGGGGATTGCGTGTTGAGCTTCGGAATCGGTGTCAGATTCGGAGTTACAACTCGGTGAATGAATTGGTTGAGAAGGCAGCTCAACAGGAAGCCGGGATGCTTGAGGAAGCTAAGCTGCTCGGTGATGGACTGCAAGGTCAGTTTGGTAATGCTGGAAAGAACAACAAGAAGTGGGTTAAGAACGCCCCTTCGGGCAAGTTATCTGCGAGTCGCAGTGTGTGTTCGACTTGCGGAAAGTGTGGGAGCATGCCGATCTGCTTCTGGAGCTTGTCACCGTTGCGGTAGCATGAACCATAAGGTCCGTGATTGCCCTGATGAGGATCAAAGGGTTAAGAATTTGGGGAATGCTGGTGAAAGGTTGTGTTATCACTGTGGTGAAGCTGGACACTACAAGAATCAGTGTCTGAAGTTGGCACCGCAAGCTGGGAAGTGGGCAAGTTATGGAGCGGTTCAGCCTGCGAAGAGGCAAGCAATCATGCCGCGTGTTTACACCATCGGTGATGAGGCCGATGATGCAAGTACATCACGTCCGATCACTGGTAAGTCCTATCACTTACCGTGTTAAAAAAAATTGTGTGAAATTGCTTGCTGTGTGCTAGCTTAGGGTCTTAGTATCATTCGAAATGAATGTGTAGGGACCGTTATTATGGGCGGTGTGTCAAGCCATGTACTATTTGACTCTGGTGCTTCACACTGTTTTGTGAAACCGGAAATGATCGGTAATGGAGAATTTGTAAGAGAATATGTGGATGACTTTGGCTTAGTCGAAGCAGCTGGGGGCCAAGTCATGTTCACACTTGGAATGGTTAAAAACATCTCGGTGATGATGGGTGAAGTGAACATGGCAGTGGACTTGCGGATTTGTCAAGTCAAGTCTTATGATGTGATCATCGGAATGGACTGGCTTGGAAAGTACAAGGCACATTTGGATTGTCATCGAGGGACAGTGTGCGTTGAAACTGATAATGGGAAGTTGGTCTTCCAAGGAGTTAGGCCGACTAAGGAAAGCATGATTGTCTCGGCAATTCAGGCGGAACGGATGTTGGCGAATGGGTGTGAGGCGTATCTGGCCGCGATTAACACTGTGGAAGTTGGACCAGACGCTGAGCTTAAGGACATTCCAGTGGTGTCCGAGTTTGAAGATGTGTTTGATGCGTTGATAGGATTGCCGCCAACACGTTCTGATCTGTTTACGATCGAGCTAGAACTTGGAAAGCTCCGATCTCTAAGGCTCCTTACCGGATGGCACCGGAAGAAACAGCTTAGTGATTTGATGGAAAAGGGTTTTGTGAGACCAAGCAGTTCACCGTGGGGTGCTCCGGTGCTGTTTGTCAAGAAGAAAGACGGTAGCTTCAGATTGTGTATCGACTACCGCAGACTGAACAGGGTAACGGTTAAAAACAAATACCCTCTTCCAAGGATTGATGAGTTACTGGATCAACTCCGAGGTGCTACTTGGTTCTCCAAGATAGACTTGGCATCGGGTTATCATCAAATCCCGATAGATGAGCCGGATATTCGAAATACTGCTTTCCGGACAAGGTATGGGCACTATGAGTTTGTGGTGATGCCCTTTGGATTGACGAATGCGCCAGCGACATTCATGAAACTTATGAACAACGTGTTCAGAGATTGCTTGGACGAATTTGTGATCATCTTCATAGATGACATCTTGGTTTACTCGAAAAATCAGGAAAAGCACAAGGCTCATTTGCGGACCGTGATGGAAAGACTAAGGGAACATCAACTGTTTGCTAAACTTAGCAAGTGTAGCTTTTGGCAAAGGGAAATTGGATTCTTGGGTCATGTGGTCTCGGATAAAGGAGTATCCGTTGATCAGGAAAAGATCAAGGCAATCGCAGATTGGCCATGGCCTAGGAATGCAACGGAGATAAGGAGATTTCTCGGTTTGGCTGGATACTATCGCAGATTTGTTATGGGTTTTGCAAGCATGGCAAACCCGATGACTCGGTTAACGAGAAAAAATGTTCCATTTGTTTGGACAGCCGAGTGTGAAAAGTGTTTCTCAAAGCTTAAGGAGATGCTTACGAGTACATCGGTGTTAGTGTTGCCTAGGGAAGACATGCCTTATGTGGTTTACACCGATGCATCGCGAGTAGGACTTGGGTGTGTCCTGATGCAATTTTATCGAATTTATGCTTTAAGTCTTGTCTTTATCGAATGAACACGCGAAAATGTTAAGTAAAGGAAAAATTGGAAAAATGGCTAAGTATGGTCGAGTGTTCCGGTCTGGAAACCTCACCGCGGGTAAGGAATCCAGATCGGGGCTCTTCACAAAGCCCTGGCAATCAAGATCAAACGTCATGCCACTTCTGGCCGACTATAGTCCAAGATTGCGAGAAATTCTCATCCAAGTGCGAGAAGTGTTAACGCCATGCCCCAAAGATACATCAGCCAACTGAGATGCTCTCTTCGGCCACCTCGCCCTATCCGTTTATGCGCTGGTCCATGTACATCGTCGGACCACTTCACGCCTCAAAACAAAAATGCTTCTTACTTGTCCTGACCGATTATTTCTCCAAGTGGGTCGAAGATGAGGCTTATGCCAACGTTAAGGACAAACACGTGGAGAGCTTTGTATGGAGGAATATCATAAGCTGCTTTGGTGTTCCTTACGAAATCGTCACAGATAACGGTTCTCAGTTCATTTCGAATCGATTTGAAACTTTTTGTGCAAAGTGGAAGATCATGCTTAGTAAGTCTACGCCAAGATATCCTCAAGGGAATGGTCAAGCTGAAGTAATCAACAAGACAATTCTCGATGATCTCAAGAAACGGATGGATGCTAAGAAAGGTAGTTGGGCGGAAGAATTGGAAGGAGTCTTGTGGTCTCATCGCACTACTCCACGCAGAACAACCGTTGAAACACCATTCGCTTTGGTCTATGGGACAGAATGTGTTCTCCCTTCTGAAGTCCAATTTCCTGGAGTTCGACGCCACATACTGCCAAGACAAGAAGGGCTCAATCACTTGTTACTTCAGGACGAGCTAGACTTAATCAATGAGAGGCGTGACCAAGCATTGATCCGGATAGCCACCTATCAGAACACCGCTGCATGATATTACAACTCCAAAAAGGCGATTCCGCGAAGGAGACTTGGTCTTGCGAGAAGTCTTTTAGAACACTGCAAAACTCAACGCGGGAAAGCTCAGAGCTCATTGGGAAGGACCTTATCGAATTACTACCGTCGTCCGGCCCAGAGTTTATTAACTCGCCCACATCTCAGGTGCACCATTCCCGAATTCCTGGAATGCAAAGCACTTGAAAAAGTACTACCACTAAGCGTCTCTCGAAACATTTGCCATGAACTACGAGGCGACTTGATCCTTGCAAATGGTACGTAGGCAGCTCGTCTTTTGACGAATTCAGTTGCCCCCCCTCCGTCAAAAAGGGGGGGAGTGGATACGTATACTCCCATCATCTTCTGTATCAAAAATTTCTATGAATAAGGAAAACACTTGTTACTACTTTCATTCACATCCTTTACGAATTACTTAAAGTTCTCATACACAAGTTCACCTTCAAACCGTCACTGCTGGCCCCAGCGACAAACCTTGCATTTTACAATCAGATCTGACTTTAACATCCATCGCAGGATACTTGAAAGCGCGCTATACAAATAATCAATGCTCATTATAGGAGCAGGTGTGTTCAAAGGGAAACACATCTGTAAACCCAAATGATCATTCTCGGAAGCCCAACAACAACGTTGGCCAAAACCAATGATCGTCATTGGAGCGGATGTGTTCAAAGAGAAACATGTCCGTAAACCAAAACTTTCATTCAAGAAGCCCAATAACCTCTTTGGCAAAAACGAATATTCAATATTTGCCAAAGACTCGCCCCTTCGACAAAAACTCATCCAATTTTTTGTCGAACCGCTCATGACCACGGCAAAGCCGGTTCAGGAACCTCATCCGAATCGGCAAAAAATTCCCCCTTCCGCAAAATTTGACGCCCGCCTCGGGCAAACTGGTCGTGCGCCTCTTTCTTGGCAAAAATTCACGTAAATTTTCACCGAACCATTCTCACGAAACCAATCAAGCCTCCTAGGCTAAAAACGGGGGTCGCCTGAACAAAGATTGAACAAATCAACCATTCCACAAAACAAATCGAGGAAATATATATCTAAATCATAATGAGAAGACAACATATCATAAAAGTCTCTCATATATAGATCATCCCACATCAAGACACGATGCAAGGTAAATCACACATAAATTAAAACAGAAGCAAAGTCATTGCCATCAAGGCAGTTTTAGGGAATGGAAAGCAAAGCTGAAAACCAGAGGAAATGACAACACAACCTATCCTACGAAGGCCTAATCATCAATGTTAATGTATTCATCATCATGATCCTCCCCGATCTCACCCGTCATCGATCCGTCGAGGGTCCGAACACGAACGTCCGCAGCCAAGGTCTCAAGCGACCCGTTGTCCCGAGCGGTACCCAAGTCAGAAGAGATGGGCGAGATAAACAAGTCAGAATCCAATCCTACGAAAAGACTGTTAAACTCCACATCGCCGCCAGCAACGTTTGGCAGCCAAGACTCAGCTCTGGCTACCTCAGCATCAAAAGAATCGGGAGCTTCACGAAAGATTCTAGCGAATTCGATGTTTGGGTTCCCTCCGAGGGCCTTGATCTTTTCCTTAGCGCGATCTATATTCCTTGAAACTTGTTGGCAAAAAGTACGCATCGCTGCATTCGTCGCACGTTTGATCCTGGAAGCTATGCTAGTCCTCTCATGGTCCTATTGCCTCAAGAGTGTCAACGCCATATCACTTTCTTGAATGGCGAGTTGTTCCGCTTCTCCGCATTTCTGCCGATACGCCTGCAACTCAGTCTCAACACTCTTCATGTGTTCCACTTCGATTCCCCGTTGAGCTTGAGCATCCGAGCACGACTTCCTAGAAACTTCTCCACGATGATAGAGCTTCCGAGCTAGCCTGTTCGAAGCTGCAAAATGCTGAGGAACCAAGATAAAAAAAAATGAATGATCTTCAATCGATCCATGGCGGGACATCAACCTAAAGTTGGGGTCTGAGACTAGCGCCTCGGTTAGAGGCCCTCTATGACCATAATATTGGATGTTCGCGAACCATGCGGCGGTCTTCGAATCATCAATCACGGTCTCCTCTATCCCTACAATAAGATCCGCGCGACCTGGACTTTGAATCCGACCAACACTTGCACTCCGACGAGATCTCTTCTTCTTCTGCTTCTCGCTAAGAGATCCCTCGCCTTGTTCATGAGCAGTTCCTGAGGCAGAAGCCCCCGTTTCAGAGGAAGGGATGACTTCGTCAGAAATAGGCACCCTTGGAGGCTTCCTTGAGCGCCTGCCCTTCTTAGGTTTATCCTGGAGAACCTCGGCAACCTCATCGCTAAAGATCAACTGGTCTTGGACTCGACCTTCTTGCCCTCCAGCAGGGTTCACTTCGACAACAGTCGCCAAATTCTCGGCATGCGCATGCTCCGGAGCCGCCATCTCCTCGGAAAACGACAAGTATCCCATAACTCGTTTGACTCTTTGGAAATAAAAAGTCATCCCCCAGAAACAAAGATGCCGCTCAAGTCAAACCGCAGAGAGAAAACCGGTGAACAAACAGTCAAGACAGGATGGAAACCCGGCCGGACCTGCAAGAAACATAGACAAAAATCAAGGTTCGAATTTGAACATTCACTCCGAAGCAAAGGCACAAAGCGAGCAAAAATCCTAGACTAGGACGAAGAACAACTAGCTACCGCGATATCTCCATCGCGTAACTATTTTCTCAAGCCATTGATCACCCACGGACGCTTCAGATATCTTGACATAAAAGAAGTAGTTGATCCAATGTTTATATTTGGTAAGATGATCATCGATAACCAAACAACCGGCCTGAGCCCCGATGGCAAAGATCAGATCGTTCCCTATCATGCCCATGCTACCAATCTTCAATAAATTCATGTAGTGGAAGACGGTGACTTTTTGGTGACATTCTATTCCGCGAACCAAAATGCCTACCAAGTGTCGAATGCCTCGAGGCGTCACTTGAGCAAGAGCTATCTTATGTCTCTAGAGATACTCGAGGATCACCTATGAGATGGGAAAGGTAAGAAAGCATTCTTCGATGGAGTTTTCGTACATGGTGAAGTAACCAGGAGGAGGATCGTTTGCTCGATCAAAAGATCGTGGGAGACCAAACTCAACTTCATCGGCAATTTCGAACTCGCTCCTTAGTTTGTCTAGTGACTCAACCGAGCATAGCGTCAAGCCAGGAGGATCAGGGTTCCCTCATTTTTTATACTTCATCCCTTGACCTTTCCGACGCGCTTTCTTCTTTACGATTAGGATGTTAGTGAACTCTTCCTCCTGCTCTCGGGTCAAGACTGCCTCCGCAGGCCAGTCGTATCCTTCAGACTTGACTACGAAAGGAATTTCATAGAACTCTGGCAAGACCGGGTAAGGACCCATTTCTTGGCTTGAGCTCGGCAAAAAAAAAAAACTTGGAGAAATCTAGGGCTCCCCGGCCAAAACTGATCCGGAAGGGCTCTCGACCAAAACAGATCCGGAAAGGCTCTCGGCCAAAACCGGTCCGGAGGCTCCCTCGGCCAAATCCTTGCCAAGCCGGCTCGGCAAAAATCTCGCGACCGCCTCGGTCTCGGCGAAATTGTCTCCAATCCGTCTTGGCAAAAACCGATCGAGAAGTGCCTCGGCCAAAATATAGATCGGCGATCCTTTCGACAAAATAAAATTCTCCAACCCCGGTCTCGACGAAAAATCTGGCTCGACTAAAAGTAATCCGCACGGCCCGACTAAAGATTTGGATCGGCGAAAATCTTGTCCTGACCGGATCGGCGAAAAATCTCGTCTTTGGCCGAACTCGACTTCACCGGTTTGTTCCCTCTCGGCGAAAATCTCATGACCACCTCGGTATCGGCAAAAATATTTTCGAACCGGTCACGACGAAAATAATTTCGAACTGGCACGGAGAAATTGTTTTCAATCCGGCTCGGCGAAAACCGGTCGAAAAGCACCTCGGCCAAAATCGATTGACGACCCTTTCGGCCAAAATCGGGTCGGCAAAAAGTAGGGGTCCTGCCCGGCAAAAAGAAGGGGTCTGGCTCGGGGGGAAAAAACCGGCTCGGCAAAACCGGCTTGGATTTTTGTCGATTCGGGATGGTTCGTGGTCCTCGGCAAAATCCTCCGACCAGGACGAATTGGTCGGGTACCTCCTCGGCGAAGTTATGCGATCCGGTCGCTGCCTCGACCAAAACTCATCTGAGATTTTTCGTCGATATTCTACCCCACTTGACGATACACACCGATCTCTCGGTCAAAACTTAAGCAAAATTGAGAGAGAGCGAGAGGGATAATTGTGACATGCCAAAACCGGAGTGGTGACTTTTGGGAAAAACTTAGAAGAAAAGAAGAAGGCGCGGTTCTTAGGAATGGGTAACTAAGGCGCGTAGGTGAAAAATTAGTACGGAGGGGCGAAAAGGGAAAGAAGAAAAACGTGGAGAGAATGAGAAATAGAGTGGGCTTTCGGCCCATGTAGTAAGGAGGTGGAGAAATTAAGGAAATTGGATATTCTCCTTAGAGATTTTGGTTAGTATAAATAGAGAGCTAAGGAGCTCATTATTTACACACCAAAACATTTATCTTCTCTCTAGAGCCAAAGATACACGGTTAAGAGGACGAGAAAAGGAGGAGCTCGAGAAGGAACTCGACACCCCACCCTAAGGAGCAGTGGTATAAGGTAAGGCGCGATCCGTACCTAATACTCCCTTTCTATTATTCTCCTTTATAGCAGCGGTAGTAGTGGTGGTGGTAGTAGTAGTGGTGGTGGTAGTAGCAGCAGTAGTCGCAGCAGCAGCAGCCAGATCGGGGATCCGTACATAGACCGGCATGGTCCGTAACGCCTAGGGCTGGCATCGGTATGGCATCGGAGTGCCTCGATGACAGTACGCCAGGGTGCCGACGATAGGCCTCCGTGACGCCTCGAGAGGGCATCGGAGATGCCTCAATAGGGCATCGGTACAGGGGTACTAGTGACGCCTCAAGAGGGCACGATGACGCTTTGACAGGGCTCGGGCAACCTAGAAGAATGTTCTTTGGGGAGGTACGTGAGGAAGTAAGGCTGATCGATGATCAGGATGAGAGAGCCTCGGATCATTCCTCGATGGACGTATCGGTGAGACGATCATCGGTACGGCCACTCGACGATCCAACCAGGCCAAGAGTGGCTATCAAGTAGTATTCACGATCGGACCATGGGGACGCGTCGATAGGCCCTCGTGGAGGCCTACGATCGATCTACCACTGGCCATCGGGGATAACTGAGCAGTCCGCAAGGGCAGTATCCAAGGGCAGTCCTCGATGTGATCGCTGACTGGCATCGGTAAGCCTCGTGTAGGCTTCGGTGTATCGGTACGATTCCTTGTTCGTCTGCGATGAACGAACCGGTTTCATCGGTGAAGGCATCGATGATCAGAGAGGAAGCTAACGGGCAGTGCCAACCACTGTGTCGCGGACCGGTACGGCCTCGATAGTGATCGATACGGCCTCAGTTCAGAATCACGCCCGGTAAGCAAAAGCATGCTTGGCTTACCGACAGTGGCAGAGCATCCGGTTAGATCATGGCGATCTGGCTATGGACTCGTAGGTGAGACAGTAGAGGAGCATGGCAAGGCTAACACAGCTTACTAATGCTAGTCATGGCAGGATCATGCCTAGCTCCGACTCGCACCGCATGCAGTATAGGAAGTTAAATAGATTCATGCATAGGCCGACTATACTCTAAAAAGGGAGCTGGTGGGCCAAATGTGGGGATTAGCATGGCAGACTGAAAGGTCTGATAGTAACCGATCATTAAACCAAAAAATAGAGCTATGGTAGAGTTACCGCCGCAAGGTAGTGATGATACTCGATGGTTCGCTTGTTTGTTGGACTCGGCAGACTACTAGAGAATGTCGTAGGCCAAATAGGTAGTGATCGGGCAACTCGGTAGTTGTACGGGCACGCCTTAGTCAACCTGATATAGAGTCTAGACGGTGTCTGCCAACAAGAGAAGCGCTAAGGAGGCTTAGCAAACTCGTACGGCCGCATACGACTCCAGGGTTAGAGGCAAGGCCACGGGAACGCTTAGGCCAGTAATGGTTAAAGTTGGACCGTGAGTCTTCCACAATTAACGGTTAGTTTTATGTGTGTATTTCTGCAGGGACGGTCGCCGTATGGCCATAGATGTATCATGGGTAACGTATTGGGATAGCCATGCTTACCTGGGGTCGACCATACGGGGCAAACGTATTTTTTGAAATGCTTCGGCTATTGCTTGAGAACGTAGAGGTATAAAGGACTAGGATTAAAATGGAGTAGATAGTTTGATTGTGAACCTTGTAGGGGTCGGATTTCACCCCTATGAGATCGATATAACGACAAGATCAATTCAACTTCAAAGCGACAGAATCGAAGCGAGCCTACAAAGGCCCAGTTGAAATCTAGGCCCAAAATGACATTAAACCCATATGTAAAATGGGCTTAATAAGAATATGGGCCTAAATTTAATATATTGCTTAACGGGTCTGGCCCATTCTATTAGTTGACCTAGATTACTTAGGAATACTATATATAGTTCATTCTATTCACCCAGAAAAGGGATCACAACTTTTAGCAGAGAAACTCTCTTGTAATAACGCTTAAGCCATAACAGCAATAAAGAGAACTCTTTTTATACATCTGTCTTGTGCTAAGTGTTTTCTGAGAACTTTCTTTATAATCTGTTGTGTTCAAAGTGACTCCGCTTACTAGAGATCTCCATCTCCTCTACAACCCTTGACAAATCTAACTGTGCAGGTTCACGCCCCCACAGTTTGGCGCCGACTAAGGGGAAGGAGAATTCTCTGACACTTAGGAATCACTACACGCATCAAATCCAACGCAATGACTAACAGCAATAAGAGCTCCTCAGCATCGCACCCTGACATGGACACCGCCGCAACAGCTTCAACAGACATGGCCGAGGTGAAGAACATGCTGAATACGCTCCTCGAGAAGACTGCAAAGCAGGACAAGCTGAACACTACCTTCAAAGGCAAGCTAAAGGTTCTCACGACAGCACGCAAGAAGGGAGGACCACGAGGATCGATTGGACGGTTCAAGCCACAAGCCCTCAGCTTCTCGACACCGCGCACTGCACGAAGAGCAAAAGATGACCTACCACCTCCGCTGCAAACAATGGATGATGCTCCAGAGCAAGTTAATGAAGCAACGCGTGCCAACCCGTCAGCTTCAGGATCAACGCGCATCAACCTCTGCAGGACACGCAGAGAAAATCGCAACCTACCTACAGACAGGAGCCGTACGCAAACTCAGCGAAGCGGCGCATATGTGAGGCATGCACAAGACTCCGCCTATGAGGCGGAGGATCCCTATTGGATTGAGCATGACAGACTTGAGCAGGAGCGCAGAACACATCACCAGACTCAACAGGAGGAGATGGAGAAGCTGCGAGAAGAGATGGAACGAGCCGCCTCTAACTTAAGGATGGTGCAATCCCAGGTACACCGCGTCACCAGTAGGGCTCCCGAAATCGAACGTGTACTCGAGGAGGCGCAAAACACTCCTTTCACTGAACGGATCTCTAAGACAAAATTTACTGACCCTGGAAGAATCAAGATCCAGCCCTACGAAGGAAAAACTGACCCAAAGGATCACCTCTTGTCATTTAAAGTAGCATTGGACAGAGCTAATTTCACAGAAGAAGAAAGAGAGGTCGGATATTGTAAAATATTTGTTGAACACCTCAAAGGACCTGCCCTCCAATGGTTCTACAGGCTTGAAAAGAATTCGATCGATGACTTCAGACAGCTCTCCGAGATCTTCGTGAAACACTCTGGCATTTTCATGGAGCGAAAGATTTTTGACGGCGATCTATGGAATATACGGCAAGAAGAAAACGAGAGTCTAAGAACCTTCATGGAAAAATTCAAAACAGTACTTTCCAAGGTAGAAGGAATTAGCAACGCTTCCGCGATGGACGCTTTGAGAAGGGCTTTATTGTGCCCCACACCCTTTCGACATGAAATGACCGTGAACGAACCAACAACCATCCAGGACGCCCTTCATCGCTCTACAGACTTTGCCAAAAGTGAAGACGAGATTCGTGCCTCTCAAAAAACCGGAAAGCCCAAGAAAACAAATAACCCACCGCAGACCGCTAACCCTCATGCTGCCAAAAAGAACAACACTAGTTCCGGCTCCGCCCATCACGAAGGCGACTTCGAAGAAGCTCACAACTACCAAGTAGAGCTGGAAAGCTACAACCCGTGTACCGGAGGACAAAGCACCTACGATGAAACATCTTATTGTGAATACCACCGTGGCTCCGGACATTCCACAGCAAACTGCCCTACCTTGGGACAAAAACTTGCTTCCAAGCTCGTAGCAGGAACACTCAAAGGTGACTTTAGTCTCGAAGATTTCGACATAGAGGAAAGCTCTGAGTAACTCTAGCTCCAAAAAAACATGAACTACGAGGCGACTTGATCCCTGCAAAGGGTACGTAGGCAACTCATCTCCGGATGAGTTCAGTTGCCCTCCTCCGGAAAAAAAAGGGGGGAGTGGGTACGTATACTCATATACTCCCATTTTTATAACAAACTCTGCGATTAATTCAGATCAAAGATTTGTTCACATTTCTCTTACATCCTTCACGGATTAATCAAGTGAAAACAAAAAAAAACAAAAAAAACTTGACGTCACTGCTGGCCACAGTGACGAAATCAAATCTGACTATTACACCCACTGCGGTAAACAGCGCGCTATACAAATAAAATGAATAATCATTATCGAGCGGAGGTGTTCAAGGAGTAACACATGCGTCATCCGAAAAGATCATTCTAAACCCAGTTAACCATAACACTGGTACCATCGCAGAGTGTTCATGATAGGAACGGCTGCGTTTTTGAATACAAAGCCGTAAACCGAAATGTTCACTCAAAAAACCCAACTACACTTAATCGTTGGTCATTACGCGATAGCGTGGCCATTTTTGGAGCGGGCGAGTCAATAAAGACTTGTCCGTAAACCAAGATGATCATCAGAAAACCCAGTTAACTCAACACTGGTCTTAAACAACATAAAATGTTCACTCTTGGAGCGGGCGTGTCAATAAAGACTTGTCCGTAAACCAAGATGATCATCAGAAAACCCAGTTACCCCAACACTGGTCTTAAACAACATAACATGTTCACTCTTGGAGCGGGCGTGTTAATGCGAACTCGCCCGTAAACAGAGAAGATCATCAAAAAATCCAGTTAACTCAACACTGGTCTCAAACAACATACCATGATCACTCTTGGCAACACGGACTCGCCCGGAAGCCAAGAGGATCATCAGCTAACGCATCTTTAGTCGCAACAACATAACATGTTCGTCTTTAGGAGTGAAACAGTAAGAAACGATAGTCTCGCAAACTAAGACGACCATTGTTAAAATCTAAAGCGAGAACATAGCTCAAACAAGCTTGCCACGAGCCGTTTGCCACATAATGTGAGAACTCAGTAAAAGACAAACTGGTCGCAACACCTCTTGAGCAAAACACAAGACACACATCGTCTCCGGCGCATCAACGTCGGGTTAAGGCATAACCAAGAATCCAAAGAGTCATTCTCTGCCACGTTGGTTGTCAAGCTTTACTTCAATCAGGCACCAAATCAAACTTGGAGACCCCATCTCACCAAAATGACTTTGCTCGCACATGCAAGACTTCTCTCGATCGTGACAAGGCTTCTCTCGATCATGACAAGGTTTCTCCAAGAGAACTTCACTCGCGCATGCACGGCTTTACTCGTTCATTATAGGGCTTCAGTAAAACGACCTCGTCCATGTTGTTGTATCCCGATCTCTTCTCCAAAGTTTCGCCTCATCAAGGAGTCACCGGTCTCGAAACTGTCTCTCACCTCACCATAGATGATATCCTCGTTTCTGCTTCATAATTTATCGAGATTCGGCGCATCACCATATACAACGAACCAAAGCTCTCTGAATCTTCCTCGCCACCACGATCTTTTCTCTAACAAGACCTCGTCAGCTAACTCTGAAGAAAGAATCATTCTCCATGCGAAGAGTGAAGGATCATCAGTCATCTCTCCAAAATTGTCTAAGTCTGAAACAGTTTCTGAGCCATCCTCGTCTTGCTTGCGATCGGGCCAGGAATCTGTGGAGTTAGAAGACATCCTCTTCGATTCACTTTCTCCGCTGCGATGAGAATTCAAGACTTAGTCAAACTCGTGGTCAAACTCAGTCCCAGTCAACTCTGTCAGTCAAATCTGGTCAAAAAAGTCAAATCTGGTCAAACTAGTCAAACCGGTTCAAACCAGTCAAATCAGGTCAAACCAGTCAAACCAGATCAAACCAGGTCAAACCAGTCAAACCAGATCAAACCAGGTCCAACCAGTCAAACCAGATCAGACCAGTTCGAACCGGATCAGACCAGGCCAAACCGGATCAGACCGGTCAAACCCGAGTTGACCGAGTTTACCCGGTTCATCTCGGTTGACCGAGTTGACTCGGTTCAACCGAGTTGACCGAGTTGACTCGGTCCAACTCGGATCCAACCGATTTTCACCGCCGTCCGATCATCTCCACTCCGTTTTCACCGTTCGATCTAATCTACTCACTCGTTGGGCCGCCACATCACGAACTCAACTCACACGGCTTTGAATCGAAGAAGAAGAGCTCACGAACACGAACGGATCCGACCACGAAGAGGAGTGGAAGCGTTGAATCGAAGAAGAAGAGCTCGATCTCTTCATCGGAGAAACGGTCGTGTGGCACAGAGGCGGCGCGTGAAGACGGAGGCACGGTCGTGAAGACGGAGGCACGGAAAAAAAAAAAAAAAAAAAAAAACGTTGAGAGAGAAAAGAGAGAGCATAATTTATACCTTTTGCTTTGGGAAAGAGACGTGAATTGAAAATCAATGGAAAGGAAGCAGCTAATTTATACCCGGATGATTTCCTAAAATCGAAAAGGTGTTTAGGAAAAGTTCCAAAAACTAAACATGTGTTTAGGAAAAGTTCAAAAAACTTCTTAGCAGGCCTCAAGCCTATTAACCAAAGAGAGTCATCAACTCCATCAGAGCCCACTAAGTGAAAAGAAACAGAAAACAACAACAACACACAAGTTCAGGAAAACGCGGTGACATTAGCTCGACATGGAACAACTGAAACTTCCCGAGTGTGGTGACAAAACGTTCACTCCTGGCAAATGCGCAGTCCATCATATCAATCTCAGTCTTCAACAGCGACTACCTTGGCATCATCATCACTTGATACTACCAAGCTGGGGGGCTAACTGCAGGGGTCGGATTTCACCCCTATGAGATCGATATAACGACAAGATCAATTCAACTTCAAAGCGACAGAATCGAAGCGAGCCTACAAAGGCCCAGTTGAAATCTAGGCCCAAAATGACATTAAATCCATATGTAAAATGGGCTTAATAAGAATATGGGCCTAAATTTAATATATTGCTTAACGGGCCTGGCTCATTCTATTAGTTGACCTAGATTACTTAGGAATACTATATATAGTTCATTCTATTCACCCAGAAAAGGGATCACAACTTTTAGCAGAGAAACTCTCTTGTAATAACGCTTAAGCCATAACAGCAATAAAGAGAACTCTTTTTATACATCTGTCTTGTGCTAAGTGTTTTCTGAGAACTTTCTTTATAATCTGTTGTGTTCAAAGTGACTCCGCTTACTAGAGATCTCCATCTCCTCTACAACCCTTGACAAATCTAACTGTGCAGGTTCACGCCCCCACAAACCTTAGGAGAGTCTAGTAGATTATGTCATAATAAACTAGTAGGATAGTAGGTTCACAATGCCACCAATTTAAATACCGCATAGGGCGCATGTATGGGCATGCGTTCCGCCTTGTTTGTGTTTGGCCTGAAAGAGGGCACGAAGACCCAACGTTCAGTTGTTTGCTGGAAGAACCGGTAGGAGTCAGTCGACGGGCTGACTAGAGCATGGTACTAGGAGACGGTCAGAGAGCTGATAATCCCTAGTACCAACCATAGGCATCTAGGAGGGAGTCAGGCCACCGATGATCTCTAGATGCCACCCCGCTTAGTTAGCGCCATGTGCTGAAAGGCAGCCTTGGTGGCTATGGTAGTAGTGGTAAGCAGATGCTTACCAAGAGTTCGAGTGCCTAAGGAGCCGGGGGCTGGCTTAGGACTCACCGCGGTAGAATACCTAGGGAGCCAGGAGCTGGCCTAGGGTTCGCCAGAGTAGAGGTTAGGAGTACAATCGATTCATGGTACAAGGGGTGCCGTGTAGAGGTTGTAAAGGGGTAGAATAGCTAGGTAGTGTTAGGTTGTGAGACGGAGTAGACCGTCTTACTAGGTATTCAATACTCACCCCCTTACCAGTGCGCAGGATAGGACATCCGGTCAGGTGGACCATAGGACGGCAAGGCAGGAGGGAGTAGCAGGCAATGGAGGAAGACTTTCTCAAGGCGTTGTGAATCTAGTACCCATATGTTGTAATTTACCAAACAATGTAATCGAGAAATTTTAGAGTAATGAAGATACCAATTTTTGTCTAACACTTGGGTCTGGATTCATAATCCGAGATGCGGGTGTTACAATAATACCTTCTTAGAGAGAGAGTGGAGATGATGAGAGTGAAGTGAAAATAAGAGGAGGAGTGAATTTTATAAGAGATTATTTACCTCGGGAAACGTGAGAGACCAGTACGTTTTTTAAAGTTTCCAATATCATTTATTTTCAGAAACACTGGAAATATTCATCTGATGAAACGGGTCCCAGTTCAAAACATCACATCAGTCTCTTCAAAATATTTACTCTGGTAACAAATTTTTAACGATTGTCCTCTTTCCTTGGATAAGTTACCGCTCCACCACTATTTTCATACTAACGGGCTGGGGGACTAACAGTTGGGGTCGGAAGTCCTTCCCCTGAGAACAACGGTCAGAAATGACAAAAGCGCTGTGATAAGGTCTAATTCGTCGAGCAGGCGAATTAGCCGAGCAGCCAAATATGCTATAGCTGCTAAATTTGGCATAGCTGGTAAATTTGGCCTAGCTTGGCGGAGTTTAGCAGAACCAGGGAAATTGGCAGGGTAGTCCAGTTCGCTGAGCTGCCCAATCCAGTTTGGCCGAGCTGAACTGCATGGTAAATTTCGCCGAGCAGGCTACACTGCCTGGCAGATTTCGCCGAGCATGGCAGACTACTTGGTAGATTTTGCCGAGCTGCCTAAGCTGCCTGGCAGATTTTGCCGAGCCGGCTAAGACAAACTGCCTTGCAGATTTGGCCGAACGAGATCAACCACATTTCGCCGAAGAGAGTCCATTCTGAAGAGTGGGGTAGTTACTAAGCATGGCAAGACCATCAGGCCGAGAGGACCATAACGAAGCTAGCCCATCAGATGAAGCCCACAAGGATAACCGCCTTCAGAAGGAGATGATCATCGGAAAAATAAGGAAAACTTCCGGATTCTTCGAGAGGATCAGCTCAATAAGGAAATAGCATCAAGGAGAATCCCGAAGAATTAGGATAGTTTCTTTTATCTCTTTGTAACTTTTAAACCGACCTAGTTGAGTATATATATCGATGTACATCCCTTGGGAAGGGATTCGCAATCTTATTCACAAAAGCAATACAGTAATAAAAACTCTTCTTCGATCTTTCGTTTTTGTGGCTTAATCTAGAATTCTCAGTCCCTTTTACAACCTTTGAACAAATTCAATTGTGCGAGTTTCGGCATCCACAAAGACATAAAATAATATAGAAGACAAACATATTACTTCAACAAATGTTTTCATTTAAGGAGGATTGACGTTCCTAATTGTAGTCAAAATTTCATGGAGCAATTATTGTACAAGATAAAACATAAAACATGTAAACAAAATCTATATATATAGCATATGCACTATTAATAGTTTGAAATACCTTACCATGGTTTAAGTATTTCTTTTCTTTCGTCATTTTTTAGTAAAAAAGTTAGTTGACTGAATCTTTTACAATTCAATCTGTTCCATTTATGTAAAGTTTTCTGAATAATGATGTCACTAACGTCACCATGCCATTTCTTTTCTTGATTTTGCAGTATTTAATGATAGTAAGTTTTAGTCAAATCTTCTTAGGTTGATTTTGCCTATGTAATTGTTTTTTGTATTGATAATTGTATGGACTATCAAATATTTGTATGTGTTTTTCTTTCTCTCGAGGGTTATGCCGGTATATCAAAAGATCTTCAACGTTTGAGGCAACCCATCACATGTATAGTCCAAACTTTTAGAGTTTGTTATTCTCATTTGCCCAGGTAAGCCCCCATCTGTTTATGTGATATATACCTCAAAACATGTTGAGGCAAGAGTAACAAGAGTAATTTACTAAAACCTCAAAACATGTTGTTAGGCAGATGCCATTCAAAATGATCTTCATTTTGCTTCACTCATGGTTCATGTATCTATTCTTTTCACCATCTTATTATATAAAGGAGAGTTCTTCAAAATTGTAACTCATTAGATGATAACATGTGTCTAATATCGATCGAGATAATGACATGTGTCAAAATACTACAATTATGTTAAACTAATAAAATAAAGACACATTAACATTTTTTTTTATTGTTCATTAACATATTTCTAAAAGGCAAATCAAACTCTAATATAAATTGTTTAAAAAATAATAATATAGATACCATTAAGTTAAACAACAAAAAATGCACGTTGACATATTTTTTAGTGTTTAATTAACATAATTCTTAAAGCCAAACCAAAAACTATATATGTCAAATAGGTAAATTATTAAAATAGGAAAAGTGTTAAATCAAAAAAAAAAGTTAATACTTCAACAAAAAAGGCACATTACCGTATTTTTACCTTATTTCTGATTCGCAAAAAAAACTATTATATAAAGCTTTTCAAAGGTTTATATATAAACTATTCTTTGAAAGGTTTTTCAAAGAATACAAAAATCTTTACACATACTTTTCAACGTAATTATAGAATATTTCAATATAGGTACTTTCCATGTTTTAAAAAAAAAATTGTATGAAATCTTATAATATAAACTTGTATGCGCACCAAACTATAACTCACGAGAATACGACACATGTCATTGTTAGTTTAGATTGTGACATGTGTCAATAAAAAAAATCTCAATTTATATTATTTACTTTTAAATCAAATTGTAGTCTAATTTAAAAACTAATGACAAATCAAAAGAAATTACCAATAAAAAAGGGAGAAAAAAAAATCGAAAGAAACAAAATTAATGAAAAAATATAGCCATAACAAAAATAAGGCAAAAAAACTGCATAACAATTAGATAAAAGATAGTCAATGCAATTGAAAAAAAGAAATTAAGTGTCGACAAAAAAAAAGTATAGTTGTCATCATGGTCAAAAAATTAGACAATACAATTAAAGAAATAATTTTAAAAATTTCAGGTTTTAAATCTGCCGTTGCTAACTTATGAAGAAGTGTCTACTCTAAAAAGATTTGAAAAGTTCGACTGACAATTTGCAAGGGCATAATCTTTTTGCTGCTTTGTATGCATCGTGGTGTCACTCTCCTGTTGCAATGGTAGGGCTTCGTCTACTTGTGCGTAAAAACCGACAACGCTTTTCGATCTTTTGGTATCTCCAACTTTTGCTAGCCTTATATTGCAGGTTTATATTTGAAAACAATCTTTGTTTCATATTTAGTTTCTTAAAGTATTGTTTAATGAAGGTTGTTTACCTATACATGATAGGTAAGGGAAGGAATAAAGACGACTTCTAAAATCTTCCCCACCTGGTCCGTCTTGTCTTGAAGCACAGTTTCATCCATTTTCACTGTGGGACCGAAACAAACTTCTTACAACAAGTTATGGTAATCACACATGAAAAAAAATGTGAGCAAGGCGAGCATTCGGGCAAGCTCCTTTGCTGCCTCTGTCGATGTGAACGTCCGTCCAGGAATGGAACCCTGAGGGATCCAAGTGGAAGTTACTGGTGGATAGCAAGAGCCAAGTTTTTGAAATATCCTTGCGAAAGGAGGAGACGCAAAAATACTTGAGCTAAAAGCGAGTTGCTTCATCATATATGCTCGTGAGGGGGCTCGGTGGCACAAGCTTTGTGTTTAAAAAAAAAAAAAAGTATTGTTTCATCTCTCTATAAACGTCTCTACTATTTTTACAGCTTTTAGAAACATAAAAAATGCATGGTTGCTGAAAACTTTGCATAGTCTTCTAATGCTATGTTCCTTTATAAATATAAAGTTGTTGCATTTTGGATTTTGCAGTAAACTAAGGCATATAAGACGCTAAAGAATTATCTCGAACATGGCCGTGCTCATAATACAGTAAAACCTCTATAAATTAATAATGTTGGGACTTTGAAAATTTATTAATTTACAGAGATATTAATTTATCGATAAATTAATACTTATTAATTTGTAGAGAGAAATCCATTTTAGGTAATAATTTTCCTAATTTGTTTTTCGAATGATGTTATATTATGGAGTTTAATGAATATATTTACAAAAATGACATAAAATTTTGATTATGATTAGACGATTAAATTAAAATAATATACTATATATACAATTTAGAAGAGATCATGGTTATTATCCATAATATTGATGAATACATTTATAAAGAGTTATGTATAGAGAATCAATTTTTTTGTCTAGAACTTTTCACAAGCTTATGATACAAATCGAACAAAAAAATCCTAAAAGTTTTTGATGCAATAAGTAAAGCTAAAGATAAGTCTAATTATATTTTCAATTTTAAGTCAAAACAAAATTACTAAAATCATGTTTGACTACATTATCATAGTTATATATATATATATATATTGCATAATTATATATGATTATTAATTTAGACTATTATTGAGACCATATTTTACATAGGAGTTTCAAAATAATTATTATCTTATCATTTTATCGAATTTTGCTAATTTTTACATTGACCCGACTCGGGACCAGAAGATTTTATTAATTTATGGTAATTATTAATTTATACAGTATTAATTTATAGAGGTTCTACTAACAAAAGAGGTCACTACCGTAGGCCCTCAATTAATATTTTACATTTTAATACCTCAATTTTAGGATCTTTATCTTATTTTGTTAGATTTTTGCATATAGATCTTTTTTAGTTTCAAATCTAATCTAGTCCGCCATATTTTGATCTATTGGACTTTGAGATTTGATATTCCATCTAAAAATCTACATTGTTTCCTAATTGTTTCTATTAAATAATTTTCTTACCTGATATGATATTATTTACAATATTATTTTAGTAAACTTATAACTTCACCTTTTAATTTATTTAAGTAAAAATATATACATTGTTCCTTTTAATAATATTTTCTTTTATTTATTTTTCCATTCTTTTCAGAGTTTCTATCAAATAATTTTCTTAACTTATATGATATTATTTTACTAAACTTAAAACTTTACCTTTTAATTTATTTAAAGTAAAAATATATTTCATTAATTAATAAGAAAATCGCCGTAAATAATTTTTAATATAGAATATTTTTGTTTAAATATTTTGTGAACTATATAGTTTGTATCATTTGAACAAATGTTTGTACAACTTCTCATACAATTTGTTATATGATTTTATTTATATTTTTTGTTATATATAATCTTGGGACTGCTAAATAAATAGACACCAGACTTTTTCTCTCTAAACTCTCTAACTTCTCTCTTCGACTAAAGCCTTTGCGTTTGTGTACCCGGCGTCCGGCTTCTTGTCGGCGCTGTGGTTTGCATAAATGTTTTGTAGTCTTCTGTTCCAACTTGTTCGGATCTATCTTTGGCTAAGTCCGATCTTTTGTTCCGAGTCTCCTCGGATTTAGTTTGTTTTATGTTTTACCTTGTTTGTTTCTCCTAATCTCCTTCCTTTATGGGTATTTGTTGATTCTGACATCTCTTGTTTGAACTCTATTTTCATCGGTCCATGATTCTCTTTATCTAGTAGAATTAATCTTCATCTCCCAATGTTTGGATCTATCTATAGAAATTGGATGAAGTATATATGACGGTATGGGGCATCGTGATTTTGGGAATTATCAGGGAGATCAGAATCAATCTCGGTGGGGTGTGATGTCGACGGTTTGCTTCTCCTCCTTAGAGATTCTCTGCAATATAACTCTAGCGATTGTGGATTTTCTGTCCAAGATGATTCGGTAGTGGCTAAGGAAGGGATTTAAAATCTGGGTTTATCGGAGTATTGATCGAAAATTGCAATTGATCGGAGAAGCTTCTGGTGATGCCGGCGGTGCTTCCAGCGATGTTTCTCCACTCAAGCCTTGGTGATGACACGTAGTGGACGCGTGGCTGGAGTTAGATTGTTGTTTCTCGATCCTTTGGTACATGTGCTGAATTTTAATATGTATTATAATATAAAGAAATTCCTTCCTATACCACTAAGTTAAGTTTTTCTTCCCAATCTATCACCATTTTGAAAAGTTCCACCAATACCACTAATTTAGAGAATAAAAGACAATATTAGCCTCGTTTAATTAAGAAAACAAGAAAGAAAATAATAATTGTAAATAATACAACAATTCGTCGACTTTGACGACGACTATACCCGCGGCAAAATTCGACGGAAACATCAGCGACGGCGGAGAGATCAGCGACAACAGAGATTTGATTAGTGACGGCGAGATTTGATTAGCGACGGCGACATTCGATTAGCGATGGCGGAGACATCAGTAACGACGAAGACTTGTAATCGATGAAGAGGAGATCTATAATCACAACGAGGAGATATGTAATCGGTGACGACATCGATCTGTTTCCGGCGACGGTGGTGATCTATTATCTGTGACGACGGAGATACGATCAAATTTAGAGCAATGTCAGGAGAAGATATTCAATTTGGTATGTCATTTTTTCTCTTTTCTGAAAAAATTTGGGAAAAATAATAGATCGCTTGTTTCTCTTTAACATTGATTCATCACCCATTTCTAAAATCTTAAGTAATTTTTTTATGAGCAAAGTGAACAAAGCACCATTGTCTCTCTCTCGTGTGATTTCATACATGGAAGGCAAAGTACATAATTTGTTGTTAATGTTATAATGTTGTTATTGTGCTGCTTGTTAATTAACAATGTTGTGTGTGTGTTTGATGTATTTAGGATGGGAAGTTTGGTGTACTGTGAGTGATGATGTAAGAGTTATGGATGTTCATGCTCTTAAAGTTACTGCATTGAGGTTTAGTGAAAGAGCTAGAGCTAGGATTGAGAAAGCTGGTGGAAAATGCATCCCTTCTGATCAGCTCTCTCTTCGTGCCCGCCTGGTCAGATCACGGTAATGCCCCATTTGGTAATCGATATCGAAAAGACAACACTTCGTTCCCTATCTTAGTTCAGTTGTTGAATCCAAATGTAGAAACTTGTGCAATTCGTTGACTTGGTCTTCTTGATGTATGTTGCTTAGTTGCTACTATGGTTTAGTTTCGTTTCTCGATGAAAATTGGGCAATCTTCAGGACCACTTAGTTTACAAGGGTTTTGCTCAGTATTAAAAGACTGTGTGTTATAATAGTGATTGTAGTAGCTTTCTTTGATGATTACAAGTTTTTTTTAGAGGTCATAAGAACATATGTGATTTGTTAGAGAGTTTGGAGACCGTTAATAAAAAGAATGAAATCAGTTGGAGAGCCTGGAGTAGCTGGTTCAAAATTTCAGAAGCACAAGTGTTGCATACTTGGCAGAAAAGAACATAGTAAAAGTATGTGCATCAACTATATATATGATGAATTTATATAGTAGAAGATGTTGGAGAAGCACACAATAAAGAAAATACATGCATAATGTTTTTTTATAGTATAATTTGGCATTGTTTGCAATTGGTTAACATTTTTTAAAGCACACTTTATATTATGATTGTATTTAGGATGAGAATCTGGTTATTCTGGGTTGATGAGAACCTGGTTCTAGGAAACTAAACTAATTTGATGATCTATAAGTATTTAGGAAAGCATCCTACAATTTTAGGATAACATTCCGAATTAGAAAGGTCATCATAAATATGTCGTTTTCCGTCCTAAATATGTAGCAATCCTTCACACATATTTAAGAAGGTTTCTAAACTTAACAGAAAGAAGATTTGTGATGATATAAGCATTGCCACTTTTGATTATGATGAACTTGAATCTTTTGTGACAAAACCATCATTCAAAAATGGAGTGAACTTTGTATCTTTATCTAATTCCATAAAACTAATTTGATAATATGTAAGTATTTTAGGAAAGTTACCTACATATTTAGGATAATCTTCTGAATTAGGAAGGACTTCCTAAATATGTATTCTTATTTCCTAAATATAAATGAAAGGTTTTCCAAATTAAAGAGCACCAAAATTATGATTCCAGCATTGCCACTTTTGATTAAAATAAAGGCTTTGTGACAAAACAAGAGTACATTCGTAAAAGAAAGAGAGAAAATGACAGTTACTAATTATTCTAGGAGTAAAATCGGTCACTAGTTGTCTGATGACAAATTTCAACTGATTATTCTCGAAGGGCTTTCTAAATGTATACAAACCTTTATAAACAAAATAGTGATATGATTGTAGTGCTTCCATTACATCTCCTATGTCAATTGATGTATCTATGATCTCAATCAGACTTAGTGATTTGATAAGCTTGTTTTTTCAAGTTAATCATCTCATCGAGCTGCCATATCTTCTAATGATACTAAATTTAGGAAGCATTCATAAAGATTTAATTTGATTGTGTGTAATTTGATTGTAACGCCAAGTACAAACTTTATCAAGAAGATATAAGAAGATCCTGAACTAATTCGTTTGTGTGCAATGTAATTTGCAAATGCAACCGATTGACTACGACTATATAACTGGCATAGTTTTTGTGACGCCCGTGAACCAAAACAATTTAGAGAAGGGAATTGAATTGGACCGAATGGTTTAATTTTAATTGTCCGGTTTAGCTTGTTTGGGTTAAGGGAACCCTAGAGCTCGTTTATAAGAGGGAGCAGCCTCCCTTTTGGGCAGAAAAACGTGATAGAGGCTGAAAGATTGGAAGAGAAGAGAAGAGAATTCGTTTTGGTGTTTGTAGAAAAGAATGGGATGAAGTCAGTTCTGACGCGTTTTAGAAGAACAGAGGATCGGACTTTCTAATCTGTCTGGATTGGAGTGAAACTTTTAGGAATTGGATCTGCGATCAGTCTACTTCGTGGGTGTTTTCCCGTCGAACCAGAAGGAGTTAGGAAACGATCTGCATATCGTTGGAAAGGTCTCGGTCTCACGATTCCAGATCAGGTTTCCGATCATTATTCTGAGGCAAAGGAGGAGAGTTGCCAGAGGTTGAGGTCTGAGGCAACTATTAGGCTAAGGTGAGTGCGTGACCATGGTCCCAAGTGGATGGAATATTAGGATTCCTGGTGTTAGGTTGATTGATAGTAGGATTATTGATTGATTGAGATGTTTGTGTGGTGCAATCGTTTCTGTGTATTTGTTGACATTTTATTGCAGGTGATCGTGTTTCCGCAGGCTTAGAATCGAGCAAGAGAGGAGATGGCTCGATCCTAGCGTCACTGCGAGGTGGTGTCAATCGACACTCATGTGATTTTGTTTTGCTTATTGTTTGTTGTGTTGTGTGTTTGCCTGGTGTTTCATTTACCTTGGTAATTGGCCGAGTAGATGGGATGACCGCCTCACTGAGTATTTATGATAATACTCACGCATCTCTTTTTGCCATGTGATGCAGGTAAAGGTAAAGTGTGACCGTGGGATCGTGGCTATGAGGAGGATGATGATCTAGGGTCTCGGTTTCGTGTTGTGTGTTGTTGTTATTTCCTTTCTGTTTTAGAACCTGGTTAGGTTGCTAGTTTTGTGGAATTGTGTTGAACTGGTTTAGTTATTTTATTGGAATTGATTTCTGGTTTAATTGTATGTGTTATCCGCTGGTTGTCTGTGCATGTTGCTTGGTTGTTGAGGATAGCATTTATGGGAATGCTAGTCCGAGACCAAGGGTTTATTGTTAAAAAATGGGTCGGGTCGTTTCAGTTTTAGTATATATTTATTTGTTTATTAACTATTTAGAAAAACCTTCCGAAACGTTTAGAAAACCTTCCGAAATATGTATTTCGGAAGCATTTCAGGAAGCATTTCCGCAGTTTTTGGAGCGGTTACCGAGTGCGGTACGAGTTAGGCTCCGGTGATGCCACGAGTGGCAGAGGTGCGGCTGAGGGCTGCGGATGTTGGTGGGGTTCCGTCTTATCTGCGGATAAGGGAACAGGTGCAAGAGAATTGGTGTAGGATTCTTTGCGAGTGGCGTGTTGCATCGAAGAGGGTTCATGCAGTGTTGGCCTGGGCGGACTTTTAGGCATAGTGTGGTGCCAAGTTCTTTCCTCGAGAGGCTGCGGGTCGTTTAGAGACGAGGTTTTTGGAACTAGATCTGTGAGAGAGATCAGTTCGTGGGTATGTTTTGGAGTTAATCAGCTCATGGGTTGGGTTGGTTCATGCTGGTAGGAGCATGGAGGGCGAAGAGGCCCGAGATAAGAGGTTCTTGGGAGGACTTTGATTAGATTGAGGACATGGTGCGGAGTGTCCGTGTATGCTGTGAGAGCATAGTTGGTTGAGACTGCAGGAGGCATTGTTGAGACTCGAGAGAGCAGGCTGTGGTGGTTAGCCCAGTTGTTCAGTCTATTAAGTCTCAACAGGTGATACCTGGCAGGGCGGCAAGCCTGTGCAGGGGCAGAAAAGGAAGTGGGAGGATACTTCCAGTTTGAGGTAGAATGGTCGGGATGCTTCGGGTGCGGAAGCATGGGTCATAGTTGGCGAGATTGTTAGGTTTCTTAGCACATGGGAGTTGTGTGGAGACCTTTGAAGTGGGCAGTGGTGAATTCCACGGGTTGTTCGATTCTGGAGCATGATTGCTTCATCTCTTCGGAGTGGCGCTAGTGAGCGGGTTGGACCGGTAATGGTTGCGGAAGGGAAGTTTCTAGTTACTCATGACCGGGCGAGAGGCGTGGAGTTTCTAGTGACTGGTAAGTGGATGACAGCGGACTTGGTGTACAGTCTAGTTGAACTGTATGATTGCATCCGGTGTATGGATTGGCTTGATCAGTACAGAGTTCATCTGGAATGTCACCGGAGTCGTGTTGTGTTGGAGTGTAGTAGGAGAAGGTTGGTTTGTCAGGGAGTGAAACCGACTTCTGAGAGTCTCGTGAACTCTTGGGTGCAGGCTGAGGCTATGACTGAGAGGTTGCGAGGCTTACTCGGAGACTGTTTTGCTGGCAGAGTCTGTAGGTGAGGTTGCAGTGAGGGATATTCGGGTTGTCCAGGAGTGTGAGGATATCTTTCGGTCGTTGCAAGGATTGCCGTCATCGCGGTCGGATCCTTTCACGATTGAGTTGGAACCCGGGACGACGTTGTTATCTAAGGCACCTTACCGGATGACTCCAGCAGTGTTGTAAGAGCCGATGAGGCGGCTAGAGGATTTGTTGAGTACTTCACCGTGTGGAGAACCGGTGTGTGGTGTTGAGGAATTGTGGTAATTTCCGGTTGTGCTTCGATTATCGAGGGCTTAACCGAGTCACTATGAAGAACAAGTTTCGTCTTCCGAGAATTGATAAGTTGTTAGATCAATTGTGAGGGGCTACTTGGTTCTTCAAGGATGACTTGGCATCCGGTTAACACCAGATTCTATTGATGAGGTGGTTGTCAGGAAAACGGCTTTCTTGACGAGTCATGAGTAGGGTGGAGTTAGTAAAGGTGTTTGTCGGGTTGACGAGTGCACCAGCTGCATTTATGAGGTTGATGAGCGAAGCCTTTCAGTGGTATCTGAATGAGTTCGCGATTAACTTTATCGATGTCATCTTGGTGTATTCGAAGAGTCTGGAGGAACTTGAGGTTTATTTGAGGAGAGTTTTGGGGAAGTTGCAAGAGTAGGAGCTGGTTGCTAGGTTGAGCAAGTGCAGTTTCTGTCAAGTGAGAAAGGGTTTTCAGGGTCTTACTGTTTCTGCAGGGGAGTTTCTGTGGATCCAGTTAAGATGCAATCGAGCTGAGATTTTGCCTAGACCGAGGAATGAGACTAAGTGTAGTAGTTCTCGGTGGGCAGGTTATTTCAGGAGTTGCATCAAAAGGCCTTGGGAGTACGGCTCATTCCATGACCAAGTGGTTAGTGGAGTAGGTTCCTTTTCAGTGGTCTTTGGTTTAGGAGGCGGAAGTGATAGGAGAAGTTGTAGAAGATTGAGTTTTACCTTTAGTTTACTATCGCGGTGAACTTAGCTAGGGGTGGATGCTCTTAGTCGGAGAAGGTATGACTCATCTCAGGAGCGGGATGTGGAAGCGCTTGTGAGCGAGTGGAGTACTTTGAGGTTATGTGTTACTTCAGAGGAACCGTTGGAGTTAGCGGCGGCGGATCAGGCAGATCTGTTGAGCAGGATCCGAGTAGCTCAGGAGAAGCATCCGGTGTTGTTAGATCTCTCTAAGGCTGCTGGTTCCGAATATCAGGTTTCTGCTAACGGGACTATCTTGGTGCATGGATGAGTCTGTGTTCCCAAGGATGAGGACTTGAGGCAGGAAATTCTGAGAGAAGCTCATGCGAGTAAGTTTTCAATTCATCCGGGAGCGACTAAGATGTATCGGGATTTGAAACGGTATTATCATTGGGTTGGGATGAAGAGAGATGTGGCAGATTGGGTTGCAGCTTGCAATGTGTGTCAGTTGGTGAAGGCTGAGCACCAAGTTCCTAGTGGCTTATTGCAGAGTTTACCCATCCCAGAGTGGAAGTGGGACACGATCACTATGGATTTCGTGGTAGGGTTGCCGGTTTCTCGGACCTATGACGCGATTAGGGTGATTGTGGATCGTCTGACTAAGTCAGCACATTTTCTGGCCATTAAGAAGACAGACGGAGCGGAGGTCCTGGCTAAGAAGTATGTGAAGGAGATTGTGAGGTTGCATGGAGTGCCAGCGAGTATTGTGTCGGATCGAGATCTGAGGTTTGCGTCAGTGTTCTGGAGAGCTTTTCAGGCTGAGATGGGCACTAAGATGCACATGAGTACAGCTAATCATCCGCAGACGGATGGGCAGTCCGAAAGGACAATTCAGACACTGGAAGATCTGTTAAGGATGTGCGTGCTAGATTGGGGTGGTCATTGGGCGGATCACTTGAGTTTGGTGGAGTCCGCATATAACAACAATTTTCAGGCGAGTATCGGAATGGCTCCTTTTGAGGCGTTGTATGGGAGGCCATGTCGTACTTCGCTATGTTTTACCCAAGTGGGGGAGAGGAGCATCTTTGGGGCTGATTTTGTTCAGGAGACGACGGAGAAGATCCGTGTTGTGAAGCTGAACATGAAAGAAGCTCAGGATCGGCAGAAGAGTTATGCCGATAGGAGAAGGAAAGAGTTGGAGTTTGCAGTCGGAGATCGAGTGTATCTCAAGATGGCGATGATGCGGGGTCTGAACAGGTCCATATCCGAGGATAAGCTGAGTACGAGGTACATGGGTCCGTTCCGGGTTGTGGAACGTGTGGGACCAGTTGCTTATCGGTTGGAGCTGCCTCCGATTATGGAGAATTTTCATGATGTGTTTCACGTTTCGAAACTCAGGAGATGTTTGCATGCTTCTGAGGAGGTAGCAGTGACGATTCCTGCGGATCTTCAGCCAAATCTGACTGTTGGGATGAGGCCGGTTAGGATTTTTGAGAGAAGTATCAAGGTTCTGCGCCGGAAGAGAGTGCCGTTGTTGAGAGTCTTGTGGGACTGTGACGGTATTCAGGAGGAGACTTGGGAACCAGAGGCAAAGATAAAAACGAAGTTCAAGAAGTGGTTCGAGAAGCAAGCAGAAGAGTGAATTCGTTTTTCTTTGTGGTTTCCAGTTTCAGTTTTTGTGTTGTGATCACCGTGTGTGGTGAGGTTTTTGGTTGTGGATTTTTGTATTTTCATTAAGTTGTAATGATTATGACATTTTTCCAGTGAATAAGAAAGTGTTTTTCTTATGTGTTTGACTTTGAGAGTCATGTGTTTGTGGTTAGAGAACCCCGAAATGGAAGTTTTATTGCGGATAGAACTTGCCAGTTTCGGTGGGGACTCTAACGGTTTGTGTGAGTGTGTGTGAGAGAGTCTCGGAATAGAAGTTTTACGGTGGTTAGAACTGTCTAGTTCCGGAGAGACTCTGCAGGGACATCCGGGGTGAGGGATGGTCCGGGTGATCTGTGATGATCACGATTGTGATGGTATTCCGGGTTGGGAGTATCATGTAGAGACCTTGGGAAGTAGTTCCGGTCAGAGATGCATTATAGACGTCTAGAGTTAGTTCGTCCAGGGGATGTGTGGGTTCCCTGCATACCGATCGTTCGCCAGGACTGCGTGGACTGGGGACGTGAGGGTATGGAGATAGTTCATGGAGATTGTGATCTCTGGCAGATCTTTGAGAGTTGTGTCTCTCCAGGGGATGTGTGGGTTCCCTGCATACCGAGAGCTTGAGGGACTATGTGTTCTGAAAGTGAGGGGTATGGAGATAGTTGGTATCAAACACCGTCAGGACTGCGTGGACTGAGGTGGGTTGATATGTGGCACCGAGAACTCAAGGGGTGACGATCCCGAGAGTTAGAGGGTGTGGATATGAGTTATGAGCAATCAATGTCTGAGACGGGTCTATATGCATAGGACGGATGTGATCCTCGATAGGGTCTGGGAGATGTAGTCTCCGGTTATACTGGCGGGTTGGCCAGGGGTTAGCTTGGTGGGTAGTGTTAGAGGATTCGAGGACGAATCCAGTTTTAGTGGGGGAGAATTGTGACGCCCGTGAACCAAAACAATTTAGAGAAGGGAATTGAATTGGACCGAATGGTTTAATTTTAATTGTCCGGTTTAGCTTGTTTGGGTTAAGGGAACCCTAGGGCTCGTTTATAAGAGGGAGCAGCCTCCCTTTTGGGCAGAAAAAACGTGATAGAGGCTGAAAGATTGGAAGAGAAGAGAAGAGAATTCGTTTTGGTGTTTGTAGAAAAGAATGGGATGAAGTCAGTTCTGACGCGTTTTAGAAGAACAGGAGGATCGAACTTTCTAATCTGTCTGGATTGGAGTGAAACTTTTAGGAATTGGATCTGCGATCAGTCTACTTCGTGGGTGTTTTCCCGTCGAACCAGAAGGAGTTAGGAAACGATCTGCATATCGTTGGAAAGGTCTCGGTCTCACGATTCCAGATCAGGTTTCCGATCATTATTCTGAGGCAAAGGAGGAGAGTTGCCAGAGGTTGAGGTCTGAGGCAACTATTAGGCTAAGGTGAGTGCGTGACCATGGTCCCAAGTGGATGGAATATTAGGATTCCTGGTGTTAGGTTGATTGATAGTAGGATTATTGATTGATTGAGATGTTTGTGTGGTGCAATCGTTTCTGTGTATTTGTTGACATTTTATTGCAGGTGATCGTGTTTCCGCAGGCTTAGAATCGAGCCAGAGAGGAGATGGCTCGATCCTAGCGTCACTGCGAGGTGGTGTCAATCGACACTCATGTGATTTTGTTTTGCTTATTGTTTGTTGTGTTGTGTGTTTGCCTGGTGTTTCATTTACCTTGGTAATTGGCCGAGTAGATGGGATGACCGCCTCACTGAGTATTTATGATAATACTCACGCATCTCTTTTTGCCATGTGATGCAGGTAAAGGTAAAGTGTGACCGTGTGATCGTGGCTATGAGGAGGATGATGATCTAGGGTCTCGGTTTCGTATTGTATGTTGTTGTTATTTCCTTTCTGTTTTAGAACCTGGTTAGGTTGCTAGTTTTGTGGAATTGTGTTGAACTGGTTTAGTTATTTTATTGGAATTGATTTCTGGTTTAATTGTATGTGTTATCCGCTGGTTGTCTGTGCATGTTGCTTGGTTGTTGAGGATAGCATTTATGGGAATGCTAGTCCGAGACCAAGGGTTTATTGTTAAAAAACGGGTCGGGTCGTTTCAGTTTTAGTATATATTTATTTGTTTATTAACTATTTAGAAAAACCTTCCGAAACGTTTAGAAAACCTTCCGAAATATGTATTTCGGAAGCATTTCAGGAAGCATTCCTAAATATTTTGGAAGCCCTTCCTACAATATTTGTCACATTTGTTTTACTCCTATGGAATCAAGTGACGTGAACTGATTTTATAACAGCAGATTTTGGATCAAGTATAAGACCAAATTTTGGCTCCAGTAATGAAATCTTCACATAGAATGATTCTCGTTCCATATTTGTACTTAGGAAAAACATATAAACAAAAATGATATTGTATTGTAAAGTTTGTATACACCTCTACAAGATATAAAACAAGACCTCGATTTAGAATAACCCGTTTTATAATAAAAATATATAACTCTGGAATGATCGTCAAGTACGACCTTTCATTTATAAGATACAAGATGTTCCTGAACTAATTTGTTTGTGTGTACAGCAAGTCGCAAATGCAACCCATCGACTACTAATACATAGCTTGCAAAGTTTCAGTATGTAATTCTGTTTATTAATTATTTAGGAAACCCTTCCGAAACGTTTAAAAAATCTTCCGAGATACATATTTCGGAAGCATTCTTAAATATTTAGGAAGACCTTCCCAAAATGTATGTCACTTTTGTTTTACCCCTATTGAATCAAATGACGGGAATTGGGTTATGACAGCTGATCTTGGCTCATGTATAAGGCTAAATTTACGACTACATTACTTGCATAATTTCATTGTGTATTTCTTTGTTCATTAACTATTTAAGAAATCCTTCCGAATTATATAGAAAACATTCTGAAATACATATTTCGGAAACATTTCATAAAGCATTCCTAAATAATTAAGAATGTATTCCTAAAGATATATTGGTTGAAGTTATATCTTGTACAATGGCTATTGCAAAGGAGCAAACAAGAGAGATAGATGAAGAGGTACATCGTAGATATTTGAGGCAAGCTTCCGACATAATAAGGATAGCCTTCCGAATTATGAAGATCTTCCTAGATAAGTAACAAATCTTCTTAAGTATAAATGAAATATTTTTTATTTCAATTACTACTTCAAACATTGGGTTAATTTCAATTACAAGTTACAACAATACTTTGATTTCTTAAAACAAACAAACGAAAATACTAAAATATAACTAAAAGAGAACCAAGTGACTACTGTTGTATAGCTTACATAATTGAAGTGTTCATTTTTTATTTATTAATTATTTAGGAAAGCTTTCCTATATGTTTATAAAAGCTTCCTAAATACAAATTTAGGAAGCCTTCTTAATTTTTCATGAAAGATTCATAAATGTTTAGGAGAGCTTTCTTAAAACGTATGTCACATCTACAAAATATTGGGAGACTGGTCGTTGGACTTTAATACACTTCCAAATACAAAGTATCAAATGTATTATCTCCGCTGCAATACTTTATGAGCATTCGCCTTCACAATGTACTTCTTAGTTTAATAGACTTTCACTCTCGTCATCAATCATAACTCTTTCGATAAGCATCACCTGCATAAAGTGTTGTCAATTTCATATCTTCTTGATGGCCATAAGAATATAAAACAAGCTTATTACCACAAATACTATCTTAGGGTCAAAATAATTCGCACCAAACTCATAATGGGTTGTTGGAAGGACACAAGAGTACATTCGTAAAAAAAAAAGAGACAGTGACAACTAATTATTTCCCGGAGCAAAATTGGTCATTGGTTTTCCGATGGAAAATTCCAACTGATTATTTCGAAAAGGCTTTCTAAAAGTATCCAAGTTAACCATCTCATCGAGCTTTCCATCTCCCACATCTTCTAATGATATTAAACCTTTCTCATCTTCATTAAGTGCATGTTACCTTCGGTAGAAAAATGAAACACAATCAAATTCACATGGATTTTTAAAAGAAATAAGCAAACTCTCTGTTTTTTGACTATTTAGGAAGTATTTCCTCAATCGTACGAATCATACGTGAAAACTCTAAAAAACTTATTTAAGAAAGATTTATGCATGTTTAGGAAGACGTTCCTAAATAGTTAAGTACACTTAGGAAATGGCACCATACATAATAGAAAGACCTTACATTCTTTAGTTTAAACTAAGATTTTGTTTGTCTACCATGCAGTAAAAAAACATTAGTGGGAATCTGAAAAGAACATGAGAGGAGAATTAGGAAGAGACTAGTGTCTTCAAAGACAGCATGGAGCGCAATATATTACCTTATCTGATCGGGTGTCCAACCATTTATCCGGGTTCTGAACCAAATCCTTCCAAGATTCCTCTCCTACATATCAAGACTATTCGCTTTAGGAAATGAGACCGTAAGAAAATGTAACATACCTGCCTAACACTTACTAAGAAGGAACCTTACCTTTAAGTTGTTTCAGTTTTACTTTAGGGACAGAAATATCAAAGCCAAGCCCTTGGAGTTCTGATAAAACCCAATCAGAACCTAGAAATCCGATTCGAGATAATTTCGAAACTTCTTTCGAGTAAGATAAAACTGAATCTTGAGATTACATGGATTTCCAGCGACGAGAAACCACCGACGATGAGAAATCTCCGGCATCGAGAACGCTCCAGCGACGAGAAATCTCCAACGAGAGAGAAGAGATATGGATAGTTTATTCATTTTCTCAATAAAAAAGTGGTATAGATGGAACATTTCAAAATAGGTGGTATATGGGAATAAAAACTTGTTTGAGTGGTATATTTGGGAATTGCCCATAATATATGTGGATTTCGTTTAAACCTGATGTAAGCCCACTGGGCCATTTTAATGAAAACGTTTGATGATAAAAAAAAAAAAAAAAAAATAGCTAGACACCGCACTATCTGTAGTCACCGTAAATCCAAAAACATCAGAGAAGAACCGCAAACTTAACGCTCTTTTGGTTAACTAATTTCTCATGTGTGGTTAATAAAGTAATTTACACAGAACGCTAGAAATAATTCTACCCAAAAACATACGATTAATAATGTTTTTAGACGTAAAGCTTAGGAAATTAGGGGATTAGGTCATCGTTTATCATGAAAACAATAGCCCTAGCCCAAGCCCAAGCCCAAGCCCAAGCCCAATAATACGGTCCACGAAGAAAATATTACCAAAAAAATCAAATTGGTCATCTTTCTTCTCCAAACTCCAATTTCAAGTTCCCAGATAAGAGAGAGAGATAAAATCAAATTCCATTTCTCGTTCCTCTTCCGAAGAAGAAGATGAAGCAGCCGGCGACACCAAACGCGGCGGAGGAAACCAGAACGGAACAAAACCAAACCGGAGCAAAGCAGAAATCGAAGAAATTCCCAACCCCAACGGAGCTAATCTCTCACTACCAGAAACGAGGGCTCGAACCAGCAGAAGCTTCGCTTAAGGTCATCGAAGACCTACAAAACGCGCTCGTCCGAGTCGTTTCGTCCTCCAGAAACGCGTCGAGTAAGGATAAGCTGGTGACCGACGCGAGGAAAATCGACGCCATTAACGGAAGGCTTGCCGTCGTCGACGCCAAATTGGAGACGAAACCTGGATACGTTGAGACTTTTGCCTTAGGGTTAGCTTCTGGTACGCTACTTAACGGAATTAACGCCGTTTGGCCTCACGTTACCAGAGGCATTGGTCAAGTTTGGTCCGCCGTTAAGAGCGGGACGGATCCGTCATCGACCTGAGTATTGGTTTCTTATTGAGTTTTATTTTTCTGGTCTTGTATTCTTAGTGAAATTGAGTTTTAGCTACTTCAGATTTTGGAACAAAAAATCTAATTATCAAAGTTAATTTTGCTCTAAAATCCTTGTAGAATCAAAGATCAAACAAAATTAACGAGTGACATGCCTTACGTTAATTAAATAAAAAAGATTTATATACACGCAGCAAACCAACTTTACAGCAAAAAAAATTGCAACTGGAGTTGCAAACTTCTAAAGCATAGGCAAATTCACTACAAGTTAGACAAAATTTATCCCAAACGCTAATTTTAGAGCTTGTACTACCAAAAAAACTACGATGATGGGAGAAGAATGGATAAACTTACACAGAGAACCGGCAATTAGCAACTGGTTCACAATTGTGGGAACTTTTGTGGAATCAATAGTTTGTTATCTTTGTTTACTCTTGTTCTTGGTAGATTCTGCGAATAAGAAGATCAAGTGAAAGGTTTCCGCATTAAGACATCAACTTCTGAGGCAAAACAACATTTATGAGAGAGATTAGTAGATAATGTAGTGAAATCTTACCTTTTATCGCTTTAGGCGGTCTTCTGTGACTGCTCGCAACTGAACTTGGGGACAATGGTCGCTTCGGAGGTTTGGGCTTGTGTGAAGGAATCAGAGACGAATTTAGAATAGCAGCAACAGCTTCACGCTGTTGTTTTCGTTTGGACATCGTATCTTCAACACCTCCTGGACTAGAAGGATTGCCTTTTCTTATCTGTCTCTCTCTCTGTTCAATCTCATCTGTGGGATTTGCCCTCTTACTACTGTCAGGCTTGGATGAAGCCTTCTTGGATCTCTTCGACGCATTTGGATCTTCGTTCTTCGAACTATTTACATCTGTAATCTCCGGGTTACTGCTTTTCTCTGTACCTTTCATTTTTTCTTTCGTTTCTTGGTTCCGTCTAGAATTAACTTTGGATGCTACCTTCTCACTGCTTGCAGCTAGTTTCTCCCTGTGAGAAGAAGCTTCTTCTTGGGCTTTTCGTCTACTATGCTTGCTCTCTGATCCCTTTGAGAGAGACACACCTTCTCCATCAGATTTCCTCATTTTTCTGTCAGATGATGTCTCTGCTCTCTGTTCTTTACGACGAGAATGCGATTTCTCAGGCTCAGGAATATTCTTTGGAAGATTCTCAAAATGCTTTTGGTCTGTCTTTTTCTCGCCAAACATGTTGTACGGTCTCTTAATTGGTATGATGACTTCTCTTTCTTTTGCATCTTTCACAAGAGCTCCCCAGTTATGGTCTCTTTGCAAGGTTCTTGTGTTGCCCAAAACCCAAAGGGAGAGTTTTGCTCTGGTCAGAGCAACATTCATGCGTCTAACGTCTGCAACAAAACCGATCCGACTTTGATTGTTTCCATCAGGAGCAGAATGAGTAGCTCTTACCGTAGATAAGACCAATATATCAACCTCTCTACCTTGAAAGCCATCCACAGTATTTAACTCCATATCTGCTGCTACTTGGGGTCCAAATGCACTAGAGAAACGAGAACGCAAAACCGCAAGCTGACGTTTGTAGGGAGTAATGATGCCAATCCTTCCAGCAACAAATTCAGACGGGTATCTGTATGCAACAACCCAGCCATTGAAGAAATTCATATTCAATAACTTTCTAAAACGTGTGTGAACAGAGAGCTTAAGATGATTAAATACCTCTTTTTGAAAAATCGAAGCAGTTGAACAGCAGCTTCAGCTTCTTGTTCATTGCACACGGAGCTAGAATCCCCACTTCGATTCTCTTGGCCATCAATAATATCATAGAAAACATATGGTCCAAGATAATGGCTCTCGTGAAACGGGGCTGATTTGCTTGACATGTCAACACCATTTAGCAACTTATTGTCGTAGAAGTGCATAGACGGGAATCTACAAATATCTGGATGCATCCTATACTGTTTTTTGCAGAGAAAGTATTAGCCCAAGTTCTAGACACTGACACAATATTCCAATTTAAAGCAAACTTCACGAAGAGAAAATGATGTGGAAAAAAAACTTCCAACTTAAATTAGCGTACCTGCTGGGTAAGCATAAGGATAGGGTACCCAGCCCTTTGTAGACGTTCGAACATGCTGCATTCATACAAAAATTTACTTGCAACATTAGAGAGAACAGTTGCTGGAAGCTGTTTTGGGTCTCCTACCTGTAATAATATGCAAGGTTGTATTAAGATGCGGATTTGAAAAAACATTCTGTGATGCAAGTGAATGATTCTCACCATTATACATTTTGTTCCTCTCGACTTTAACAGCTGTAGAGGAATTAATGTTGCCGGCTCCAGAGCCTGTAAAGCCACAAAAGAAAAGTAGTGATGAGTCATGACAAGAACACCTATGCCAAACAATCAAACATGTAGAATATTACCTGAGCTGCTTCGTCAATTACTACTGCGTCAAATAAATTATCTTCAGATGGAGTGCCAAATTTATGAGCTGCTAAGGATTCAGCACACACATTGTACAGGTCTCCTCCACAACCACTTAATGTTGTGACGACTATCTGAGCTTCTTTAAGAATGGACTTGCGCAACTTATGTTTTAATGCTCTAATTTCATTGTTAGCTTTTCTCTCTTGAGCCTGAACAGCGCCAAGATCTTTGTAAATTTTTCTCTTTTGCTCATATAGCCTCCGCAATCTTATTCCTAGCTCTGCATCAGACATTGGCTTGCCATCATCATCTTTACTGAGGTTCTTATTCCCCAGCTTATCTTTGGAGTCTAAACTTTCCTGGTTTAAGTTTGCACGCTTAGCTTCAAAATGGGTGATCTGATCAACGACCTTTTCTAAATTACAGCGCAGTAATGTAGAAGAATCTGCACCCTTATTACTCTTGGCATTGTTTATCCTCATTTTCTCTTCGGCTAAACGCTGATCGACAAGGGTATCGAGAAAGAAGGGCATTGAATTTGGATGAACAGTTTTCGCATTTCCGACCCTCACAAGATATGGTTTGAACATCTTCCCATCCCTGCCATAAATGCCTAAACTAGATATTCGTGAAACTAATTCATCAACTGCAGCATTTGACTGAGCGCAGATCAGTACCCTTCCCCTACCAATCTTTTCTGCTATCTTTTTATTTGCTTCACCGTCATCATCTAGCTGTTTGGCCAGAGCTGCCTCCTGCCATATCCTTCCAATAGCCACATTCGGATTCATTCTCTGCCTAGAAGTTGTAGAAGAACTATGATCTTGCTCAGAATTTCCATTGTCACTTGTTTTACGTGAAACAGATGCCAGCAAACCACTGATAATGGCAACAATAGTGCGAGTCTTGCCAGTTCCTATCAAGCAAACAAAATTTCTTTACATTCATCAAAGATCAACGACTAGCGTAAGATGTTAATCATCTACCAGAGCATATTTATAGATTGACAATAAAAGAAAAGGACTAACCAAAGCATAGTATAAATAATAATGGATTATTAGTGACAAGGAAAGAAAAAGACCAACCTGGAGGACCCTGAATAAGTGAAATGTCAAAAGCTTTCGTCAAATTGGATGAGCCAATGGCAACACTGATAGCCTGAAGTTGACTCTCATTGAAAGATGATTTGAGTATTTGCTGTAGAGAATGTGGTAGTGAACGCAGATCTGATCTTTTAATTTCAGAGTCATAGCTGGAGTCACTCAAAGGACTTAAGATCACCGGAAGAACAGGAATATCCTTAATGCATGACAAAGCTTGAAATTCTCGAATTTGGGATGTAATGTTTAGAATGCGACTTGCATGCCACTGGCTACGTTCTAGGAGATTCCTTCTAGCTTGATTTAGTCGCGAAGACGCATTCAGAAGATACAAGCGTACATTCAAAATACTGGACCGTTTTTTATCATCCCATTCCCGTCCTTCCACCTAAAACACATGAAGGCCAGTAAATATCATAATAAAATGTCAGAAATTAAGTGAAAAAAAGAACAAGCTAAGAAAGCCCAAATCCTGATAATTCTGCCTCATTACAGAGTATTTTATACAACAACTATGTTCAAGTATTGGAACAGCAGGAATAACCCTTTACTCATAATAAACCTAATTAAATCAAATTTCACTGAAGCTTCAAACTAGGTTCCTGCAAATATCAAACCTGCTATTATCGTATTTACTTTCAAGCATATGCTTTCCTAATTATAATATATCACTCACAAGCAAGCAAAGTAAAATAGCACATACCTTTCCAATCATATTAATACCGGCACTACTGCTTTCTGGATGCTCTTTTGTGAACAAAATCAAGTCATTCTCAGAGAAAGTTTTCGAGTTGGGGTCATCATTTTCGTCTTGCATAAAACGAACGAAGTGAAAATCATCAACTCTTTCAACCGATAAAACTGACAGAAGACCATAACATATTTCCTCCAATGATGATATCTCCTGGAATGAACTTTGCAACTGCGCTTTAAACTCTTCTAACACCAACGGCTGGAAAATCTGAATATATTCCTCAGGTGAGCCAAAACGCACTGGAACTTCCCTAAACTTTCCAACTTTCTTATTCTCATCTTTATTCGTTGACGCCAATCCCACTATTGCATAATAGTCCATTTCCAAAATCTTTCTAAACCAATCTTCAAGCTTCGGTGGCCTGAATCGTTTGAATCCAGCTTCTTGCCTCTGCCAACGATCAGGTCTCTTATTTACAGGTGCACAAAGTTGAATGACTTGTCGTTTGGGAACAATGGGCCCTGGTTTTGCCAGGGGTAATGGCTGTGGTTTCAGAGATTTAAGTGCCAAGTCCAGTGGATCAACATCTGTCTCACTAACTACCTTTCGCAAATCCACGCCTTTTGTGGTTGAAATCGCAGATTTCTGGGCCTCTTTTGCAGTTCCATGAGAGATCCGTTCATCAGTAGCATTCTTGAAGTTGGCTCTGTTTTCAAATGAAACACGACCTCCCACATTCTGTCTGGTTTCTGCTTCCCTAATCATACTATCAACCTTGCTTGGCTCAGCGTTTGTGGTGGGAATGTCCCTAACAAGACTACTGGAGCTTACTGAAACATCTTTCTCTGAGAGAACTGGAGCCAAAAACTTGGTCGTATCAATACTAGATGTACTTTTCTTCAGAGAGGAGACCTGTGAGATGCTTTTGGTAGGTTGAAGAGTTTTATTGATATCAAGTTGATGAGACTTATGCAGACTAGGTAAATTCTTCAATGATTCCTTCTCATTCTCAACCTCATCCTCATCCTCTGTTAGATCCATGAAATTATCTGGTGCTTTGCCATCAACAGGTTTGGGAATCTGGCACTCATTTGCCTTGGGAACAAGGCGTGAGATTTGTTCTGCTAATTGCTCGATGTCAAGATTGTCTGATTTAAGAAGAAACAGAGCACAATGAATTCTAAATTGCCAAATAGAAACTAGAGACAAGCAGAAAAACCACTTACCAGAAGATAAAACACGTCTGATAGCCTGGACTGCCGAGGAACAAGCGTCACTCTTTGATCCTTGTAAGATGTCTAGCAAAGCCGCTAATGCTCGTCTCCAGTATGCAACAACAACTTTAAGTTGTGACCTTCCCCAATCAATAAGATCAGGAAGCCATTGTAGATCACATGCATCTTGCAAAGTTCCTCTAGTAGCACAGAACTCATCACCGCGTAGTCTAAGTTTTCCCAGAATGACAGGAAGAATCTCAAGCAAACGCACACATGTCATCTGCCAAATAAGATCAATTGGTACCTAAGCTAAAAGCCATACTCGACTTTTTTGGAACACATACAGTTCAAAGACAGACAGCCAATGATGACAGTAGAATAAAGCACAAGCAATAGAAGTATTTTCACTAGATAATACCTGGCAAAGACTTTGATGGATGAAAGCCTTTCCCTCAGCTAAGCACTTCCTTATCGCGCCCCAGGCAACTTCTCCCAGCGAGTAGAGAAACCTCAGCAACTCTGGGGTACTCAAGGAATTTCTGCCCTCAATCACAGGAGCATTAAAGTCAGGTTGCCTCAAAAATCCCCCTGCAGAACTCTTCACACCGTCAGTAATGGCCACATCCTCTTCCTTCAGCAGCTTGAATAATAAAAACAGAAAATGGTGCAGGATCTGAAAGCTTTGTAGAACAGAGCTCAAATGGACCTGCCAAAAACAGCAAAAAAATAGATATCAGCAATATAAGAACAGTAGCGAGTCAGAGATTTATCTTCCAGGAGAAAAAAAAAGTAAAAACTCATGAAAAAAACTGAACCTCACAAATATAGGTTGTGAAATACTCATTCTAAACTTTCAGTTGTTATAGGGGTAAAGGGTGGAAGCTCTGTAGCCTTAGCAAAGACTAAATACTAAGAATAACAATGCGTACAAAGCAAAAAAAATGCAGATTATTACTGAACTTTCATTCCCTGAGACAAACTTCAAAATGGATAGTTAAAGGACTCATTGTATGTATCAATGATTTTGAGTTGCTGCCTACCTGCTGTAAAACATGTCTAGCTCCAGAAAAAACAAATACAAGGTGTGAGCTTTGAGAGCAGAGAAATTTCAGCCCACACGACAGACCTCTGGTATTTGAAACGTGTTCCAGCATAGACTTTCCAAACTGCCTTAAATTCTGTCAACAAAAAACAACACCAGTAACATTGCTCAACTTTACACGCAGTTGAACCAGAGGGTTCTAAATATAAAGTAATCATCTCTTGAGATGGTACCCAGCAATCATTTCAAGTCATTACTTACATCATCCGGGTCTGAAAGAGAAAGTATGAAGGTTTCTCCCATCCCTGGTACCCAGGTCCAGTGTTTTCGATGTTCTTCACCCATTTGGACCAGAAAACAAGTGGTCAATCTACAAAATCAAAACCCAAAAGCCCACTATTACAAATCATAATAGAAACGTAGCGGCTTCCTACCACAACAATGAAACGAAAAAGTACCTCTTTAATGTCCGTATCAACGTACGACACATCTTTGATACTGTCACAGAGTTTTTGGACTCCTTTCCTGGGCCCCCGTCATCAGATCCTGTTGCTACCTTCCATCCAAGCGTGCCTTTGATTTCAACAGCAGAAGATGAAAGCCAAGTTTCGATATCAACCGCCATGTCATCGTTCTTTTCAGATTCCACCAAACAAAAACGTGATCGAGACCAAAATACTGCTTGGGATAGCGATACTGGAAGGTTTAGAGGATTTGTATTTGTAAGAGTAGTAATCCAGAGCATCGGAATGCACATCCACTCTTTGCACTCCCCAAGAGTAATTTTTCTCTGTTGGGTAAAGCCACTCCACGGATGATCACTTACATCTTCGATGGCATGGGAAAAGGGAAGATTACTGTCATCGTCGTCATATTTCACTTCATTGCCCATATATTTACCAGTATTATTACTTAGCAGCGAAGCTAGTAAAGCTGTTGCATCGGATACCAGGATAGCTTGGACAAGATCAATAGCAGGTTGTCGCAATGAAATATGAAGTGAAGAATCTTTAAACGAAGACACAAGAGATGGGCCCCTGTCAAATCAGTTGACTTCCATGAATTATCTACGAGAAAAGTGTCCTCATCCAACATACAAATTAAATAGGCCACAAACGGGAAGTTGTGGGAAAAAAGAAAGAATCACAACTACAAATTATACATATGTGAAACAAGAATGATCATACTAGTATTCAGAAAATATTCAAAACCAAGGATGAAAGAAAAGCCAATTTCTCAAGTAAGTACCAGACAAAACAAACAGCTGCAAAAGAAAAGATAGGCCCAGTTACACTAACCACATGTGTGCACACTCAAAGGGAGGGCAAGGTGGGTTCATCTTGTAACCTCTGAGTACAATAAGAAGAGCAATCTGAAAATAAATATTAAAAGTCCAATGAAGGTAAGAAAATAAAAGAGTTTCATTCCAAGATAAAAAAAAAATGCAACAGATGTGTGTGTAAGAAAGAACAAGAACTACCTTGTGGCCGATTCTTCTTGCTAAAATGCTGAAATTACTGCTAACTGGGACCTGGTGAAGGAGAAAGTAGAGAAAGTGTCTGCGTTGCTTTTCATGCTCACCATCTCGCAAAGCCTCAAGGGACTGGACAGAGAGGATATGCATAATATGGCAAGGTAAGTCAAATGAAATCAAAAAGCCCAAAACACATGAAATCATGCCAATCTCAATAGAGAAATCATATATGTAAGTGAAACTAATTCAAGCTTGCCTGTAATAATGGCTGAAAAAGATCAAAAATGGCTTTGTGGATCTTCTCAGCTCTTGTGTGGAAACACTGACCCAACAATGTGTTACGCATCACACTTGGGGACAAGGTAGACCTAAGCCAAAGCTTACAACCTTTGAGAAATCATATGAGAATATGTCATCTAACATAATATGAACTTCAAGATAAACTGAGTACTTTGCAAAACGACAATAGTTACCATACCAAGTGTCTTAAATAGCTCTTTCAGGCAATTAACCGCCAGCGAAAATTCAGGTGAATCACCACTTATATGATTCAATACTGTGTCAACAAAAATGGGGTAAGGCTCTAATATCCCCTCTTCAAAAGCAGGGCCTTCTAAGAACTCAAGCCTTTAAGATGCAGAAAATATTCAGGAATCAGCAAATCAAGCAAAATATCGAAAAACATTATAAGAAAAAAACTATAAGTGGAGATTTAGCCACTAACTCTTACAATGATGTCATCCCAAGCCATATGGATGAGCGGTCTAGATATATCCTCGGCCGTGGTTCTTGAGATGCAGAAGGCAGTCCCTCCATCTCCAGAATTCCAACGAATTTCTTGAGCAATGGCTGAAGACGTTCCAACTGGGTTGCTGACCTGCCATGAGCAGGTAATATCACATACATGATAGGTATCAAAGTTTCACCAGCACTAAACACAATCCTGAGTATTTATTTAGTTACGAATTTACTTAGTCTAGTCTATGATTTAAAAAGGGAAAGATACCTCAACTTCCCCATGGCCCTCGCTAAGCGACAACCAATTACACGCACCCTTCTATTGAGAAAAAGGAGTGCATACACACCCTAAAAAGTATGAAATTTACCAAGTCAGAGAAATTTAGTTTAGTAGGAAATACAAGAAACTCTCCACGGGATATGACTATACCGGAAATTCTTGATTCTCAGCAAATGCTAGCTCATGAATGTTGTCGATTGACTCAATGAATTTCTCAAACTCAGCACATAAGGACATATTGTCAAAGAATAATGGAAACATCAAAACCTGCCACCAAAACAAAGGGCCTCACAAGTTATTAGATGTCAACCCCAGGATGCAAAGAAGTGGCATGACATGAGGGTTCAAAGTGAAGATAAAATTCAAATCAAACCAACAGTCAGTTGATACCGCAAATAACTCATCAATGAAAATAACAAGCCAGTAATTACTCGAGTTACAAAGTCTCAGACCACATATAGTTTCAATACCTCGTACATTACACTAACAACTTGTGCATGATGATGATGAGGATCATATGTTCCATTTTCAACTTTCAAGTTAATCTCTTGCAAGTGCCTAGTAACCCTTTCCTCATCAAGTTTTCTTAACACAGCAAGTAGTGGACCAACAGAGGAGCACTCATACTCTTTTTCATACATCTCTTGAGTCTGATGATGCTGACAAATACATTGAGCACAAAGGCGCATTTCTTGAGAGATTCTCTTCCACAAGACCTTGAGAGGTGAATCGTCTCTATTATCTTTAAAGAAATTGTAGAAGGTCTCGATAAGAGGTCCCATTACATCCCCATGGCCACACCAAATATGAGTATCTTTCGGCAAAGATATCAATAAAGTGAATGCATCAGTAAACCTAAAGAGCACAGAGCAAAATATCAGCTTGAGATGAAAGCAAAGCAGTGTAATAGTTCAAAATTAGTCTGATTTCTGATTTCACTCAATTGAACAATGAAGTAAAGTAATAGATATAGAAGGAAACCATTGCTCTTTGCGCTGATTAAGACGTCGTACTGTAGATGGATCAGAATCGTCATTCTCCTCTTCGTCTTCCTCGATTCTTCTCCACCGGCTCAAGAGCTCTCCACTTGAGGAGACTTTACTCGACATTGTATCGTCTCAGTGAAATGTTCCGGCGACGGAAATTTAGGGCTTCCGATGAACAGAGAAGAACCAATTTGAACTCGAATTTATTGGTTTCGTCTACAAGAGAAGCAATTTGATTAGAAAAAGCGAGGCTAGGAAAACCAGTGATACGACATCGTTTGTAGCTTAAGTGGGCCTATTGGGCTTTCATTTAATGAGCTACTTAGGTGGGGTGAAAAAAACATGTGTTTCTTTACATAGAAAATTTACTCTCTTCTCGCGTTCTGCCAACTCCTCTCTCGAATTCAGGTGATTGATTTGATTAGGGTTTTGAGTTTCGATTATTCTGCTTCTGGATTTCTGTTTTCCTCTCTCTGTAGAGTATGCTTCGCAGCTTTGGATTCTGTGTTGATTATTAGGGTATGCACTATAGATCTACAATGGGTCGGTTCTTTACTTGTTTGATTGTAATCTTGAATCGTGTTCTTAGACCTAGCTATATGATCTCTGATCGATTGATATTTGTTGAGGGATTTTGGAACCTTGTAAGTGTGTCTTTGATTATTTGTGCTCTCGGTTTTCTAAGTGGGTAATTTTCCTTATGAATGCTTCAACAAGTCACCAATTCTTATGTTTTGGGCTTGAATATCTGGAAATTTATTTCCTGGCTTCCAAATTTCTGTTTTGTATTCTTTGTGAACAATTCCAAATCAATCTCTTTCTTGGCTTCCCATATGTAAATCTAAATTTGTGTGTTTTGTGGTAATGTGTTCTTTACTAGCAGGCAAGAAATGTCGGCATACGACAATGTGATTGGTGGTAAGCTAAAGCTAAAAGGGAAAGCTTTAGATGTGAAAGCAGGTGGAGTAAAGAAGAAGAAGAAACAGAGGAAACATGACGAACAAGCTCTTAAAATTACTGAACATGAACTCATACAAGGTAGATACAACCGCTTTATCCTCATAAGCATTGACTAAACTGTTTTGTAACATTCATGGACAAAAATAAAATTGGAATGTTTGCTGATTGGCTATATCGGGTTTGGTTATAGGAGAAAGCGCAGAAGCGTTGGGTAAATTGATTGAAGGAGATGAAGGAGAAGGCGAAGAAGCGGGTAGGAGTGAAAAGGCGAGCAAGGATGCGATAGTGCATCACGATGATGATCCCTTAACGCCTGCAGAAAGACGGTACATAGAGCAGAAGCAGAGATTGGATGTGCAGAAACTAGCTAAGGAAGCAAACAAGTCTCACCGTAACAAGATTGAGGATTTCAATCAGTATCTGGCTAACATGAGTGAGCACTACGACATCCCTAAAGTCGGACCTGGTTAATTTACAATCCTTCGTTGGCTTTTCTTATCAATTTGGCATTGTTAGATAACTACTGTTGGATGTCTGTTATGTTTATTCCTATAACTTCTCAATTATGTGATCATCACTCTCTAATGCCAAAAACACATTTCCCTGAAACTCTCGCAAGATTCTCAATTTCTAATTTTAATCTCAAGTTTTATGGGGCTTGAACCATGTCGTAATAAACTGATATTGTGTGCAATGTACAGCAACTATAATTTGAGGACAGAATCATAAACATAAGTATCAATATTACTATATCTTACCTTCAAAGCTCGTATAAACCCAATTGATTCTGAGTCGCTAATCAATATTTTCAAATGCAACAATCGCAAATAAACGAGTCAATCTCCAAAGGCACATGAATTGACGCAATAATAATACCAAAAGCCAAATGAAATGATGAACCCTCGAGGGTATTGTTGGACCTAACAGGTATCTCTCTTAATGAGTTTGAATATATATACCTTTCGTCTGTACCAATATAGAAATGAAATCATGGAGAGAGACGGGTATAATCTGGTACTCGCAGCCACACACTACACCCGTACACCAAGCAAATAACGTCGGGTAGTTGGTTTTTTAGTCCCACATCGATAATTGTATATGTGTTCGCTCTAACACAACCAACGTAAAACGCACGTCGGATCCATCTTACGGATCATACCATTCTCTGCCTATTGGCCAAGATCAAGTGTAGTATCCATATCTAGTCAAGATCAAGTGTGTTTATCATAGAATTAACCTTGGTTTAAGTCCGGTTTGATAAGTTAGTATTAACCAAAGTCCAAATCGAGTCTGAACGAAAGTAAAACCGCCAAACCGAAACTCGTGTTGATGGTTTTCTATGAAAGAAAATGTCGGGGAAGAAGAAGAGATGGGGGAAATGGGGAAGGCGATAGGATTGTTGATAAGCGGGACGCTTGTTTATCACCATTGCGCTAATCGAAACGCGACTCTTCTCTCCCTCTTCTCCGATGTTCTCATCGTTCTCTTATCGCCATTCTCGGTCTTCTTTTCCGTCAACTCAATGTCTCGTAAGATCCCAATTTCCGCTCTCAGAATTGCTGCAATTTTTTCTTGTTTTCAGTACTAGGATTTTTCTTTCGACCAACAAAAAAAAAAAAAAAAAAAAAGAGTATTAGGATTTTCCTGTCTCCGGTTTTGGAATTTCTTTGTTTTGACTGCTTCATCTGTTCAAATTCAATTTGAGTGTCCTTTTGCTCTCTTTACTATCAGATAATCGTGTGATGTTCAAGTTTTTTTTTGTGTTAGTATCTTGATTTGCTTAATCTGTGAATGCCTCCTATCAATGCATAATAAAGATTTGATGATCACTGTTTGGTATCTATATTCACCGTGTGAAAGACTATGATGTGAAGGGTACCTGTGGATCCATTAGAGTGGCAAATATCACAGGATACAGCCAGTAACTATGCTGTATCATTTGGTTATAGATGAAGTGGAATGATGCTTTGGACTTAGGATACTCTTAACTCTTATCCTATCAAAGAGAATGTAAATGAAAATGCTGTTTCTGACTCTATAGATTTCTTCTTTCTGCATCAGGACTGTGTTTGTTCTGTCTCTCCATGATCTGTCAGACTTCTCTTGGATTCAAGCAAACACCCTCAGAGGTCTGATATCTTTAAACCTGTTTTTCTTCTTCTTCATTTTGTCCTTTTTCCACCTTCACACACCATCATAACTTTGGATAGTTACATAACCACTCGTAAAATGCGAGGTGAAAGATGTAAACTTGTTAATTTAGAAACATTTTTTTTTGTAGTTAAAATTTGAATTCTTTATCAATCTTTACGAAAAGGAAGATAACAAAATAAAATTTGATGGTTCCAGGCAAAAAATTTGACAGTAATGACTGCAATGCAAGTATATCAAACCGGAATCCAAACCGGAATTGAGCGATTTCCAAAAGAAGCAAACCGAGCCCGGTACAGGCTCCGCCTCAAAACCCTTGGCCGATTTTCCCTTCGAAAGTCACAAACTTTCTACTCGAAAGCCCGTTTCATGGTTAAGGTCTTGGCGTGGAGGGTAAGATGCTATGGAGATGCAATTGGGTAAAGCCAAGGAAGAAAATCCTTAACGCACTCCGTTTCTCTTCGATTCACCGTCAGTTTTCTCCGAATCCGTCACTCACGCACGACAATGTCTATTCTCGTTTGCGAGAATCCCCTCCTGATCTAAAAACTTTGAATTTCTTCTTCTGGTGCGCCAAGCAAAACAATTACTTCCACGATGATCGAGCATTTGATCACATGGTCAGTGTTGTTGAGAAGCTAACTCGTGATTACAATGGCATTGATCGTATCATCGACGGATTGAAAACACTAGGTTGTGTTATAAAGCCTCGGGTTTTATTGCTATTGCTTGAAATCTTTTGGCGTGGTCATATCTATGATAAAGCCATTGAGGTTTATAAAAGCATAAATGGTTTTGGGTATGTGCCCAACACTCGTGCCATGAACATGATGATGGATGTTCATTTCAAAGTCAATCTTGTTGATCAGGCTCTGCAAGTTTTCGAGGGTATTCGTGTTCGGAATTTCTTTAGTTTTGATATTGCGTTGAGTCATTTATGTAGTAGAGGTGATTTGGTTTGTGTTAACATTGTTTTGAAGATGATGATTAGACAAGGTTTTTATCCCAACAGTGAGAGGTTTGGGCAGATTCTTGGAGTGTTTTGTAGAGCAGGCTGCTTTGCTCAAGGGTTTCAAGTGGTGGGATTGATGGTTTCTAGTGGAGTCTCTGTGTCTGTTCATGTTTGGAGCATGTTGGTTAGTGGGTTTTTTCGATCAGGAGAGCCACAAAAGGCGGTTCATTTGTTCAGTAGGATGATTCAGATCGGTTGCTCCCCGAATCTCGTGACCTATACTTGTTTGATCAAAGGGTTTATGGATTTCGGAATGGTTGATGAAGCGTTTACTGTGCTAAGTACTGTGCAATCCAAAGGTTTAGCTCCAGATATTGTTCTTTGCAATGTGATGATACACACATTCACAAAACTCGGAAGATTCGAAGATGCTCGTAAGGTTTTCACTAGTTTGAAAGAAAGGAATCTTGTGGCGGATCGGTATACTTTTGCTTCAGTGGTGTCTAGTTTATGTGTGTCTAGGGATTTCCAACTCTTTACTAGTATCGCCGATGGTACAAGAACAGAATTAGATCTGGTTAGCGGAAACTCGCTCTTACACTGTTTCTGCAAGGTTGGTAACACTTTTGAGGCGTTGAATGTATTACGCTACATGTCTAACCAAGATTTTGCTGTGGACTGTTATACATTTAGTGGATATCTTACTGCGCTTTGTCGAGGAGGAGCACCTGATAAAGCCGTTAATATGTATATAAGAATGATCAATAAGAAAATTTATCTCGATGCTCATGTTCATACTGCCATAATCGACAGTCTTATAGAGTGCGGGGAATACAATGTCGCGATTCATTTGTTCAGGCGATGCATCTCGGAGAAATATCCTTTAGATGTTGTGTCGTATACGGTTGCTATTAAGGGACTTGTGCGTGCGAAAAGGATCGATGAAGCGTGTTCTTTGTTATCGGAAATGAAAGAAGCTGGGGTTTTCCCGAATCGACGGACGTATCGGACTATAATCACTGGTTTGTGCGAGGAGAAAGAGAATGATAAAGTGAAGAAGATTCTATGGGAATGCATAGAGGAGGGAGTTGAGTTAGATCCTAATACTAAGTTTAAAGTGTTTAGTCTCTTGTCTCGATATCGCAGAGATGCTTCTGAATTTAGATGCGTTTTTGAGAAATGGATGGACAAGTTTGATGGTTCTGATTCATACGATGATGAATTATCAGTTTCTGTTGGCTGAATTTTGAGTGAACTGTATAATGTACAATTTGGAGCTGTAACTCTTTTATGTATTATAGAAAATAGAAATGAAATAGTCTAAACTCAAATCTTTTTAACTTTTCATTTTTCTAAGGTAATTGTACTAAAGAAATTGGTGTTCAATCCGGATAAATTGATTAGAATCGAATCGGAAAAACCCAATTAAGAAAACTAAATTGAATCAATTTTAATAGGTACATAATTGTCATATTCTTTCTAGGGATTTTTGCTATATTGACCCAAATTGAAAGGTGTTTTGTCCCACTAACCTAATAGAAAGTGTTTTTGTCCTTTTAACCAAACAATTTTTGAAATTCAATTTAGCTCTTGGAAAAAAATAAAAATAAAAATAAGTTTTTTATTTTCAAAAAATTAGAAATTTGGATTAATATTTTTTAAATATATGACGATCAGAGAAGAATAGAAAAAAGAATATTAGATTTAAGAAATATTTTATTAAATATATTAGTTAAGGAAAGTAAATAATCACAATTTATAAGATCTTAGATTTAAGGAAATAAAACTAATTTTGGTAGAAACTACCTTCTATCAACGGTAGAATATAGGTAAGATGTAGATGAATGCGGTAGAATACATCTGCTACATGGCGTAGAAGACAAGGCGAATGGTAGAAACTAGTTTCTCCATTTGGCAGCAACAAGCCAAATCGTGGAACTTGCTTTCTGCATTGCGTAGAAATAGAACAATTGGCAGAACGGAGGTTTCTTGCCGTCGCAAATTTGTGTTGTTTTGTAGAAAGTGCAATCTACCAGTAGATTTGACCTTGGTAGACGGAAAAAAAAAATATTTTTCTAACACTTTTTTTAATAAAAAAAAATATTAACATGAAACTATATAGCTTCTACATAACATTTTTGATTTTTTCTTATTTTAAAACATTATAAAACCTATATATTTTTAGTTTTCAAAGTTTATTAAAGGATAATTTAAGGAATTGACACAAAAATGTGTTAGGTTAGTATGACAAAACACCTTCCAATTTAAGTCAATTTAGTAAAATTCCCTTCTTTCTATCAAATAAAACTAAAAAAGGAATCGCGCGTTCCATTTTTCATATGTAAACACTCTTCCGCCGTCTTGGATGTCTAATTCGGCTGGAATTTTCTGATTAATAGTTAAGTTGACAAAAAAACAAAAAAAACTAAAAAAGGAATCGCTTGTTTTGTTCCTCACTAATCACATTTGTTCCTTATAATACGTTTTTCCCATACGCACTGTAATCTCTTATTTCATTTGTATCGCACCGTCTAATCTGTTGTACCATTCATAGTCTTAAACTGAAATCTTACAAAGATGCAAAATGCAGAAATTGAAAACAATAAATACATAAGGGGATAACAACAAAGCTATTAGACAGCGAATCCAAAGAAGATTTTGGACGTGTGTCAAAATAGACTTCAAAAGATAGATCAAACGGTTTGAATCATAGACAAAACCGAAAGCTTCTTAACAAAGGCTTCAAAATCGATTGCAAGCAATTCATTCTCCAATTCTTTTGCCATCACCGGCAAATGAACTTCAATAGCTGCTTTAATGGTTGAGCTTTTGTGAACACACTCCATACAAGTGGTTGAGATAAATCTCTCCTTGAAGGAAAAAATTATAGAGACGTAACCAAGCTTTAACATGCTCGTTACCATTCATAGTCTATATATCAATCATTGGTGCCCAAAACATCAAAACAATTAAGAAATAAAAATAGCATGGAAATTGGGAAAATAGATTGGAAAAAGAAAAAAATGTGAAGGATATTTTAACAGAAAAAATATTTTATCTCCAAACTCTAGTTCCAACTTTTATTCTTTCATGTCAAATCTAACGATGCATGGTTCGAATATGTGCAGGTGTGAGGGTTTTGACAAATCTACAAATCTGAGAATCGAGCGCGTGGCTTTCACGCGCGGCGATTCTACAAACCTAAACTACCGTCAAATCTTCCGTCGTTACTCGCCTTCGCTCGCCTCTTCGGTTTCGGCTATGGTCGGAACTGTGAGAGGGCAAATCTGATGGATGTTCTTGATTACTCTGCGGCACAAGTGTTTCCCTAGATCTACGAGATTTGTTCTGTTTTCTGCGGCGAGGAGATGGAAGTCCGTTGCTCGTGACGGCCGTGCTCTAGAGATTGGGATTCTCTCCGCCGTGATGGTTGGCTTGTCGATGGTCACTGTCATTTGCGGGGAATAGCTAGGATCTCGCTCTTGCCTCACGTTTTTTCGACCAACGAGATCTGCTTCGCAGATTTATCTCCTCTCTAGCGTCACCGATGACGGAGATCGCTTCATCCGGTAGTGGAGCTGCGCCTGCTTGTTGTGATAAGTCTCTATGTCTGTTACGGTTTTGCCCCTTCTAGGCTTGCTTGGAAGCTCCGCTGCGCGTCTACCTTCGCCTATGGTGGTTTGGTTACTTCTCTGTTGGTTGGTGTTGCTCGAGGCGTTAGCTTAGCCTGTGGTGAGTAACTCATGTCGTCACTGGAAGGTACATGTTTCTCATTATGGGTTTGTGGCATAGGAATTTCTAGCGGTTGTGGTGACTCTTAAGCTGTTAGTGCCTCGATTCCTTTGTCCAGCCTAGCCTGGTTTTGTTTTCAGAATAGTGTGTTTGCTCTGTCCATCGCGGTTCTTTGTGTGTAGTTGGCCTGTAGATATGTGCGCTTCTCCCTTGGTTCTTTTTGTTAAACAGTGGCAAGTCCTTTGGGAGTGTGGCCATGGTGGCATCTCAGGTGTGAGTTCTCCTCCATGAAGATCAATTGATGTCCTTAGCTCTCCTTATGGCTTGGTATAAGGTGTTGTTGTAACGCCCCCGTTCAGGATCAGGTCAACGCTGACCCAAAACCCGACCGAGGATGCTACGTTTGCGCACTTGGCCATCCGTTCCGAGGTTCCAAAAACTCATTAAAGAACCCTAGACCAAACGTCCAAGTATGCATTTCCTATCGAACATAAACCAAGGCTTTTCAACCCGATTTATGATCGATAGTTGGTTCGTCCTGGACTAGGACTAGTATCATATGTAACCCAAGCTTTAAGCAAATACTTCATTTATACATACTTATACTTAAGGTTTACAATAGTTACCAAAACATAGATATTTGCCGGCTTCAAGCCAATGCTCAAAATAACATTTCTACATATTAAATACATACACGTTTGCAAAAAGGCAGACGATCTACACCAACTTTCCTAAGCTCCTCCAGCCCGACTAAAATCTCACTATTGGTTACCTGCAAAACAAATGAGTCGTGAGCACTAATTGCTCAGTGAGTCAAGACTCTCCTAACATGCAACAAATAAATTCCCAACCCAAACCCAAAATAACAATCAACAAGCAATCAACAATAATAAACAGAGAATGCACATGCGGAAATGATAATTAAAACATAACACACTCAGAGGACCTCTTACCGCAGTCCTCTTTTAAAGTAACATGTTAGCACACAAAAACCTAAATAAAGCCAATTGACAACTTCCTTCCAATGTTCCTTTTACCTCACTCGGCCTTAACCACCAAGGCTAAAAGACCAGTGATCCGACTACTGTAATACCACGGCCCAAGGCTGCAATCCCGTCTCTCCGTGGATTACATCGGCAGAGTCACGGCCCAAGGCTGCAATCCCGTCTCTCCGTGACTCCCGATACATGGAAGCGTCAACCGCTCTCTACTAATGTTAGAAAGTTAGAACGTTACATGATCCTCTTGATCACTTGCAACGCTAAACCACAAACACAACACAAAAAAATACACAAGTTAACATAAATCAATTGGTGGCCGTTAGCATCAAGAACAACGAGTGTCTTTCGGTCACCTACGTTTCCTTGTGTTAACAAACCATACCATGCAAATAAAGAGTTAGTATAAGATGAGTACGCAGCCTTAATAAGGACATGCGTAGCCGTTAAGGGCTATACGCACCCGTTTATGGTCTTACGCTACATCTTTATATCACTCCACACAAGCATGGTAAAACATAATATCAAACTTTCTCTTGAACCCTGCATCCACAAAGGTTAGTAGCACCTACACACAATCATCACAAGAAATATGCAACACACATTCACACAATCATGCAACACACATTCACACAATCATGCAAAACAATAAAATCAAACACTTAAACTAAAATCAAACACTTAAACTAAAATCCTAAAATCCTAGCATGAACCTCAACGGTTATCAGCATAAAGATAAACAAGCATGACGCTCTATTTGTTTTGCAGTAAAGCAACAAACATAACCATGACTCACCTTTACTCTATGAACGGTTAGGATTTGGATTCGACTAAAGATCTAGAATGAATCTTCCTTCTCTAAAAACGGCCAGAGCTTAGGCTAGATTATCGACTAATCTTACTTTTACTCGATGGTCTAAGATGATAGAATAGAGTGGATAAAAACGTGGACAAGAACTCGGGTTTTCTAAACCGATTTTAACATAGGTTCGAAGTGGTTTCTAAAGTGATTTTGGTAGAGGTTCCCACGTTTTTATGAAGAGAAAAGGAAGCTCTAGGTTCCTATATATAAGCTTAGGCAAGCAGCTGAGTCAGCAGGGCTTTGACGTGCTTGCGGATTTGTCGTGCTTCCGGTTTGTCGTGCTTCCGCTGACTCGTTGCACACGGTCACGACACCTCGTGCTTGCAGGATTTGTCGTGCTTCCGATTTGTCGTGCTTCCGCTGACTCGTTGCACATGGTCGCGACACCTCGTGCTTGCGGGATTTGTCGTGCTTCCGACTTGTCGTGCTTACGAATTTGTCGTGCTTCCGATTTGTCGTGCTTCCGCTGACTCGTCCCACAAGGTCGCGACACCTCGTGCTTACAGGATATGTCGTGCTTCCGCTGACTCGTCTCACACGGTCGCGACACCTCGTGCTTACAGGATTTGTCGTGCTTCCGCTGACTCGTCCCACACGGTCGCGACACCTCGTGCTTACAGGATTTGTCGTGCTTGGACAAACCCAATCACCTTGGACGTTTCTTCGTCCAAAGGTAAGTGACGTTTCTTCATCCGAAGGTAACGCTGGTGACTAACCAACCAGGCAGACACCTAGCTTAGTCACCGAGGTGCTTAACTAGGTTTTGGCCAAAAACTATCGGACTGATCCGGCCATCAAATCAGGCTTTGCCGAGGCACGGTTAGACCTAAGAGAGGGTCATTATAGTTGTTACGGCCATCGGTGGTGGTTTGTTAACGATCCTTCCTTGCTTCTCCTTATCTCTTGTTTGTTTGGGTATTGCTTGGCATGGTGTTTCTTGTTGCTTGATGAGGATGGAGTTGTGTTTTGGTGGTCTGCACAGAGTCGGGTTGTAATTGTTTTTGGATGTTCAGAGGCTTGAGGATATAGTAAGGCTTGTTGGTGTCCCTTGTTTGGCTTTTGGAGGGTGAGCGATCAGGTACATTCAATCGAGTTAGGGTGGTTTCTTGCTTGGGTTAGCTCATGGTTTAGTCGTCTAAGTCGCACTCACACGATACGAGAGGAATCGGTGAACGAGGGCTCTGGATATGAACCGTTGACGACCCACTCACGGGCCATCGCGAAATGCTTCAAGTGCTTCGGGACTTCCCTTCCTTTGCATATGTTTGCTTATGCAACCTCTTATCGGCTATCAGACTCGGAAAGATCAAGAGCATCGTCATCGCTTCGTATCATTCCATTGGCATTCGTGTTGATGTCGAGTGTAACGGACCGAAAACCGGTTTGTTTTATGTTCTCATGTTTTTGCTTTTTTTGCCATGAGTTCATATCATAGGTTTACAATGAACTTTGTAATCCTAAACTTTTTCATTTTGAATGAAATATTTACAATTTAGCAAAATAAAATAATATATATATATATATATATTTTTTAATAAAATATATGTGCAGGTGTTTGGTTATTTAAAGGTGCGTGGAATGAGAGAACATTAAAATCCACTTTATAGATGCAGGAGTATCATCTCTTTTCTCCTAAAACTCGTTATGCTTTGAAACATGTTTAAGATACAATTTTTTAGCTACATAAATTAGATAGTATAATAAGATAAAGAAGGATAAATGATTTACAAAAGAAAACAATTTCTTGTATCATATAGATGTCTCTTAAAGAAAAAGATTGAGTGTATAGAAAATAATTATATTGTCTTATGATTTCGAACAATAATAAAATTTATATAAGATCAAATGTACTCATGGTTTATTACAAAAAGATCTAATTCTAACATCAAATTAAACGGATAACTTGACTTTCATATGACACAGAACAAACAAACAAACAAAATGTACATAAGAAGTATACTAAAAAAAGAACAAACAAACAAAATGTACATAAACATTAGTCCATTTTAAAGAAAAACAAATAAAAAAGTACATTATTTTTCCTGCCATTTGAGTACGTGCCCCGGCGGGCTCCAATATCTTTTTGTAAACCAAATTCCATCCGGTCTAGCAATCCATGAACGTAGTTACCACATCGCGCATTTTTTGTATGATATGCTTCAAGATTGTAATGAAACTTCTGGTTAGGCCCGTGACTGATAACACAATACCATGCTGTCTTTTCTGGCCAACCATAATCTTTAAAGTTAATGATATATGGAGTTTCATTAAAAGTTTGTTTGTGAGTATTTATACGACCGTGATTATTGCGACAATAAATGTCGAGAACTCTACCAGGAGACAATTGGTTATGAAAAACTACATGGTTTCTTTTGCAAGCTTCATTTAACCTGAAATACATAACTGTAGTTAACATCAAAACTATGAAATTGTTCATGTTTAGGATCTAAGATATTGTTTGGAACAATAAAAACGAACATCAGCGTAAAATATTTATAATTTTTGTGGGGGTAAACAGTTTTTCATTTTTTAGTAAGTAAGCTATTTATGGCCTAGCCAAATTTAAACACAAAGTAATTAAACATCTGGTCGGACGATAATTTAGTGTTGAAAAGAATGGTTGACCACTATAATGTACCCAAAAACAAACAAAAATTCAAAGATCTTATAAGAATCTTGCAACTGTATTAAACCATGTGGTAGTGGTAGTATCAAATCATCTTTGAATAGGATACATATAATGATATCAAAATAAATTAATGCAATGATAGACCAATTTTGTTTATAGTCCAAGAGATTCGTCGTTTCTGCTAGTTGAGTTTCAGGGGTATGTGGTATGATGTTTCGACAAATGGCTAGTGCGCTTTGCAACTGTTTTGTCGACAATGTTCCAATGGCTAGTGAGCTTTGCAATAGTTTATATTTGTGATGTGACAAATTTCAATTTTTATAAAGATAACCATGTTAAATAATCGTAAGAGAAAAGAAACATAAATATATACTTTAAAGGGTAAAAAAGATTACAGATTACACAGAGAGAAAATGGTACAAGCCTAACTAACAACAACTAGTCTTATTGGATATTGGAATTAGTAAAGAAACTTAGTCTTTCCACTTGGTCCGGTCTAAAGGATTGTCCGAGGTCGACAATCCAAAAAGGCCTGCAAAACTTGAAGAAGAAACCCAACAAAATCAGAAACTATACAAGGAGGATTCATTGATATAGAGAGTAAAGTGTAAACTCACCGAGCGAGTAGTGCGGTATTAGCCTTCCTCGTCCTCGGAGTGAGACTCGGTATTTGAAGTCGTCTCGTTCTTCAAACGAGGTTGTACACCTAATAAACCCACACATACCAAAATCAATTCCATTTTGAATCGATAACTTGATAATTCTCTATATAACACTAGCTCATCAATCTCCTCTCGAATTCGATTCAAAATCTTGGCAGACCAAATCGGAAAGCAATAGAAGAAACCTTTAAGGAAATAATCAGAGGAAGGCCATCCGTGAGAAGAATTGGTGGAGATCGATTCTTCGTCGGTTAGAGGATTCGCCAGCTTCGCTACGAGCTGAGCAATTCCATGAGATTGAGATCCAGATCCTGGAGGAGGGACCCAATACGAAGCACCGGGAACAAACGGGAGCCAATCAGGAGCAGATCGGCGTACAAATATCCGGTGAACGGCGTCTTCCAGCTTCTGGATTAATGGATCCGACGGCGATTGAGAGGCGGAGGTGTCGATTTCGTACAGATCGCCGCCGTGGCTAGGCCGACGATCGGAGGATTGAGATCGGAAGGAAACGAGTTTCGATGATGCAGCTCCGGTGAATCGGGATTTACAGAGAGAAAGTGATCGAGCCATGGATATGACGAGTTTTGGGCTTGCTTCAACGCTGTAATTAAGATAAGACTAGAGTTTTGGGATCATTTTCTCCTCTTTTTATCGTCATTATTTTGGGATTTTTTTCTTTTTCATACCTTCTTTTATAGTTATTTACCTACTGCAATTTTTTTGTTTTGATGTTACTTTTTGCCGACTTCTTTCAATAACATGGGCAACCACGGAAATTAGGAATCCCATGGTTAGAATTAATCCTAGGGGCGTATAAGATAAGGTTAATCGATTGGTGAATTTTACTTTGGAGCCTTTTTTTTTTTTTTTTTTTTGGCATGGAAACATTTCAGATTGTAAAATATATCGTTTACCTCAGGACGTAGTCAGAGCATCTGTAACCATAAGTTTTTGACTGGTTTCATATATTAAACAATGAATAAATAGTAGACAAAAGGAAGAAAGAGACAAATGAACATCTCAAAACTCTCGTTTTATTGAGACGTTTCTTTTGGGTTTGAATAACTTTTTGTCAAATGTCATTGTCTAATTAATTGAGCTTATTTTTCGGTAATTAAAATTTAAATGAATAATAAATTTATTTTAAAACTATTTCTTAAGAGACTCCTTCAAAAACTCATGGTTGTAAATGCTCTCAGGCTCATTGGATAAAATCCTCTCTCTTTTTTTTGCTAAACCATTTTCAAACTAAAACAAAAAAAATCCAAAATTTAGCATTGTTTGCATTATCTGATCTCTATTTTCATCTTGTGATTTCGAAGATGGTTTTAGTTTGTCAGGTTAATTACAGTGTCGATTGGTCTTTTTTTTTAATATATTATTGGATACTTTCGGTCAACATATACTCTTAGAGACCAAAAATGGTTTAGGTAAGAACCATAACTCAAGAATTATGGTTCATGTTATTAAATCCTATCCCAATTTTGACATCAACCTGCTGAACAAAGTAAAATCTAAATTATTTTATTAATATCCGCATAAACAAAGGAAGAAGGACAATAAGACATGTGACGTGGTCGTTGTGTAAAGAAAAACCAGTCGACAAAAGAAATCAAGACAAAGCATGAGATGTGGCGATCCTCCTCCGAAACTGCGTCGTTTCGCTCCCCACATGAGTCTGAAAGCGACGATGGTATTTAAAGTTCCTCAGTAGTACTCTCCGTCTCTCTGCCGGAAACGCTCCTCTTCACTCTTTCTTTCACCGCTTCCGCCGCATCACACGCCACCTCTGCCGCTGATCTAGCAGCTTCCTCTACCGTATCTTTACTATGCCCGAAACTCCTTGTGACCGCCTCTTTCATCTTCTCTCCAGTTCCCATCGCTGGATCATCTTTTCCTCTAAAACTACATAAAGGTGAAGAAACAACATGCAATGAGAATTTAAATAAATGTTCCGACACGTACCTTTGGTCCATAATCTCTTCGATTCTAACCAGAAACGTACCAGATATAAAGTAATTATCTCAAAAACCTAAAATCTCATAGCAAGACCGCTCTAAAACATAGGCAAATGAAATTATAGATTCGGACCTCATCTTTTTAAACTTAAATTTATCAAAAAATCATTAAGAAAGGAACACATATATGAAAATAGCACTGGATCGGCTATGTCTCATATTTATGATCGGATTCTTGATCTCGGATATTTCATTTTCGATGATCATCTTAAAAAAAAATAACAATCCAGTGTCTACTTACTCTATGTTTGGAGGGAAAAAACGAGAGTGACCACGACCCAAAGTCTCTTTGAGTTTCGCCCAGTAGTCATTACCAGACTGTTTCATTCTAGATAACCAAACCGTCGTCGTTTTAGCTTCCGCCGGGACCGCTCTCTGATAATCGACATCACCTGAAACCTTCACTGAGAATACAAAGAGGAAGAATACAACTGAAAATAAGCATAGCAAGTGAAAAACTTGTCCAGGCTTAAATTTTCCAGCCATGTTATTTTAAAATGTTTTTTTTTTTTGGTATTCTCTGTTTTCTCTCTGCTTTTAAATACTGTGGTAAGTGAAAGCGATAAAACTTGTCCAAGAGAAAATATTACAGAGCTTTTTCGTTTGCTAAGCGAGTCGGCGAGTAAAGACATGGTGTAGACACTGACCACGTGTCTAACGCGTGAACTAGAAAACGACAACTTCGAGACGCCGACACGTGTTATTGTCTAACACTATCAGTTTCAGATTAGTTTCGTTTTTTTTTTCTTCGTGTCAGACTTACTCAGACCCGACCGGTTAATTAATTAACCGTAAAGTCTATTGGTTTTGGTTATTACAACGTAAATCAGTTGGTCCGTCTTTTAAAGTTTCGTGATTAAAAAATAAGTTAAATGACGATACCTAAACACATCGTTTTAAATACATTATAAAGTCTACAGAGCATAAAGACAGGTAACCACGTTTTTGTGGTTATTCCTAGATATTTTAAAATCAAGAGCCAGACTCAAAATTGCTACTTTACTGCTTTAAATATCTAAGGTTATTTTGTAATACAATGGTGTTTTCTTTCGTATTGCTTCAATCATTATAAATGAGTTACATTATTAGCTATTACGTGTCTTTCGCGCGTCAAGATTTCGCATAATGCATACCAATGAATGATATCACATGTCTTTGAAAAAATGCACCTAAATTTTAATAGGTGATGTAAACCTAATTAGTAAATATTTGTTAAATTAAAATTAAATTAGTTCGCTAGAGGTTGAATAGGGGGTAATAGATTGACTAACCATTTTCGATGTGACAAATCATTATTTCGAATATTACTTCGCTTGGAAGAAAAGCTTTTCCAATAATTAACCAAATCGACAAAATAAAACTAACCAATAACATGTCAGGCGTGAGGGGAAAACCATTTTATTCGTACGTATTGCCAACTTACCAACGAAAACAAAATATTGACAAATCTAATCACCAAACTGATATTAGCATACACATATGCTTGACCAGATAACACACATGAACGAAAGAAAATTAAGGAAACACTAATAACCAAGTGGGTGGTAAATCGTCTAGTGATTTTGAGAGTGAGTAAAAATTAACGGCTATTAGATCAAATCATATTTGATTTTTTTTTGTCATATGAATATATATATATATATATAAAGAAAAAGGGATTGTGTTTTTTTTACAAGGCTATTTAGCTGGAATTGAAGGGTAAAAAAGCTAAATTTTCAAACCAAAAACAGAGAAATGATCGGTTTAAACATCAGACATAACCTACACCATCTAATTCCAAATGATTTAACCAAAAGAGAGCGCCAACTGCTATATAGGACTGAGTCATATAGTCCTGGACAACGCTAGCATCTATTCTCCAAGCTATGTGATTCGAAGCTTTAGTTTCGATGCGATTCAAAACTCGCCTAAATTCCAAATCGTGCCAAGAGAAGGATGGCCAAACCTGAGGTCTTTTCAAAACATTAACAAAGTCAAAAGAACAAGTATCAAAGAGAACTTTAGAAAATCTATGAACTACCATGCACTCAAATGCCCACAAATGTGTTTGGATCTTTGCTTCCTCCAAAGTGGAAACATTTGTGAAGGTTCTTCTACTATGCAATAGAATTGAACCCGAGCTATCTCTAACAGTCCAAGCAGCTCCACAAGAGCTTTGAACCTTGGACCACTCATACCCTATATTACATTTTAAGTAACTAAGAGGCTGACGGTCTCTTTCATTTCTTTTTCACCCAAATTTTCTTTTGAGGAACTCTTAGAGCCTCCTTTTGATCAGTTGAGTGTGTAAAGAACCAATGCTCAGATTTTTTTTTGGCTTTCTCAACAACTTTAGTAGCCAAAAAAACTCTACCTTAAAAGAAAGGCTCATTTTTGTTTTTCCAAATATACCAAAGTAGCCAAAGAAAATATCTTTTAATATCGACTTGGCCATGTTTAGAAGGTAATGAATGTTATCAACTAAATATATTATTTATAGTGGTCAAAAACTGCATTATATGAACCATGCATATTGTAGAAGCCTATAATAAGTATTAAATCCATGATCCACCGTTAGAACAAAATGTTTCAACTTTCAACTAAATATATTATTTGCTAGTTTAGTTTTTTGCTAAACAATCTTATTTGCTAGTTTGACAAGTTCTTTTTATATATACACTAGATTAAGGCCCGTGTTAATATGCGGATAATCGTATTAAACATTATTCATAGAAATATGTTAATTTTAATTAATAATCCGTTGAATTACTAAAATATTTTGAAATACTATTTAAACATGAATCTTATATCATTAGATGTAAAACTTTTATCTTAATTTTCGTGTTTTAATTCATATCATGTGGATCATATATATATATATATATATATATATATAAGTGTAATTCAACTCATATTCCTAATAACAAAGAAAAAAACTATATTCTTATCCATAATGCATATATAATAGTTATGTGATAAAATCGTAAGAAAATACAAATAACGTAAAGTTAAATTAATAAAAAATGTAATGTTAATAATCTCATAAAACCTATAAAATTGTTTTAACAATAAATATATTGTTATTATCTTCTTAACTTGTACAATTTTTATTCCATACAATTTTCTTTTAAAAAAATAAAAGAGACCAATACTCTTTTAAGTAGAATTTTTTTATCTTTTGTAATATTCTAGAGTTATGTATGTTGAAAAGTGTGTTTAAAGTTTTTTTGTGTTCTTTGACATAGTTGTGGATATCTTAAAATTTTAAATTTAAATATCTATACCGTTTCTAATTATTTTATGTGTATATATTCTATTGTTTTATTACTCTTTTATTATTATTATTCTTTCGATTTTTTATTTTTACGATTAATATTCTCTTTAAGTCAATGTTTTCTATTTATATTGTCCATCTGCCTTTGTTTACGACTTATATTCTTTCAACTTTTATTAGTTTTCATAAGTAGTTTAGACTATTAAATTTTTTTTTATTTTTTTTTAATTAGTTTAGACTACTAAAATATTTCTAGTTATCCAATTAAATTGGACTGTTAACAATTTTTTTTTTTACAATTTGATTAGTTGCTTAACAATTATTTTGTTTGTTTTCTATTTTTTTTAGAAATTGTCATTTTTACAATTTGGTTATTTACTTAACAATAATTTTGTGTCTTTTTCATTTTAATTTTACTTTTTATTAATTAATTTTAATATTTAACATATGTCATCATCTCAATCAATATTAGACACGTGTCATAATTTCATGAATTACAATTTTGCTTACATGTCGCGTTCTTATCGAAAGAAGTCTCCTTTATATAATCACAATAAAGCGTAACAAAAAATAAATAACTATGATATTTTAATATTATTGTTACTTATTACTGTTGTAGAAGAACAAAATAAAGATGACATATGCCTGGATTATTATAGCTATATAAACTTGGTAATATGTAGAATTAAAAATAGAAAAACGAACTAAGTTACAAGGATTAGGTGGAAATAATGATTAGATGGCAATGTTACATATTCTAATCGAATGATTAAATCTTGTAATTAAATACATCTCTTTTTCTTATGTCGACATAGAATTTAAATTCTTGTAACAAAAAAAAAAAAGAAACAGAGTGTTTCTTCTTCCTTTTTTTCTCTCGGTTTGGTGGACAATAATAAAAAAAATCTGAGCCCTTTTAGAGAGAGAGAGAGACTGAGACAACTCATCAGTTGTTGCGGCCAAAGAGAGATCGAGATCGAGATCCACACGACGGGGAATAGAGCTTCACCGGGCATGGGATCTTGTCTTCCTCACTTTTCCTTTCGTTTCGTCTTCTACTGTCACTCCCACAATAGCAACTACTTTTCCTGATTTTACCTACGTTTTCTCGGAAAATTACACTCTCTCAGGTACGAATCGACCCTTTTTGTCTCTTGACATTTTCCTTGATTCGATGATCGTTTTTTAATCACTTTTTCATTTTCGGCTTTGTACCAATTTCAAATGACGAGTCCACCGATCTCTTGGGAATTGCTCTTATCAACAAATTCCATGATTTGACTTCATGGGCACTCGATTTTTGTTTAAAGACTGTAGGAAATCTTTTGTTAGATTCCAACTAGTCAAACTTAGTTACCGGAAAAATCGTTGTTAAGAGACTTAGAGATCTGAGCCTATTGTTAGTGGTCCAGTTAAAAGTAGTGATGATGCCTGTACAAATGGCTGATTAACTTGTCGGTATAGGTCCTTGAAGCTGTTTCTTTTGTGATTTGTGGTTATGGTATTTGCCCATTGTTTCACCTGTCACAATCTCAATCTCAGTATTTATTATTTTTTTCTTCATTATTATAATGTTGTTATGTCTTATACATGTGAAGCAGTATGCATTTTGGTCAGCTTCTCATTTCGTCCTGTGTTTGTTTATGTAGGATTTGAATATTCTTAGGTATCAACTTAGTGTTTGTGTTGTGCTCTTTGAGAAACTTACTCTGGGTTTTCTTCTAAGTAACTAAAAATGGGTTCGAGATACCCATCTCACCAGCTCGGTAATGGGCTATTCGTGTCTGGTCGGCCTGAGCAACCCAAAGAAAGGCCTCCAACAATGAGCTCGGTAGCTATGCCTTATACGGGTGGCGACATCAAGAGATCAGGAGAATTGGGCAAGATGTTTGATATTCCAACTGATGGGACTAAATCAAGGAAATCTGGCCCTATAACTGGTGCTCCTTCAAGGTCTGGCTCATTTGCAGGGACTGGACAATCAGGTCCAGGTGCTCCTATTGCCACTGGTCGTATGTCTGGGTCTTTAGCTTCTGCTGGCTCAGTTTCAATGAAGAAAACCAACTCTGGACCTTTGTCTAAGCACGGAGAGCCTTTAAAGAAATCATCTGGCCCGCAATCTGGTAGTGTAACACGGCAAAATTCCGGTCCTATTCCTATTCTTCCAACTACAGGTCTCATAACCTCTGGGCCTATTACATCAGGCCCTCTGAATTCATCGGGGGCCCCAAGAAAGGTTTCTGGTCCTCTAGACTCTTCTGGTTTGATGAAGACACATATGCCTTCTGTTGTCCACAACCACGCTGTAACCATTCTTGGTCCAGAAGATGACTTTTCCTGCCTGAAGAGCTTCCCAAAGCCTGTGCTGTGGCTGGTTGTTCTTATATTCGTAATGGGGTTCCTTGCCGGAGGCTTCATTCTTGGAGCAGTTCACAACCCAACTCTCCTGATTGTTGTTGGCATCTTGTTCACAGTTGTTGCTGTACTTTTTATTTGGAATATTTTTTGGGGGAGACGCGGTATCATAGATTTCATTGCTCGTTATCCTGATGCTGATCTTAGAACTTCCAAAAATGGTCAATACGTGAAGGTCACTGGGGTAAGTATCCTTATGCCAGTCGTACAATTTGTTTTTTTTTCTCCTTCTATTACTTGTTTACTTGCTGGAAATGTGAATTTGGCCTATGATCATCTGATAAAACAATACAAGGCTGCAACTGAGAGAAGTAGCATTTTTGCATGTGCTAAAATAAGAATAGAAAGCAGAGTCTTACTTAGTTGAAATAGTGGAGTAAAACATGTCTTGAATGGATAGAAGCAGAGATTGCATTAGCTATTGGTGAATGCATCTGTAATATTAGTTTGCTATGTTTATAACCTTGATTCTCATTTTATTGTTTGAAGGTGGTTACTTGTGGTAATGTGCCGCTTGAGTCATCCTTCCACAGAGTTCCCAGATGTGTGTACACATCGACATGTCTATATGAGTATCGTGGATGGGGTTCAAAACCAGCCAATTCATCACATCGTCGCTTTACATGGGGACTGAGATCAGCAGAGGTTAGTGATTCCCCAATACTTTCATTTTCACAGAAGAAATGTTATATTATCTTCATCAACCGCATCAAATACACTTTTGTGGCAGAGACATGTGGTGGACTTTTACATCTCTGATTTCCAATCTGGGCTCAGAGCATTAGTCAAAACAGGAAACGGGGCTAAGGTAACGCCTCTAGTCGATGATTCTGTTGTCATCGACTATAAGCAAGGAAGCGAGCAAGTCTCTCCAGACTTTGTTCGGTGGTTAAGCCAGAAGAAACTATCAAGCGATGATCGAATAATGCGACTCAAAGAAGGGTAATGAACAAAACACTTTAATTACCAACCTCTAAAGTATTTATTAGAAGCTTTGATTTTAATTCTCTTTGTCGGGTTTCAAATTCAGGTATATAAAAGAAGGAAGCACAGTGAGTGTGATTGGAGTGGTACAGAGAAATGATAATGTGTTAATGATAGTTCCATCATCTGAGCCACTTGCAGCTGGCTGGCAATGGAGGAGATGCACATTCCCAACAAGTCTTGAAGGAATTGTATTAAGATGTGAAGACTCATCGAACGTTGATGCAATACCGGTTTAAGTCATCATCATCATCATCATCATCAGAGTTTGGGTTCATGAAACATTTTTTCATGAATCTGGTAAAAAATGTGTTCTTCCTGGTTGGTACGTTTGGTGGTGGGTGGTTGGTTTGGTTGTAGTTTTTATTTTTTCTTCATTATTCTCTTTCAATTTATTTTTTCGTTCTCCCAGTTATTACGGTTAGAATGATGGTCATGGTCAAGGTGATGGTGATGGTGATGGTGATGGTGATGGTGATGGTGGTGGGTGTTGTTTCATATTCCTAAGATGAGCTAATTGTTTTCTTCTTTTCCCTTTGGTTTGTATAGCTCTTTTAAGTCAATTCTTTTTTCGATAGAACTTGTGTCCTTTTCTCAAGGTGTTATATGTTATGATGTCTAAATCTTTCCTTTTGTGAAAATCAAAACCCACTTTGGTGTTCTTTTGAAACCTAATTGTTTTCTATTCATTGATGTTATGCCCTATGCTATTTGGTATACTACTTCACTAATTATCTGATTTGAGTGAGTTCCCTCAACATTGTCATCATTTGGAGCAAATAATAAATGAAAGGCACTTGTTTTTTATTATAAAGAAATTTAGGTCCAAAAACCAGTCTTTTACAGACAACAAAAACCTAAAACTACAAACTCAAACAACAACAAAATCTTCCTTTTAAATCAGAAAGGTCACTGAAAAGAGTTTCTTTCCCAAACGAATGGGATAACTTGAAACACCCGCAAAGGAGGCATTGAACTAATCAACATAACAATCTATTTTTGTTTGTTTGTTTGCTTCTCAACGCATGAAAGGGACTAACCAACGCATCTCTGCTCCATTTCCATTAGCCAAATAGTATATTTTCTTCCAGTTTTCTTCTGAGAATACTTCACGTCTGACTAGTCTTTGCCTGCAACAAAAGCGTATGAAGCATGTTCGTGAAATCAATATTCGCATTAGGCCGGTTTATTGTACTCAGGCAGGTAAAGATAATGATGATCGGTAGAGAATTAGAGAGTTGAGTATTACTATTGTTATCTACTAAAGACAGCAAATTTGTTCCATGTAACTCACCGAAGGTAGTAATAGCAAACAGCTTCTGCTTCTTCTAAACTATAACGAGGGAAATCCTGACGAGCATCAGCTGGAACATCTGGCAAGTCTTTACGTAGCTTTCCTACTGCTGTTGAATGTGAGAATGCACCAATCATCATATCATCATGCATCATGCTTCTGAAAGCATTCACCTGCCAAATGAATTGTGGAAATTGGGGTGGGTTATTGTTTGTTTGTCTGAATCCAGATAGAATTCTGAAGAGAGATTTACCGTTGTAAGTTCTCTGGCATGTATAGGTCGGCAAGCACGTGGCTTTACGGGCTCCTCAAACTCACTGAATGTAAACCAACTGTTATACTGAAAGACAAGTAAAAGCCCAGAAGCAAGCAGCATTAACATTAGTAAGAAAGAGGCAGCTATAAAACAACAAAAATCATAGTAGACGAAATAAGGTATCATAAAAGGGAAATTTGGGAACTAACTTGATCAATTGCAATCAGCACTGGTACATCTTTCACGAGTGAGAGTTCTTTCCTAAGCCTCACCAGCACATGAACAGCTGCATGCGTGCTCTTAATCCCCATTTGCACAAGGTCATACAGAGTTGAATCCTCTGGAATCGGCATAGTACCTGCTCCTTTCAAGTATCCTACACCCGCACCCTCTCCAAGCACGATGGGATCATAGATGTGGCACCGTAACTCTTTTAAGCGGGATTCATTGAACTTGACAAAATCCTACAGAAATGAAGTTCATCAATAAATGCCCTTAACTAGGAGTGAAGCCATTCCCAAAGAGAAGGCACGTGAGATCTTGCCTTGAGAATATTCTCAGCTTGTAGAGGAGTGTCCCAAAAACCTGTAAGTGGATTCTTATAGAAGTAGCCTCCATGAGTCCAGTGACGACCTTTGGGTGCATATAAAACTAGCCAGCCTTGTTCACGTGCCCAGAGAACAAGCATAGCGAGAGCAATACTCTTTCCACATTTAACAGGACCATCCAAGATAATCTGCTTCTTAAGTTTGTCACCTTTTCAGAACAAATTAGGCAGTGATTAATGGTGTTACAAAATCCAGAGTAAGGCCAAAAATGACAAAGAAAAACATAACTTGTGATCACTATCCTTATACTTAAGCAAGGATGAAGAAAGAAGACACCTTTAGTGGGAATTGGATACATAGGAGGATCAGCAATGCGTCTGAAATGATCTCTCAGAGCTAAGAAACTTTTCCTGACAAGCAATGCAGGTCTCCACGATTCCTTAAACTCATCTTCAATTCCTGAAGCTAATCCCTCGGGCAAAACTGCTTTCAATGCTGCCTCACTATCATATCCCAACATTATACAATAAACATCCGAAAACACACAACAAAAGATGTGAGAGAGAAAGAGAGAAATTAGATACTCGAATTTGAAGTAGGAGCCAATATCCCTGTGAGATAGATGCGAAAGTGTAGTATCTGTGGGAGTAAAGAGAGGTCGTCCATTAGGACCTACATCTAGAGACGGAATCTTCTCATCGTCAGCTAGTCTCTTGGCACGACCCGCCTCGAGATCATCTCCACCGAAGTCTCCTCCGTCTTCAGCTCCGGGGGCACCAGGATCGCCGCCTTTAGGTTTTGATTTTTTGCCCTCAACTTTCTTCGTCTTGGTAATGGTAGATTTCGTGCTCTTAGAAGATGAAAAGCTTCGATGAACATGATCTAAAATCAAAGACCTCCGATAAGATTTGAGATTCCCGGCGGCGAATCTTGCGACGGACTTCCACATTTCCACGGTTTCGTATCTCTCTCTCTCGTGACCGTCAAGGTTTTTAGGGCTGAAGCAGCGACGAAATGGCAAAATTCACACTTAATGGGCCAAAAGCGTAAAACTAGGCCCATTAACTTAATAATGGACCAATGGGTTCCAATTATTTAGGGGGCCAATAGAAAAAATGAAAGCTGGCGATCTAACGTTGAAGATAATAAGAAAGAAGAAGACAGATTTCTTTTTTTATTGTCCTCTCATGGCGGATAATACGATAACTGTCCAAAAGTTCTTCTTTTTTAATTAACGCTTCCTCATTCTTCTTTTTGGGATTGAGCTATGGCTATGGCTATGGCTTCTGCTTCTGGCTCTGCTCTTTGTTTCGCTGATGCTTCTACTTCCCGCGCTATTTGTGGAGCTTTTGCCCTTGCTCCAAGGAAACTTACGTTTGGATTTGTCGAGAAATCACTTAAGCGACTAAGGTGTTTGTCTCCTTTCAATTGATTTGATTTTCGATCGTCATCTCACTGAATACAGTTTCTGATTCCATGTTTCAGATTATCTGGTTTGAAGCCTCGAGCCTCAAATGCTACTGCTGTGGAGGTATGAAATTATGGGATTACACAAGAATCGAAATTAATGTTTTTTTAAGTTTTTCTTTCTTTTATGATTTGGAAGAACGGGAAGCAAGATGGAATTGCTGCTGATTCTGATAAAGTTCCAACTCCAGTGGTTATCATCGACCAAGATTCTGACCCTGATGCAACCCTTCTTGAAGTCACTTTTGGAGATCGTCTTGGAGCTTTACTTGACACTGTACTCACTTCCACACTTGTTTCATTCCCTTGCTTTCTATATCTAATCAACTTTGTTCCAGATGAATGCGCTCAAAAACCTGGGCCTTAATGTCGTCAAGGCAAATGTTTACCTCGATTCTTCGGGCAAACACAACAAATTTGCCATTACTAAAGCGTATGTCTTTTCACATTTTTGAGATTCAGTTTGGATTTTGTGCTTACTCTTGTTCTGAAACAGGGATAGTGGAAGAAAAGTTGAAGACCCTGAATTGCTCGAGGCCATTCGTCTCACAGTCATCAATAATTTGCTTGAGTTTCATCCTGTATACTACTTGCATCCTAATATCCCTCTCTTTTTTAATTTCCTCTTTCTTTACTCACACATCGCTTCCTTACTGATGATTTGGATCAGGAATCAAGCTCTCAATTGGCAATGGGAGCAGCTTTCGGTATTCTCTCGCCACCTGAACCGGTACAAACCTTACAACTTTGATGCTGTTTGTTTAACTTCATTCTTGTCTCGCCATTTGTTCAACAAGTTTAGTATCCGAGAATAGAGAATAATGATGAACGTGTTAAGATTTGCCGGATCAATGTGGAATACAAGCATTAAACTTCATTATAGTGTCATGATCAGATGATGAAGAAGAAAATATGCACGCAGCTTCGAAGATAAGTCTCGACATACATTTTTAACTTTGTGTGTTTGATTGGGATGTTGACAGGTTGACGTGGACATAGCAACACAGATAAGCATTGAAGATGATGGAGTAGACCGCAGGTAAAGGAAACCCATACCATATCTCAACTTTTAGACCATTATCTATCAAAATGCTTTTACTTTCAAATAATGAATCATTGATCCATAATTGTTGAGAAATGCAGTTTACTCTACATAGAAACAGCAGATAGGCCTGGACTATTAGTTGAGCTGGTGAAGATCATTTCAGATATCAGCGTCGCTGTCGAATCTGGAGAATTCGACACCGAGGTAATTCATAATCCTGAGTTTGAACCCTAAACCTATTCTTCTAAGCTCTGAAGATATAAATATCGCTATGTTTTTCATGTTGCTTCTTGTTGTTGTATGTGAAACGCAAAAAAAAAGGGTTTGTTGGCTAAGGTAAAGTTCCACGTAAGCTACAGAAACAAAGCCCTAATCAAACCTCTCCAGCAGGTAAAAACAATTCAGAAATCAGATTATATTTTTCTCTAATCTTAATCGGCAGTTTAATGAGTAAAATCAAAATTTGTTTTGTACAGGTTCTTGCTAATAGTCTGAGGTACTTCTTGAGGCGTCCATCAACTGACGAGTCAAGTTTCTGAAATGCCATTTTGAAAAAACACTTGAAATATCATACCTTTCTTTTTGTCACATTTGACCAAAATAAGCTGCTTCATTTTAGTGGCATTCTCACACATCTGTAATAGTAACATTCTCTACTTTCATCAAATTTACCTTAATATCTACAGTGCTAAAATGATAAAAGTGGATCTTTAAACACAAACAAAGCACAAGCAAGCACAGTCCAAGAAAGTTAGTTTTGCAAATATGGGTAAAACGAGTCTTAAATCCCCTAGTAATACAAATTCAGAGAATACAATCTTCTTTTCCCCTGTTTTTTTTGAAAACGGACTTAGATAAAACCTTGAGATAGAGTTTCACCATATGTAATGTTATTTAAATGACAATCGTCTTTCTCCTTTTGCACTCTTCCATCAAGCGCCACTTGCATATAGACGAGTCCATTCTTTCGCTGCACGGGTTCAACATTGATATGAGGTTAAACGATTATAGAAGAGAAACAAAGATTAGTTGAGAGTATTTAGATCATATTTTATCACCTGTCTCCACAGCTTCTGCTTCATTACTCTTCCAATGCTTAGCTATGTTCTCAGACAGAGGATCATCGGGGTTTGGTGCACTTAGAAGAGCTTGAATACTTTTTTTACACAGCGTAGGAGAATAACCGAAGTGTTAATAATCAGATATTATTTGCTACAATGCTTTTGGTTTACTTAGGAGAGAATCTATGGAGAGTTCATACCTCAAGAGCACAGTTCGTATTTGAAGTGCAGGACTCCACTTGTCTTTCAGAATGTCAAGGCAGATCCTTCCAAGCTACAAACAAAAATACATTTCATAAGGATATATATGAACATATGTTTGTTAAGCTACTTGAATTTAAAGAGATTTCAAAAAGATGTCACAACAGACCTTGTCAATGTTAGGATGGTATATCTTGGTGAGAAACCTAACCTGTGTTACAAATGATATCATCAACAAGACCCACAAACTCTATTAGATCAATGTAGAAAATTTGTCTAATGTTATATGTGAAATATACATTTTGGAGTATTCATAACCACCCAGAGTCACCAAACAACCTTTTTGGCCATTTACAATACCTCCTTAATATCGTGAGAATATACTAATTTTACTTAAGATACCACTGAATAGCCAAAAGCTCACAAAAACATGAAATGAAGAAAGAAAAACTCAAAAAAAGAGTGGAGCAACTTACCTTGGGAGCTGCCATAGGGTATTCTTCAGGCAAAAAGAGCTCCAACTTGAAAACTCCTCCTACAAATTGAGAATGATTAACCAATGGAAGAAACAGCAGACTTAATTCTGGAAGAAATAATAATAAAAAGAAGACCCGAAACTTGTGTTTAGCATTGTATACTATAGAACACAAGGGAACAAATGAAATCAAGGGTAGCTTATAGTTATCGATCCCACCACAATCCAACCTCAACTCTTATAAACCAATAACAAATTTTCGATTGTAAATATATAACTAAAGATACAGACAGAGCAAATTATTCATTACTCTCGCTAACTAGAATGCATTGAGGAAGTGGAAATACAGAATCATAGAATATGACCAGTAACTCAAACGATTGCATTATTCAAGAAGAAGAAGAAGAAGAAGAAGAAGAAGAAGAAGAAGAAGAAGGAGGAATTCATCACAGTGAGAGATTAAAAGAATTGAATTACCTTCATAAGGAGATTGAGTAGGACCAAGGATCATAACATTGAAATATCGCATATTTTCCTCTGATGGAGACGCACTTATCCCAGGAGCTGCAAAAAGAACATCCATTAAGCTCAAAATCCAAAATCCATAATTCAAATCAGCTAGGATAGAATGAAATGATGAGTTTACCAGGTTCACTAAGTAGACGTTGAGTTTCCTATCAGATCGGAGAAAACGAAAAAAGGTCAGATCATAAGTAGAAGATGATAAGATCAAACAAATTCTCAAAAGATTCCGATGAGCTACAAGCCGGCGATTTCAGAGAAAAAAAAAGAGGAACCGAGATCGGAGGAGATTACAATAAGAATCGAGAAACCGAACCTTGATGATTCTTCGGGGAAGATTACTATTCGCCATTATCGCGAGCTATCGGATTGGATTGGATTGGATCGAATTTAGGGTTTTTGAGAGAGAGCGAAGCTACGCTACGCTACGGTGATTATCGAGGCCGCTTCGTCGTCTCTCGTTTCGTGCCCCTTTGTTGCTTTTAATTCCTTTTTTTTTTTGACGAAATAAAACGATGCTTAAGTTTATACTGGTAAATCAAAATCAAAATTCTCGTTTTTTTTTTCAAGTCAACTTCCCTATTCAGATTTGTCTTAAACCATGATCAATATTAACAGATGTCATTGATTAACTGCATGTTGAAATATTAATCTGAGATAATTACTCAAACATTCTTTTTAGATATGGTATTTACTCAAACATCATTTTATTTTATGTGCTAAAAAATCTGAGCTCAAAAAGGTTACAAAGACATTAAAAATACCTCAAATTCGTTTATTAACGAAAATATCATTTGAGAAAAAAAAATCAGATTTCAACGAAACCTTTTCTTCTTCTCCTCCGGCGACTCCGAGCGATTTCGTCTCCGGCGACGAGATTTGTTGCGTTTGACGGTAAGATTTGAAATGAATCATGAGTTTTCTTCCTCTCTATCATTCACGAGTGTTTTAAGTTCAGATTTATGAACTTCAACATGTTCTTCGTTCATAGGTTTCGAAATTCCGGCGAAGGAAAAGTTCCGGCGAGTGTTGAGGTTTCGTTTTCGTGCGTTGTAGAGAGGTAATCTCTTGATTCTAACCAGTTTCGTTTGGGTGTGTTGAAATTTTGTAAAATCACTTTCTGGTCCAGATCTGGATTTTTCTCAGATCTGAATTTTTTCCAGATCTGGATTTTTCTCAGATCTAGATTCCGACGTTATGGTAGACTTATTTATATGAGATGCAGACGTTGTGGTAGACTTATTGTGGTAGACTTATTTCTATGAGATCCAGACGTTGTGGTAGACTTATTTCTATGAGATGCAGACGTTGTGGTAGACTTATTATATGAGATGCAGACGTTTTGGTAGACTTATTTTATGAGATGCAGACGTTGTGGTAGACTTTTCGACTCTTGATCTGCTAATGAATGAAATCTTTTTTGACGTTGTGGTAGACTTTTTGCAAAGAGATACAACATTATGGTAGACTTTTCGACTCTGGAGTTGCTAATGAATGAAATCTTTTTTGGCTAGTTAGGATTGTGTTTCGGTCTAAGATGTTCAAATTTCCATGAATTTCTTTACAGGTATTCTTTGTATGTGCAATGCGTAACCGCATGAAGATTGTAAAAAACATCCAAAAGATCATGAAGATGGTCTATACACCATTGTTTCTTGTTGTATTTATGTAGTATTTGGTTAATCTTTGTATTGTTTAACATACTTATTCTCCTATACGGCCTTATGGTTATGTAGCATCAAGTCCTCAATCTCACCCATATATATGGCATATAAGTCCTTAGTGGTAGATTTATTTTTTGTATAATGGTAGATTTATTCTATTCAATGGTAGATTTATTTTTATGAGACACAGACGTTCTGATTTGTAATATACGTTATGGTAGATTTATTTCTATAAGATACAATTGTTATGGTAGACTTTTTGCAAAGAGATTGAAACATTATGGTAGACTTCTATGAACATTTTTTTGTAGTGTAATGAATGAATTGACAACATTTATGTATGGTTAAAATATGGCTTCTGAAATGTCTCTGTAACCATTACAATATCCTTAAAACACGAGTACGAGTTCATACAAAAAGATAGAAAATATATGAAAATATATAGTACATACTAAATCTACCATCACTTGTATATAAATCTACCATCACTTGCATGATAGTCCCCTAAAACTGTACCACCTTTTGAATTGTCAACCAAAAACATCCATCAATCTTCTCAAAACTTTAACTACCACAAACAAGAATGATTTGTTTTGTTCCCAATTTACCTCTTTTTGTTCAAACCCTAAACCCTAGTTCTTCACCATTGTTGCAGGTTTTTTCGTGCAAATTTGTCTATTTTTTAAGGGTAAAATCAACATTTCGCGTTCCCTGCAAATAACTCTACACTCTACCACCTACCAAATAAGTCTACCACCACTATAGTTTCCGAAACAGGAAACAAGTCTACCACCAAGTACTATCAGTCTACCGCTATCACAATATGTCTACCAAATGTCTAATGTGAAAAAAAGTCTACCGTAACTAGGTTGGATAAAAAGTCTACCATCACTAGACCTAGGTAAAAACAAATCTACCGCTGCAGTCGTTAAAAACGCATAAGTCTACCACTATTGATCCTAAAAAAATAAGTCTACCAGTCAACGGTTGGTTTCGTTGACCAAAAATACGGAATAAGTCTACCGCTCTTTATAAATCTACCACTACTACAATAAGTCTACCACCACTATACACAAAATAAATCTACCACCGCCATAAATAAGTCTACCGCTAACTATAAGTCTACTGCTACTAAAATAAGTCTACCGTCACTATCCACAAATATAAATCTACCGCTACTATGACTAAAAATCTACCACCAAAGAAAACAAATCTACCGGTAAAAAAAATCTACCATCGAAGAAAAATAAATCTACCGTTCAAAATAAGTCTACGAAAATAAATCTACCACCGCCATAAATAAGTCTACCGCTAACTATAAGTCTACTGCTACTAAAATAAGTCTACCGTCACTATCCACAAATATAAATCTACCGCTACTATGACTAAAAATCTACCACCAAAGAAAACAAATCTACCGGTAAAAAAAATCTACCATCGAAGAAAAATAAATCTACCGTTCAAAATAAGTCTACGAAAATAAATCTACCATTCGACTAATAAGTCTACCACAAAAAATAAGTCTACCATTAGGTGAATTTAAGTCTACCGCTAAAAAAATAAGTCTACCATTCGGAAACAAATCTACCACCAAAAGAGACACAATAAGTCTACCATTCAAAAATAAGTCTACCGCTCGTCAAATAAGTCTACGGACAAAAAAATAAGTCTACCAGATCGGTAATAAGTCTACCATCACTGAGTGGTAGACTTATTTTCTGCTTACGCGGCCCATTTCATTAATGGTATTTTCTTAAATACGTTTTTTGTTATCGAAAAATGGTAAAACGGACTCAAAAATAACTATAATAATTAAAATCTAAAAAAGATGTTTGAGTCAACCCGAAATCTAAAGACTCATTAATTTATAATTTTGTTTCGATCATTTCAGAAAACCTCTAGGAACATTTTTGTGAAATTATTTTTGTGTTTCGCAAGTGCTCTTCTTCTCTTTTTGCCTTTTACAACGCGTTGCTCAAACGCCAACTTAAATAATCTCCTTGCACAATATCAAAACAAGGACAAGAAATTGCAGAATCATAAGTGTCAATATCAATAACATTATCATTTCGAGACTTACTCAATGACCAGTCTCTTTCCCACTAACGAACCGTCAACGTGAAGTTAAAAAGCCGATACTAATCAGATATTACATTCCATTTAAAATTTGGTCAATGAACTGAGTTAAAAAGCTATGATGAGTCTACACGATTTGAGATCATTTTGGGACTCTTCTAAGTATTACGTATTTGCCGAACACATTTTTCTCCTGCCACTTGTAAGGTATGAAGAACGACCTGTACTTAGCTGGCGAAAGCTCTCTGTCTAGATAAGGTAACACCGCGATTGCCTGGAACACGCACACCATAAAGAAAAAAGATTGAAGCAGACAAAGTGAAACTGAAGGTGATTTTATTTCAGGAAGATGGCTGTGTTTTTATACCTCCCATGTTGATAAGTCGCTGCCACGATATGGATACGGTCTGCTAAGCTGCAACTCGATGAGGAATGTACAAGTTTCGATGTTCTTTAACTAAATAAGGAAAAAAGACAGAGAAATCAAGCAATGCTCGAGTTTCTGATTAGAGAATTTTGAAGGGTTTCAAGAGATAAGAGTGTGGTGAGTTTTACAAATTGTTCTTTGGATGCTTGGTTCTTGTTGTTGAAGTATGGAGGTGACGCTGCAGTGCCTCCAAGTGTACTGTTAAATGGGAATGGAAGAAGACCGCGGAATCCATCATCGATCCACCGTACTTCGCTAATGAAGTCAGGAACAAAAAACGATGATGGGTATCGATGCCATTCGCTTCCCACACACAGAACAGAACCTGACACACCAATAAAACCAACCAATAACTCAAAGGTATTCACAAAACTTTTGACAAAAAAAAGACTTTGTTCCTCTTTCTACAATGTACAAAGATAAATTACTATTCTACAAGTAAAAGTGAGATGTGATATTCACTCGTGTTTGCATTGTAATGATCGATTAGTTCTGTTTATACCTGGTCCTGCATCATCATGGTGCTCCAGTAGTTTGTAGACCTCTAAGGGGGCAGAATAGCCATTAATGAGAGAAAAAGTTCGAGAATGTGAAGCACATAAGATAATACCGAGAATCACAGGTCGGAGGTATTTGGTTATCTGCATATTAGAAAGAAATGTGAGAATCGTATAATCTAATTCTTTTCAATTTGTGGAAAGAGATAATTTAGAGACTGAGATATAGTAAGCTAGAACTTACTGTCACAAGGAGACTTTCACGTGAGCTATACTTTTCCCGGAACAGCTCAGGAATGTTCTCAATAACAGCAGAAGCAGAAACACATATAAGAGGGTATATAGGATAAAGAAACCTGCAGCAATTGATTGACAATTAAAACATTGTTGGATGAATAGCAAAATATGGTAAAACTATCATAAAATCGGCTTCCTCAAGATCTAGAAGCCACCTTATAACTGGTCCAAAGACTACAAGATAAAAGATATAGAAGATCACCTCTCTTCTTTGTGAGGCTGAAGTGACATGAACGCTAACCAAATATACATCGGCGAAATCACAACCAGCAAGCCATGGTCATACTTTCTTCTGATAACAGGATATAATGCGACAAACAATATTGCCAAAATGAAACCAAAGTTGAAGTTGTTAAATCCGTTCCTTATATAAAACAAGGCTCCTTCAGTCCCATAGAGATGGCTTTCTCCACCCCCTAACACATTGTATATTAAGAGATTCAAAACCGAAGAAGTCCATCTCTTGTAATAATAGTAATCCACAAGTACTGAGAGTCCCTGGAAAAGAGTTAGAACTATTTAGAAGAGAAAATAGTCACTTAAAATTACAGATGCGAATGAAAGTAAGCTACATGCAATAATTCCACTAAGGTCCACATAGACAAAGCACTAAGAATTGGTGTTAACTTACAAGGAGAAAGATGGAGGTGAGAGCGCCAGAGATAAATGCTTGCTTGAATCGCTTAACCAGAGAGTAAATTACGACCGGTAAAAAGGCCAGGATAGAAAATGGCCAGCCAAGAATCACCCCGAAAACCGAAACTGCAACAGCCATGGCATACTTCTCGAAAAGTAATAGACCAGATGAGAGACTTATGGCATACATAGAGAATGAACTCGGGAGGAAACCTAGCCAGTTTGAAAAGAACATAAATTAGTAAACTAATCAGAACATAATGTCAAATTGGGAGTGAGCAGCATTTGAAAGTAAAACTATAAACAATGAAAGATTGGAAAGCTTATATAAGATATGCCTGTTAAGAAAATATGAAAAAAAAGAAGCTTAAACAAGTAGCACAAAGCTACAGTAAAACAGAACACTCACTGGTGCTAGCAAAGAAGCAGCCACTGGTTAAGCAGAGCATTGCAACGGCGTATGTAGCAAGACGTTTCCCGTACTTTCTAGAGAGTGCAACAACCAGGACAGTGTCTGAAACAGCAGAAACCAATCCGAGAAAGAGTCTAACCGCATAGAAAACTTTAACCTATCCACACAAGTAGATAAGAGATAAGCAGTTACATACCAACAAGAATAATACATGAGAAAATCAGCAATGTTTACCTTGTCATCACCAAACCACCAAACAGCAGGCCGCCCAGCCAATTCATGGAAAAGAATGTACAAGTAGGAACGAAGAGCGAAGTTGGAACTGCAAAAAGCAATACGGTTTCACATATACATGAAAGAGCACACAAATTCACATTTTATTTTTGGATCAAACAAGCAGAGGCATAATTAAATGAAACCATCAGATACACTTGAAAACACTCTCGAACGTAAATCAAAGTTGCTCTTAAGCACCACATCCCAACTTCACATTTCTGATTTCAAATTTCCCATAACTTACACTTAAATTTAGCACTAGAGCTGAAATCATCACTGATGCGCATTATTATACAACAAACCTGTATTCCCAGGTCTGAAATCCGGACTTGTAGAGAAGATAATGGAGAGGCTCCCAGTAATTGAACACTTCATCGCAGTCATGAATGATATTAGAAGTCGCACTCATGTAACGAAGATAACATAGAGCCATAAACGGCAAGAACCACCGGAGACCACGATCCTCCGCATCACCGCCGTTAGATCGGCCGGGCTTGTCGGTCTTCGAGTAGGGCTTAGTCGCAGAAGATGAAGAGGAATCAGATAGAAGTGGACGCCTCTGGCGCGTAGTTAGATCCATCGAGCTTTGAGTACGAAAATGGCCGTCGTGTGATTGCACAAGGAAACCTCTCTCTTCTCGACGAAGCTTCATGAAAACTTTAGATGGGAAACTTCAATGGGCTTTTTCATGGGCTTCTTAGTACTCTAGTTAATGGGCTTAGGATTTCTTTTTGTCCCTCCCTCAATGTTTTTTACCGTTTAGCCCTCTTTTTGAGATTGATATGATTAGCCTGTAATTAACTTTATAGCATTTGTTTTCAACAAATTACTTCTTGATTTTGCAGTATTATTAATCCTTGATTTTATCTTTAGTTATACATTTATAATTCTCTACTGGATATAAAGTAACTTAACAATTATTGGTTAACACAAGAGTCGATATACTGATCAAACATTAGGGGTTTTGATATAAGCCACTTTTTTTTAGAATCAGAAACTTTGACTAAAGTCCCAAGTTCATAGCTAATCCAACACTTAAAGCTATTCTTATCGTAAAAATACCCCAAACATTTACAGTCTCGACTACACAAATCACGACACTTACTCTCTCCTACCGCCAGACCAACGTTATACTTAGTCATGAAATGATCCACACCTCCAAGTCTATAATAATGAAAAGTCTTCCGATCACAACTCTTCACCTTCTTTGGCCTACAAGCTTTACTCCAGCCCAACAATCCCATTTCCGACGGACAAGCTACACACTGATTATCCTCACAAAGCCCAAACTCTTCACATTTTGATGGTAACCAGCACTCGCTGTTGTCGCGGTCAAAGAGCTTGAAAGCTACTTCCCAAGCAAGAAAAGTGACCTTAAAATCGAAAGAGTAGATCCTAAGATTTCCATCAGCATCAAGCCTGAGGAAACTTTGCGAGGCGTTGAATCTAGGCCTCGCGAGAAAATGCTTATAAGGAAATTCGGGCCTAACCCCAGGCGTGGCTAGGCCCAATTGAGTTGCGGTCCCTTGGTCTTTAGCCGCGTAAAAAGTTGTGCTTGGGATAAACCGACCTTCTATAGTGTAATACACAAGGGATATGTTGTTGCTTCTAGGGATTAAATGGTTTAGAATGAGCTGGTCGGGCTCTAAGATAAGATTATAAGACCCATTATCGCGGCTTACGAGCTTGTTATGGCCTTCAAGCGAGAGAGACTGACCAACCAAGAGCGTATCGCTCGGAAAATCAAAGCTTTGCCAAACGGGCCATCCTCCATCATCAAACAACACAAGATTGCTATTTTCGTTCATCGTTAAGCCAATGACGTCTTTATTTGCTGTCTTGGTTTGCCAGACGACTCTACCATCTGGCTGGGCGAAGACAAGGTTTCCCTCCTGTCCAAACGAAAGAGAAGCTTCTTCTTGAACGGGGTTTCGCGTGTTAGCCTGCCATACCCAACGGATGATGGAATCAGAACTTCCTATTCCCATACCGATAGCGAGTGTGAATGCATTTGGTGTGGTATTAAAGAAACATAGACGGAAATGGTTACGGACTACACCTAATTCTCTGTAGCTTGCACCGTACTCAACGGCAGATTCTCCAAAGTCTCCGTTGTTTAGGAACCGGAATTGGTCCAACGGAGGAATTTGTGGTCGGACGAGCGAGATGAGAAGAAAGAGAGAAAGTAGTGTAAGAAAATGTGATGCTAATGCCATTTTCTTCAAGGTCTTTGGATAGAAACATAGGGAATCAAACGGATGTATTTATAATGCAAGATTTAGCATGGTTGTGTAAATGAAATAACAAAGTCAAACGGCTTAATTTTTTAGTCAAATCTCAATGTTTATTTTCTTTGAAAATTTGTATGGTTGTGTAATTTCTTAAGCCGTACTATACGGCGTCACAGACTAACACATGTGGTTGGAGATACGATTAGATATATATATGCTATAATGAATTTATGCAAATTATCGGGTGTAATAGAACATACAAAATGCTTGATCTGCGTTTAAATATAATAAAACTTGTTTGAAGTCAATAACTTTCAGTTGAGGTAATAATTGAAAAAGTTGATAACAAGAAGAAATATGATAGATCTTTGTACATATTAATATACCTATACATTTAGTTTTGAACAGTTTGAATTGCGTTGAGATTAGGGGGTCAAAATAAGTTTTAACTTAAATAAAAAGTTTATTGATCCTTTTAAGCAAAAAAAAACAAAATAAAAAAGTTTATTAATCCATTATTTATGTAAGTCGACTCTTAAAAATCTTAGAGCATCTATAACCCTACTTCATTTCTCACTCCAAACTTTAAAATGGAGTAAAATCTTCTCCAACCCCACTCCATTTCCCACTCCAAAATGGCGTAAACCCATTTTTTACTTCAAATGTGGAGTGATCTCATTTTCTACTCAATTTTGGAGTTGGACTTTTTTATTTATAAAATGGTCTTTCAAATTTAAAATGATTAGATAAATAATTATTTCAATGATAATTTGGTTTTCTTTTTGATGTTTTCTTTAATTAAAGATTTACGAGTTTATTAAATCACAACAATTTGCAACAAAATAATCATATTATATTATAGTGTTGAAATTGTAATGTTTGTGTAAGTTTTTTTTATTAAAAATATATACATATATCTAAGAATTCATTATGAATATAATTCTTAAAAAGGTATATATTTGTAAGTTAATATGTACGTATATGTAAGTTAATATAGCAAAAAATAATGTTACGATTTTGATTTTCAAAATAAAAAATAATGAGGTCAATTCATAAATTTTATAGGCAAAAGTACATTATTTGCAATTAATAACAAAATAAATATACTTAAAATATTATTTTGGAGTTGGAAATGGAGTAATACATTGGAGTAAAATCCAACTCCAAAATGGAGTTACTCCATTATAAAATGACAAATTGAGTAATACATTGAAGATGCTCTTAATGGATTATTTATGGCTTTCCAAGTGAGTTACTCCCTCAGTCCCATTTTAGATAATTTTTAAGGTTTTTACACACAAATTAAGAAACCATTTAATTGTTCATCTTTTCAATATAGAACACCAATTCCAAAATGATTCAACCAATGAAAAAATAATCTACAGAATTCAAACAGTCAAAAACAACAAAAACACAATAAGAATCTTGCATAGAAAATTAAAAAAATCAACTAAAATGAGACAATTTTTTTTCTCTTAGAAGATCATCTAAAATAGGACGGAGGGAGTATTAAATTTAACATACTCATGATCAACAAAATTAGGACATATTTTTCAAAAAAATAATAATAATTACGACACTATTCAAAATTTCAAATTATGTGACATTCCTAATCCGCAACGGTAACCAAGTGGGTCTGATTTTCTTGTGTATCTTACCCATCTTTTTACACGCCAACGACAAGATCTTGCATAGTACATATTCAAAAATTCCCACAATATATATCGTTATCCATTCCTCAAATTATGAAGTGAACCCAAGTGTTACCACTCAACTGTTCAATGATGCTCTACTAGCAAAGCTAAGCTGACGCATACTAACACAACCAGAGAGTTTGCTAGCTAGAGTTCTAAAATTCAAGTATTTCCACTATATTCCTTTCTTAGAATGCAAACCAGCGGATGCATCATCTCAGGGATGGAAATGAATCTTAATTGGTAGAGACCTACTTATTAGAAACCTGGAAAAGGCCATTCGAAATGGGCAAACTACAAAAGTATGAGAAGATAATTGGATCTCTACAAAGAAGAAACTCAAGCCAATAGGCCCAGCTGAACAAGACGTCTACAACATGAAAGTCTCTGATCTATTCTTCCCAAATTCAACTGAGTGGGATGTTCAAAAGATTAGAGAAATCATACCTGAACTGGAGAAGGAGATCCTCTGCGTCAAACCAAGCCTGAATGATGCAGCGGATAAAATTATCTGGATACCTCAAGACTCAAGGGAATACTCAGTGATAACTGGCTATCACACCGCCAAAGAAGGAGCTAACTATAATCTAGTACCTACAGGACCAGAGCAAACCTTTAGTTGGCATCAGAAATTTGGAAAGGTAAATTTTCAGAAAAACTAAAACTCTTCATGGAAGGTGGTACAAGAAGCCATACTAGTAGGTGAAAACCCAGTGATGAGGAAGATAATCCCACAGTCGAGTTGTCAAAGATGTGGAGAACCGAAAACTATATTGCACCTACTCTATCAATGTGACTTTGCCCAATCTGTGTGGCGTCTAGCGCGTTTTAGTGAGACCATCGACCCGTTGAGCTTTACTAATGTTAAGGTGAGCCTACAAGCTATAAGATCGCTGATATGTTCATCAAGTTTCTGATCACACCTGCAAAACGTTTAATCACATCAGGCTCTTTTCACCCTTGGATAATCTGGAATCTGTGGACAGCGCGCAACAACCAATTTTTCAACAACATGAGAGTCTTAGCAGAAGAAGTAATCCTAAATTCGATCAGAGGAGGAAGAGAATGGCAATAATCGCAACCAATCAAAATCGGGATCTCAAAGACCCAACGAAATACCTGGCGAATGGTGGATCAAGTTGAAATGGTGAGAGTTTTCACGGACGGAGCTTGGCGAGAGGATAATCTCATGGCTGGTATGGGATGGCGATTCGAATCACCAGGTTTGGAGAAATCATAGAAGGCTCAAAGGCGATGGACTCAGTCGGATCAGCTATGGTTGCAGAAGTACTAGCAGTTCGTCTAGCCCTGGAACAAGCTGTCACTTTAGGTTTTCAAAGAATTCAGATCGTATCAGACTCCCACCAATTGGTCAAATCGATCACAACCGGACCACATCCAACGAAAATCTACAGGATTCTTCACGATATCTCTTATTTTTCCTTACAATTGACAAAGTTTTATGTCAATTTCATCCCAAGAGAAGCCAATTTGTTGGCAGATTCTCTTGCAAAATTAGCACTTAGGTCGTGTTGTGTAACACAAGGAGATAATCCTTGAACTGTTTTTAAGAATCAATCAATGCTTTTGGAACAAAAAAACTAGTCAAACAAAGACAACACAAAAACTATAGATTACACATTTACCCTAACAAATACCTTTTTTTTTATCAACTATCGAACTTCACTATTGAGAATGAATGTGATCATCATGTAGCAGAGGACCAATACAACATGGAACAAAGTGATAAACAATAAAATTTGAAATTAGATTTGTCTCTTGTGCAAGTCTATCAGCAACTCGATTGCTTCGTCTAGATATCCACCTTATCTCTGCTTTCTCAAATTTCATATGCCAATGTCGAATTTCATTGATCCAATTATACAAACCAAAGGATGTATCTTGACCTCTGATGAGTTTGGAGACGGAAACATTATGTCCTTCGAACACAACTTCGCTAATATGATCCTAGGACGAAATTGACATTTTGGATGCTTAATGGATCGAATTTATCACAGAGAAACGGTGGAGTACTCTCTGATCAAAACAATGGAACGATTGGTCACACTAAGGCTGCGAAAAAATCCTAGATTCACCGTGGATTGAATTGTCACACAAAAGAGAAGAAAAGCCTCTGATTTACCTTGATATAATCTTATAAGTTGGAGAATAAAAAGATAGATAAATTATATCAGAATCTGATACAAGGTTTATAAAGAGAAGGAAAAACGAAATAAAGAGAGGAGTAATGAGATAATCAGTCTTGGAACATGCTCATTCACTAAATCTCGAAAATTAAAGAGATAATTTGAAAAACTAACTCTTGAACTTCCAAAAACGTGATAAGAAGAGAAAAACAGAGTTTGGCCGTTGCATGGTTAACCATGGGCAATGACGATGTGAAACACTTGCCTCGTTAAAAACCTTCTCCGGAAAACCCATTGGGACAAAACTAAAGAAGGGAAAAAGAGTACAAGTGTTGCACAAACCCCTTTGTTAACCATCAGCTTGAATCAGAACTAGAATGGTTTGATTAGCCTTATCTTCATTCGGATGACACTTGATATGGTTAAGCAGAATGCTTAAGATTTGTCTTAGGGCTTTAGTCTTAGATCGAGTTACTGGACCCTTTGGAACAACTAGGCCTTCCTCAGCTACATGCTCTGGTTCAAGCTCAGCTACAAGCTCATCTGCTCCTCCGAACTAGCCATGTTCATATCATCCCCTCCTTCTTTCAAAGGATTTGTCCTCAAATCTGTCTCATCTGCAATGAAAGGAACCAGGTCAGAAACGTTGAAGTTGTTACTCACATTGTACTTACCTTGAAGATCAAGTTGATAGGCATTGTCGTTGATCTTCTTTGTTATTTTGAAAGGGCCATCTATCCTCGGCATCAGCTTGGATTTTCTTTCTTCTGGAAACCTTTCTTTTCTCAGATTTAACCAAACTTGATCTCCAACTTCAAAGACCATTTTTCGCCTTCCTTTGTTAGCATGCTTAGCATAGAGCTTAGTCCTTTCTTATATGTTTCTCCGAGTGTTTTCATGGATCTTTTGCACCAACTCAGCCTTTTGTTTTCCAACAATGCTAGTTCTTTCACGCAAAGGCAGAGGTATTAAATCCAAAGGAGATAGGGGACTAAACCCATAAACAATTTGAAAAGGAGAATATTTAGAAGCAGAATGCACAACATGATTATATGCAAACTCTATATGAGGTAAATAGTCTTCCCAAGTTTTTAAGTTCTTTTTGATTAATGCACACAAGAGAGTACCTAAAGTCCTATTAACAACTTCAGTTTGACCATCAGTTTGCGGATGACAAGTAGTAGAGAATAACAACTTAGTACCTAACTTGGACCACAATATTTTCCAGAAATAACTAAGGAATTTGGTATATCTATCCGAAATAATAGACCTAGGCATGCCATGAATACGTACAATTTCTTTGAAAAACAGATTAGCTACTTGTAATGCATCATCAATTTTATGACATGCAACAAAATGGACCATTTTTGAAAACCTATCAACTACAACAAAGATTGAATCTTTACTGGTTTTAGTCTTAGGTAAACCTAAAACGAAATCCATGGAAATATCATTCCAAGGGTGAGTAGGAATAGGCAGAGGTATACAAACCGTGTGGCTGGACTTTGGAGTTAGCTTGTTTACAAATCACGCATCGACCACAAATCCTTTCAACATCACGTTTCATGTGTCGCCAATGGAAGTGTTCTTTCACGACTTCTAAGGTCTTTGCTATGCAGAAGTTACCCATAAGGCCTCCTCCATGAGCTTCCCTAACAAACAAATCTCGCAAAGAACAGTTAGGAACACATAGACGGTTCTCATAAAAGAGAAACCCATCTTGCCTAAAATAGTGACCAGAAGCATGCTTTTCACAATCTTTATAAGTTTCTAAAAAATCAGAATCAGTTGCATATAGATCTTTGATTTGTTCAAATCCTAACAGTTTAACTTCAAGAGTAGAGAGAAGAGTGTACCTCCTAGTGCATCGGCAACTACATTATCCTTACCTTGTTTGTATTTGATGACATATGGAAATGTCTCAATGAACTCAACCCACCTCGCATGTCTTTTGTTTAGCTTTTTTTTGTCCTTTAAGGTGTTTGAGAGACTCGTGATCAATATGAATTACAAATCCTTCGGCCACAAGTAGTGTTGCCACGTTTGTAATGCTCACACCAAAGCGTACAACTCTTTGTCATAAGTAGGGTAGTTGAGAGTGGCTCCTCCAAGTTTCTCACTAAAGTAAGCAATAGGCTGCTTATCTTGCATTAGGACTGCGCCAATACCTATACCAGAAGCATCGCATTCAATCTCAAAAGCCTTTGAAAAATTAGGTAAGATTAAAACATGAGCATTAGTAAGCTTCTCTTTTAGGCTTTGGAAAGCCTCTTCTTGAGCTTGTCCCCATTTAAATCCAATATTTTTCTTGATCACTTCAATAAGAGGAGCTGCTAGAGTGCTAAACTCCTTCACAAACCATCTATAGAAACCGGCTAAACCATGGAAACTTCTGACTTCTCCAACGGTTTTAGGACTTGGCCAATCACGAATAGCTTTTACCTTCTCTTCATCTACTTTGATACCATCTGTGCTTACAACAAAACCAAGAAACACAAGACTTTCGGTGCAAAAAGTACACTTTTTGAGGTTAGCATATAGTTTTTCTTGTCTAAGTAATTCCAGAACCAAACTGATATGCTTAACATGCTCTTCTAGACTTTTGCTATAAATGAGAATGTCATCAAAGTATACTACCACAAAAACTCCAATATATGCTCTAAGGACATGATTCATTAAACGCATGAATGTACTAGGTGCATTAGTTAGACCAAACTGCATGACAAGCCATTCATATAAACCATGTTTAGTTTTAAATGCAGTTTTCCATTCATCTCCTTCTTTCATCCTAATTTGATGATAACCACTTTTAAGATCAACCTTAGAGAAAATGCTAGACCCATGCAACTCATCTAACATATCATCAAGTCTAGGAATATGGTGTCGATACTTCACTGTGATATTGTTGATTGCTCGACAATCTACACACATACGCCTACTCCCTTCTTTCTTTGGAACAAGTAGAACATGTACAACACAAGGGCTCATGCTTTCACGTATGTGTCCTTTCTCCATAAGGTCTTCAATCTGCCTTTGCAATTCTTTGGTCTCCACTGGATTAGTTCTATAGGCAGGCCGGTTTGGAAGAGATGAGCCAGGAACAAAGTCAATCTGATGCTTAATGCCTCGGAAATGAGGTAATCCATTTGGAGTTTCATCAGGAAAAACATCACTATAATCTTGCAAAAGTTTAGTCATTTCACTCGGAAGCTCCGGTGTAAGGTTAGTGACATTCAACAAAAAATCTTTAAACACAAATAAAAGCATAGGTTGTTCATAATATAAAGCTTGTTTTACCTCACTTGCTTTAGCAAAGAAATTAGACTATTTGGGAATGGAGGTTCGTTTATGCTGATCTTGATAAATCTCTTGAGGAGTTAAGGGAATGAGAGTCGTTTTCTTTCCTTTGAAATCGAATGTGTGGCGGTTGGAGAAGCCATCATGTATGACACGTCTATCAAATTGCCATGGCCGTCCTAACAGTATATGTCCAGCCTCCATAGGAACAACATCGCAGAGAATCTCATCTTCATACTTGCCAATGGACAGGGGAACTAAGACTTGGCTCTTAATAGTCAACTCACCAGTGTTGTCTAGCCAATTGTAGTCTGTAAGGTGCCGGATGTTTACTGGTTTTCAGACCAAGTTTCTTCACCATAGTATTAGTAGCCACATTTTTGCAACTGCCTCCATCGATGACAAGACTACAAACCTTCCCATGCACAAAACACCTCGTATGGAACAAATTTTCTCTTTGTTCCTGCTCCTGAGTTTTTGTTTGCATATTCATAACCCTCCTAGTGACAAGTATTTCTACTCTGGCCGGAAGTATCTCTTGCTCATCATCACTCTCATCCTGCTGTTCATCTTGAGATTCAATATCACCATTGCTGCGGATGATGATAACTCTTCTGTTCGAACACTCACTCGCATAATGTCCTCTACCATGACACTTGAAACAACTAACATCTCGAGTTTTGTTTACAGACTCCTTAGCTTTCCCACACCTGCAAAACGTTTCATCTTCTAGAACGAATCCCTGAATTGTTCATCAAGTTTTGATTAAAGTTTTTGATTATTAGCGATCAAACTTGATTATTACTTTTAATCAAAACTTGATGAACAATTCAGGGATTCGTTCTAGAAGATGAAACGTTTTGCAGGTGTGATCAGAATGATGAACAAATCAAAATAACTATGAACCCTAACGTGCTCAGAATATATATAACAGAGAAATCAAAGAAACACAGAGAAATAATCAAAATTGATCATAAAACTTACCTTCCAAAGTGGGCTCTTGATACCACTTAATATGATCCTAGGACGAAATTAACACTTTGGATGCTTGATGGATCAGATTTATCACAGAGAAACGGTGGAGTACTCTTTGATCAAAACAATGGAGCGATTGGTCACACTAAGGCTGCGGAAAAACCCTAGATTAACCGTGGATTGAATGGTCACACAAAGGAGATGAAAAGCCTCTGATTTACCTAGATCTAATCTTATAAGTTTGAGAATAAAAAGATAGATAGATTATATCAGAATCTGATACAAAGTTTATAAAGAGAAGGAAAAACGAAATAAAGAGAGGAGTAATGAGATAATCAGTCTTGGAACATGCTCATTGACTAAATCTCGAAAATTAAAGAGATAATTTGAAAAACTAACTCTTGAACTTCCAAAAACGTGATAAGAAGAGAAAAACAGAGTTTGGCCGTTGCATGGTTAACCATGGGCAATGACGATGTGAAACACTTGCCTCGTTAAAAACTTTCTCTGGAAAACCCATTGGGACAAAACTAAAGAAGGGAAAAAGAGTACAAGTGTTGCACAAACCCCTTTGTTAACCATCGGCTTGAATAAAACCAGAATGGTTTGATTAGCTTTATCTTCATTCGGATGACATTTGATTTGGGTAAGCAGAATGCTTAAACTTTGTCTTAGGGCTTTAGTCTTTGATCGAGTTACTGAACCCTTTGGAACAACTAGGCCTTCCTCAACTACATGCTCTGGTTCAAGCTCAGCTAAAAGCTCCGGTTCAAGCTCATCCTCCTCCGAACTAGCCATGTTCATATCATTTGCGATATCCTTTACTCCATACATGGAGAGTCGCTGGTGATACCTGATTGAGTAACAATCCGAGATCGGTCCAAAAAATAGAGGAACTGGATTTAAACGTTATATCATGAAGAAAAGATCTAGCGAAAAGATATGTATAAAATTCTCTATTGAAGGCAATGTCCTCGTTTTAGAGGAATACATCAAGTATTTATACAAGTACAAAGTCGGTCGAAATAACCTTAAAAGATAAATAGAAAATCTCCTAAAAGATAAAAGGAAGTTATACTACTTCTAAGTATTTTCTTTTATCCGAGCTAAGTCTTCTAATTTGCTTGTATTTGCCTAGGTCGGCTGACGCTCCTTAACGGGCCGAGACGCTGCTAATGGATCCTCGCTCGCTCATCCTCCGAGCTGTCCTCTCAAACTTCGTTTCGAGTCGGGTCTGAATCGGGTATGGTAATGAGTATTACTTTAGTAAACTCGGCCGAGACGTACTGAGGAAGATTTGTCCAACTAAGATATTGAGTTGATCTAAAAAAACTTGCCTTGACAGCCGGCTTGATCCGGTCCGTTCGCCCTTTGAGGTGACGTTCGACGCGCCAGTTGCACTTAGAGAGTTGTGATTTCCAGCACGACTTTCGCGACATATTTACACCAAGTCTTCGTACTTGACACGTGGCACTTCATGATTGGGTGCTTTAGCAGTGGATGAGAACTTCTTCCAAGGTGTTTTCTTTTGCCCTAAATTTTTCCCTTTTCTCACTATAAATATGACACCAAATCCTTCAGAATCTACACACTTCCAAACATGATCAATACTCTCTCCTTCTTAAAAGAAAGGCCGAGGTGGTGGATCCGTTATTCCAGAAGAGGAATGACAAATTTTCTTTAGCAATTCCTTCGTACGAGGAGATCGATTTGGATCAATTGCAGAACTCTCAAGAGACGACGATTCGAGGTTTCACTCATGTCAGAAATCATATTCCCAAGAAACCGTCATATCAGGGATCATATTCTCATGCCAATGGTCAGCTTCTGCTTGTTCGGTTGATCCGATATCCGTTTGGATATTGCAACCGAACTGAAATTTGACTTTGAAAGGGCTGGTCGGAGGTTCGGAAATAACGATCCCTGATTGAAGTGTTGTGGCCCCCAAAGGAGTATTGGAATGGATATTTCCAATTTATTGGAGTCATCACTTCCAAAGCCTTAGGTAGATTCGACACCTTGGCACACTTATATTGCTGCAGTTGTTACTTCGACAGCGAGGTCCGCAAGGATCTCTACCGTCACTATGTTGTCAACCAACAGGTTAATGGTTGCATCGCCGCAAGATCTTTGCACAAGATTTTAGCTTGCTTCAGAGCTTTTTGTAAAAGAATAAACAACTTTGTTTAAGATCTTTTGTAAGATTTAGCTCGCTCCGGAACTTTTTGTAATAAAAGATAAACAACTTTGTTTAAGATCTTTTGTAAGATTTTAGCTCACTTCGGAATTTTTTATAATAAACAACGTTGTTTAAGATATTTTGTAAGATTTAGCTCGCTCCGAAACTTTTTATAATAAAAGGTAAACAACTTTGTTTAAGATCTTTTGTAAGATTTTAACTTGCTTTGGAACTTTTGTAATATGTTATCATCGAGCTCTGAGGTCAAAATTCACTACGAATTCTTAATTGTTCGAATTTTGGATTTCTATTTTTGCGATGTATGAACTCGACCTTATTAACACCTTATCGTTTCATAAGAAACTTGGATGATCACGAGCTCATGGTAAATCATCTTATCGAAGCACCTTAGGATTGCTTTCATAAGAATCCTTAAGTGATCGTGAACTATGGAGCTCGGCTTTGGGCACCAAGATTACTTTCAGAAGACTCTTTAGTGATTTGTGAGCTATGTAGCTCGGCTTACTAGAAGCAAGATTCCTCCAAGACTTCGCAGCTTACCAGCTCGGTGTCGGTTCTTAGAATCTGTACCTAGGTACGAGGCAGACTCGGTTTAGGGTTTGAGAGTGCAAAGGACTAGTGCTTTGGCTTAGCTCAACTTTTGCCTTAGGACGAAACTTCAGTATGCGATCGAGACCCAGCGTGTAATTTACTTGGTTGTCCTAAGTGCGAGGTGCGGACCTGGTTCCGGCTTATAAAAGTTTGTGGATTATTTCATCACAACACTTATGAGAAGCGCGTTGATCAGATACCTGACCAAGGCTCCGATGTGTGACACTAGACGAACGGATCGTATTTTTTTTTTTTAATGGTTTTGTATTAAATTATCGAGCTGATCAAACTGAGTTTTTAATGAACAGTAAAATACTTTCTAAAGTAAGTCTTTGGTTTGAACCAGAATCTTTGCTCTAAAAGATATATATATATATATATTTTTATGTGTAACTGCACTTAGACTTTTCTGAAAAAGTAAGCTACCTACGTACTTTTCTTAAAAGAAAGGATAAGTCACCCGTAGTTCTATACAAAAGAGGCTCGTTCTAACGAGTACATTTTTTTGTTGACTTATTACTTTAGTAATAATATCGCTGAGGTTCCAAGCATTCCAAGAATTTTGGATTTTTGTTCCATCCATCTCGAGGAGTTCATACACTCTATGTTTTATAACCTTTGAGACCTGATACGGTCCTTCCCACTTGATTCCAAGCTTTCCGGCTTCGTCATCCTTTATGTTTTTATAAACTTTACAAAGGACGAGATCGCCTCCATCCAAAAATCGATATTGTACCTTCTAATTGTAGTACTTTGCGTCGAGCTGTTGATAATTCTATATCCTCAGCAAGGCGTTGTCTCGAGATTTTTCGAGATCGTCGAGATGCTCTTGAATTCTTTGTCCGTCATCTCGGCATCTGAGTCATCAAGACTCGTCGTGCGCTATCGATGTTATCTTCGGCGGGTGCTAATGCTTCCATTCCATAGGCTAAAAAGAAAGGGGTCGGACCTGTCGATCGTCGAGGTGTTGTACGATGAGACCAAAGTACTCCGGGGAGTTCATCTGTCCACGCTCCCTTCTTTTCACCCAGGCGCTTCTTTAGCCCGACTATCAGCGTCGTATTAGTCGACTCAGCCTGTTCATTCCCTTGAGGATAATAGAAGGTTGTTGTGGTCAGACGAATGTTCCATCTGTCGCAAAATTTTACGAAAACGCACAAGTAAGGTTTGGACGGTTGTATGTTACGATTTTGTAAGGAACTCCATGTCGGCAAATAATGTTCTTCCAAACAAATCTCTCCACATCTAGTCCGGTGATTTGAGGATAGGCCTCGGCTTCCACCCACTTAGTGAAGTAATCTGTCATTACTAGAATATTTTTCTTTCCTCGTGACGTTACCAGCGGTCCGACCGCATCCATGGCCCATCTCTTGAACGGCTATGCGACAGTTGCCAGGGAATACTCTTCTGGTGGGGCTAGCTTTTTTGGTGCATGCTTTTGACTTGTTACGCACTTTTATGCATATTTTTGGCAATCATCTAGCATTGTCGGCCATAAGTAACTGATAAGTGCATAAATTGTCCTTTCTTAGCATGCATTTTGGTTAGATTTTGAGGCATTTAGCTTAGGTTCTTACATGTTTTAATGCATCATTCGTTCCTTTTAGATTTTATCGAGTCTAGAGTCCAAGTTCTTGTTTTCTTGCATTTGCATGCATATTTTGTCCATTTTATGTACAAATGGAGCTTTGGATCTACTGTGGAACAAGTGAAGAGAAGAATCAAGTTTGAAAAATGAAGAACAAGAAGTCGAAGATGGAGAAGGTCTATGGATCGGCCAGAAGTCGGTCTCTTGGTCGATCCATAGGACGTCCCGAAGTGGAAAAATCCCCTGGTCGAAATTGGCTCGTGGACCGACCAGAGGATCGATGGTCGGTCCACAATGACGTCCCTCCTTCATCAATTTTTGCAGTTGACCGGGTTTGACCCGGGTACACTTTCCATTTTCTATAAATACTTGTAATTGCATTAAAACCCTAAGCTCATAGCCTCCCTTGTTCTTAAGTATTGTTTATGAGTTTAATTCTTGAGATTTGAATGGTTTTGTTTGAGTTTTAGATCTTTTATGAATCATTAAAGTATCCTTTAAATGTGGGTATTAATAGCAGTACAATATAGCGTTTCTAGTGTTTCCGCTATAGTTGATATATAGTGCCATTTTTCATAGCGTTTGTAAAATATCAAACGCTATGATATGTTAGGCGCGAAAATAATTTATAATCCCGCTTATTTTTTCTGATTACTATAATTTATGATAGCATATACTATTTTTAAAACGTTATGGTAGAGTATAGCGGGAATTGAAAATTTCATTGTCGGCCGAATCAAAAGATAGGCGCAAACATATCTGATCCCATATCTAATTTCATTGTTTTATACTGAGGCATTTTCTATCTTCTATCTTTTGCCTCCTTCGCTGATGCTTCTTCTTCTTCTTCTTAGTCGTATCCCTTTCTCTCTTTTTCATATCTGATCCCAGTTCCTTACTCTCGATTCATCTGTTAGTTTTTCTTACGAAATTCTTCTTTTGGATTTGATTACCAGATGTAATTACTTGTAGATTCTTGTTTCGATTGTTTAAAAAATCAAATTCTGATTTCTACTTGGCTAATTGCTTGATTCTGATTCTTATGATGCTTTTGATTTAGTGAAGCTTATGGGTGTCTAATCAGTTTGTTATATGGGCTATGGAAGCATCAAGAGCTCTTACGGTGACCCAACATCGGAATCCGATACCGACGATCTTTCTCCGGTCCGTTGCGGCAAATTCCGGCGAGAAATCAACCTCTGCCGCTTGACCTTCTCGATTCCATTGGATCCACATGTGATTGTTCTTCAATCTGATACATACGGATTGCTCTCATTATGTTTTTTCTTTTTCTTTTAGATGAACTCGAAGATTTGGTGAATAGAGCATGGGGTTTGAGTAAGAAACATTCTCATGTCGATGGTAATATGAAATTTGAGCTTCTGCATCCTACATTTTGCTCTAATTTTACCCTCTTGAGAGTTAGAGGTTCTTGAATTTTGGAGTGAGTGGTTTGTTTAGTGTAAGAGGCGTAACTCAAGTTGTTGGCACTTGGCAGTACCTAATGGATGTTTTTCCAACATTATGGTCTTTAGCTCCGCTTAAGTTTACGGAATTGGCTTCTTTGGAAAAAGTTCTGTAGTTTTGGTCATTGAATCAAAATTCTATTAATGGTCTTGCTAAAGAAGATCAGTAGGCATTTGAGAATGTACTGAAGAAATGCATCCCTTGTTCCTCACTCGTATACATTTTGTTTTTGGATTTTCGTTTCTATACCTCTATGTCTCTCTATCTATTGCCGAAGAAAGAGATTCTCTGTTTCTTAAAGAGGGGTACATCAATTGTTCGTCATCTTCTTTCAAGCATCAATGGTAAGTTACAATGTTGCTTGTTGCTACTCAAAGCTTCATCAGATGAATCGGTTTTTGATTTGTGGAGTTGATATTTGATAGAGTTCTTTTGATAGGTTCAAATTGGTCTCTCGGCTCTTGAAGCAACATTGAAGTCAGGATATGAAGATTTCAAGGTAGTTTCAATGAGTTCTAAAAGAGAAAGATGGTGTTGCTTGTTGAGGATGAGTACTTGTTTTGTTTTCAGAGAATCCAGATTTCAAAAACATCAGGAAGACGAAGGAATTTGATTCACTCCTCAAACAATTCGATGAATCTTTCATAAACGAGAGTGCCATTACTGCCATCAATTCCTTGTTTGGCTTTAACAAGAAATAGATAGTTCACCTAAGGTTTATTATGTCTTTTGGTGGGATATGCTCATAGCTTTGCTTCTTGCTGTCTGATTGTAAAGGTGGCTTATATACTTTGTAAAAACTGATTTATTCATTTGATTGATTGAAAAATTCAGTTTCACAAAGCACATTTTTTTAGACAAAGTAATATGTAGGGCATAACATTTGGGGTTTAGAGTTTTAAATATGATTTTTCTTGTTTAATTTACAATATAAATAAATAATGTTTGTTTCATACTAGATTGTTTGTTTCATACTAGGAATAGAAGTAATTAATATTTTCAAACACAAAAATCATGATCTTTGATTACAAAACAAAAATATCATGATCTTTGATTTATAATTTAGGGCATAACATTTGGGGTTTAGGGTTTGAAATATGATTTTTCTTGTTTAATTTACAATATAAATAAATAATGTTTGTTTCATATTAGGTTGTTTGTTTCATACTAGGAATAAAAGTAATTAATATTTTCAAACACAAAAATCATGATCTTTGATTACGAAACAAAAATATCATGATCTTTGATTTATAATTTAGGGCATAACATTTGAGGTTTAGGGTTAGAAATATGATTTTTCTTGTTTTATTTACGATATCAATAAATAAATTATTGTTTCATGAATATATGATGTTTGATAGTTTAAAACTTTGATGGATTAGTGAGTATTCGATTTAGGGTATAGAGATTTACACTATTTTTTTTATCAGCTAAAAAAAACTAGAGTTTAGGGTTTAGGTTTCAAAGTTTAAGACTATAGTCTAGAGTTTAGGGTTTAAGTTTCAAAGTATAAGATTAAAGTCTAAAGTTTAGGTATTAGGGTTTAAGTTTTAAGAAATAAAGACTAGAGTTTAGGGTTTAGGTTTTAGAATTTCATAAGAGTTTTGGTTTTTATGATTAAATTAGTGTTTGATTTATGGTTTGGAGTTTAGAGTTCAATGTTAAGAATATCACATTACAATTGCATACATAACTTTTGATATATGGATTTAGTTTCTTAAAATAAATAATTGTTTGATTTAGGGTTTGTGGTTAATGGTTATACATTTTTAATCAATTATTAAAATTATATATGAGATTAAATCGAAAGTTTTATCCTTAATTAATTTTGTAATACATATGTACAAGTTTTACTAAGTATTTTCAATTAAAAAGTTTGGGTTTCATATAGTTAGCATTTACCAATAATTACAAAATATGTTCTCTAAAAATGGTAAAATTTGGACACAAAATAATGATTCCCGGGCAAAATTTGAGGTTTAGATTCGTTTTCCCGGTTGAAACATTTTGGAAAAATACTTTAGTATGATCACTAGGATCGATGACATGGCAATTTAGGAGAGTTGATCTTATCCGTCCAAGTCTTGGAGAGTCAATCTCGTCCGTTAAACCCTTCCAATCTCTGAACCTCTAATTTCTTTTCTCTACCGACAAAGGCACAAAACAAATCGTCATCTCTCACTTCTCTCTGCGACAAATCCATCCGGGTTTTTGAGAAAGGAAGAGAGTTTGGTTTAATTTTCTTGTTTATCTCTTTCAATCTTCCTTCAATCTCTAATTTTTCGCTCAGATCTGTACTTTTTAAATTTGTTTCGGGATTCTGGTTCACGGGTCAGAAGAGAGCAAGAGAGACTTAGACAGCTCAAGAGAGGGAGATCAATATGATATCCGTTTCGATTAAGAAGAGAGCTAACCAGAGATGGATCTTCGTTATAAGGGTATGTAGAGTGGTGAGTATCGACTGCAAATTCCGATAACTCCGTTCTCCTGCGATTAACTCCGATAGTTAGTATCCACAGTTCAAAACCTTCCGATTAATTCTTAGTTGAAATCAAGTTTCCATTCAATCTTCTTAATATATATATAAAAGTCTTTGTCATTAAAAATCTAGATTTTTCTAGAGATTTGTTTCGTTTCTTTGTGTGATTGCGTTTAGACTTGTTAGCTAATTAGTTTATTTGGCTTTAGACAAATTCCTTGAGTCTTATGGTTTTTTCGTAGATTTCAATCTCCTTATGTCTATTTATGCATTGGTCTAAGGGTTGGCCGAACGAGTGAGTGACCACATCTCTTTTGCTCAAGAAGGACAACATGGTCATGGTATCGGAAAATGATTGTCCTGCCCACAGAAATATGGTTCTTATGTTGTCTCCGACATAGTTCTTATAAACATGTAAGTGGGTTCTTGTACTTTATCTCCTTTGATATTAATCAAGAGGTGGACAGATTTTGTTGCTTTTTTTATCTTATACAAGGTTTCTCATATTTGCTATGCAGGTGGTGTCATGATATTAGTTGGAAACAAGCTGCAAATACACAAGTGTTGTTTTTTGGTTTGGATACATTTCGGTCTTGCTTTTAGTGTGTTACACAGTCACACAAAGCCATATGTTTGGTCTACTGGAAGAAAGTTCGAGAAGGCCAAAGGAAGAAGGAATGGTTGTGGATTCAAGGTTCAAGAAAGTATCACTGCCTTTGAACTTAATTCCGGAGTTTTGATGCTTCTTGTGATCTCTGTCGTAATCAAAAATTTGATTAGAGAACTCTTGTGTTTGTGTTTCTTTACTTGTATAAGACATGATTATAAATTTGTATCATGGTTATTTAATATAATAAAATATATTATAAATGATTTGTTCTTTTTAATGTCAATTTTATTTAAGAACAAAAGAATCCTAGCCAATTATAATTCAAATAAAATTGATAGAATCGAAATATAAATATTTTAGTAATTCAAAATATACATGAATTATAACGTATTTCGAATGCTATATTAAAATTATAAAAATGCTACGAATAAATGAAGTAATAACAATTAATAATTGCTATTGTACTTATATATTATTGCAGAGGAAAAAATGCTATATTAAATGACATCACAATAGCAAGATTAAAAACCGTTATGAAAAGTTGAAGACCTATTATCGCGGGCCCAAACATAGCGTTTCTAAATCCGCTATAGTATCCTAGTATAGCATTTTTTGGCTGCTACAAAAACTCACTTTTCCTGTAGTGTTTGCATTTCTTAATCTTTCTTAATCATGTTTAATGCTTTAGCTTTATTGTTTTGTTTCAATATGTGTGAGTATTTATCATATGGATTATGGGTTGAGTAGATTATAGTGATTTAGATATTGAGTTGTGTTGCTTATGCTTAGATCTTGAACGATCCTTCATTTGAATTGAATTTAAAGTTAGGATTGACTTGATCACTCAATTTTTAGAACATGGTCTTTTCACGCCCGGAAGGTGTTTGTGAAAATGTCTAGAAGAAATTCAAATGAGATTTTCTCATCTTAGCCAATGGAAGTTGATGTTTAAGGAGGATTGTGAGTATATGGACTTGTAGGTAAAGCTTTTAAATTGTTTAATTACAAAATGGAAGTTTGTGTAATTAAGGAATTTAGGAAGAGATTAGTACCATGAAAGTGAATTAGTCTTAAATTAGTGATCTTTGCTCTAGGATTGATCTTGATTAGAGCTTTGCAATACTCCCCAATAGCTAATGAACTTGAATCAATTGCTTAAACCCATGATCCATAAATTTTTAGTCTTGATTTCGAAATTTGCTTAGTAAAGTTTAGAATTGTCTTTAGTCTTGTTACTTTATTCTTGTTTCTTGTTTAATGCTTTGCATTTCATCATTTCATCTTGTCATTTACTTATTGTCATTTCATATTTACATTTAGTTTCATAATCGTCACTAGGAATCATTAGAAAACCCCAAATCATTAATAGATTTAGTTTATTAAGTTCTTTGCATTCTTATTGCCTTTGTCTTAATCCTTGTGGAAGAATGACTCTTGATTACACAATGACATATACCATGCACTTGTGGATTAGTAATTGAGGAATTAAAACTCATAGCACTTTTTGAGATTGCTTTAGCATTGATCATTTAGTGTGCATCAAGTTTTTGGCGCCGTTACCGGGGATTAGCATTAGGCATTAGGATTTGAGATCTTTGAAAGACTAGATCATTTTTATTTTCTTTTTATTTTGTGTTTTTGTGTGTGTGGTCCTTCTTGACTTTGTAGGTACTAATTTACAACTATGGAGAGGAGGATATCGATTAAGGATTATGATGAGCCATCTACAAGGATTGAAAAGATGTGGATTAGAGCACCACCTAGTGATGAAATTGAATGAGATATAAAACCAAATTTGGTCACTATGGTGTTGAATCACCGGTTCTTGGGTTTACCGGAAGAGAATCCCATTGAGCATCTTGCCCTCTTTGATAGATTTCAACCGTTAGTAGAAGTGGAGTATCCGAAGATGTGGTGAAGCTTACTCTATTTCCTTTCTCATTAGGTGATAAAGCTAGTGAATGGGAAAGAAGCATCAAGTCTTCTTCGATATCCACGTGGGAAGAGTGTAAGAGAACCTTTCTCTTGAAGTTTTTCTCGCCTCAAAAGACCGCTAAGATAAGAAACGATATAGCTAGATTTGAGCAAGGCGAAGAAGAGAGTTTGTATGATCCATGGGAGCGTATGAAAGGATACACAAGAGCTTGTCGTCATCATGGTATACCTATTGATGCTTTACTTGGGATATATCATAAGGGATTGATGGAAAAGCACTACACCGCATTGAATGTTGCTAGTAATGGTGATTTCGCCAACTTACTAACGGAGCAAGGTGAAGAACTCATAGAGAACCTAGCTCGGAGTGAAGGAAGATACGGTAGAGCTCATGAATCACCTAGGAAAACCAAGAAGAGTGAAGAAGTTAAAAGACTAGAGGAAAAGCTAGATAAGCTCATTCATATGATTGAGAAAGATGTTGGTACATTGGTAGAACTAGAAGATGGAAACGAAAAGGTTATGGCTATTGGACATGGGGAATCAAATCAACCACAAGAGTATAACTATTGTCCAAGATTCAAGTTCTTTCCAATAGGGTTACAACCTACGCACCATCAACCTTTGACCACACCAATCTCGCCACCACTAGACGATACTATTGCATCCATGTTTGCTCGCATTCTCGATGGACAAGACAAGAGTGTTTCAAAAATGCAGGAAGAAGTAAAGGTCATTCAAGAGAAATTTGAGGGAGTAAACAATGAGCTTAGGGCAAAGATTGAGTTGTTGGCTTCCCAATTTGAATTAGCCAAGCAACAAAGGGAAGTTGAGTTAGCACCAAGAGAGTATTGTCAAGCTACTTTGAGGAGTGGAACCAAGATACCACCTAGAGAACCACAAGTAGTTGAAAACAAGAAGGATAATCTTGAAAAGAATGTTGTAGGGGAATCAAGAGAAGATTTCAGCAAGAAGCCACTCTTGGTGGAAGAGGAAACACCAATACTAGAATCACCAAGGGATAATGGAAAGAAGAAGGTCACTTTTGAGTTGCCTCCTTATGAACCGAAATTGCCATTTCACGGGCGTTTAGCAAATCGTAGAGAAAGAGTTCGAAAAGTTCAAGGATGTTCTTAACAAGGTAGAAGTCACGATTCCTTTCACGGATTTGCTATTGAAGTATCCCATCTACAACAAGCTCTTCAAGGACATTATGACGAAAAAAAGAATATTGAGAGAGTTCATGCTTCTTATGAGTGAGGAATGTTCCGCGGTTATACAAAGCTATCTTCCCAACAAGTTACAAGATCCGGGAAGCTTTACATTACCTTGTTCGTTGGGCCATTTGTTCTTCAAGAGAGGTTTGGTGGATCTAGGATCAAGTGTGAGCTTGATGCCACTCTCCATTTCAAAGAAGCTTGGTTTAACGGATTTAAAGAAGACGAGAATGACTTTGGTGTTAGCGGATAGATCTTTGAGGTATCCCATAGGAGTTCTCGAGGACTTGCCTTTGAAACTAGGTAAACACATAGTCCCCACCGACTTTGTGGTACTAGAGATGGATGTTGAGTTCAATGATCCAATAATTCTTGGTAGACCATTTCTAGCAACCGCGGGAGCTATAATAGATGTGAAACGAGGAAAGATCAAGTTGGAGTTGGGAGGAATGGAGCTCAACTTTGATATGGTCAAGGCTGTGAAGAAACCAACCATAGAAGGCCAAACATTCCATGTGGAAACTTTTGATGAACTAGTTGAGGACTACATGGATTTCATTAACGAAGAAGACCCTTTGGAGGTAGCTCTTACCTTGAATGGTAATGAGCTTGAAAGAGCAAGTGAAGAAGCTATTGAGTATGGAAAGTTGCTTGACTCTCAAAAGGGTAAGGAAAGCACGATTTTGCCTTTGGAATTGGTCGGTGATGAGCTTTATGATGATCAAGAGGTAGCTAGCAATGGTAAGACTAACATTGAGGGCGATTGGAGCAGTTAAACGCGCGCAAACCACTACCAATTGGATTGAGGTATGCATTTCTCGGCCTCAACTCTACATATCTGGTTATCATAAATGATGATTTGAGTGAAAATGAAACCGAATTGCTTTTAAAAGAGCTTAGAAATTATAGGAAAGCCATTGGTTATTCTCTAGATGATATAAAAGGCATTTCACCATCTTTGTGCATGCATAGAATCTATCTTGAAGATGAATCTAAGTCATCAATTGAACATCAAAGAAGGTTGAATCCTAACTTGAACGAAGTAGTTAAGAAGAAAATTTTGAAGTTGCTTAAGGCGGGGATCATCTATGCTATCTCGGATAGTCCATGAATATCTCCGGTCCACGTTGTTCCTAAAAAAGGTGGCGTGACGGTTATTAGAAATGATAAAGATGAATTGATACCAACTAGGGTAACTAGTGGGCATAGAATGTGCATTGATTATCGAAAATTGAATTCGTCTACTAGAAAAGATCATTTTCCTTTACCATTCATTGATCAAATGCTTGAGCGCTTAGCTAATCATTCTCATTATTGCTTTCTTGATGGATATTCAGGTTTCTTTCAAATTCCTATACATCCCCAAGATCAAGAGTAGACGACTTTTGCATGTCCTTATGGTACCTTTGCATATCGTAGAATGCCATTTGGATTGTGTAATGCATCGGCAACTTTTCAACGGTGTATGATGTCGATTTTCTCGGATCTAATAGATGATATAATGGAGGTCTTCATGGACGATTTTTCCGTCTATGTGAACTCTTTTGGTGGTTGTTTGTCTAATCTTTGCAAGGTACTCAAAAGATGCGAGGAGAAGAGCTTAGTCTTAAATTGGGAGAAATCTCACTTCATGTTTAAGGATGGTATAGTCCTCGGTCATAAGATATCGGAGAAGGGTATTGAGGTTGACAAGGCCAAGATAGAAGTAATGATGAGTCTTGAGCCTCCATCAACAGTAAAAGGGATAAGAAGCTTCCTTGGTCATGCGTGTTTCTATAGACGGTTTATCAAGGATTTTTCAAAAGTTGCAAGACCATTGACATGACTTTTGTGTAAAGATACCCCGTTTGAGTTTGATGAAGAATGTCAAGAAGCATTTTTGAAGTTAAAACTCGCTCTTGTGAGTGCACCAATAGTCCAAGCACCGAATTGGAGTTTACCTGTCGAGATAATGTGTGATGCTAGTGACTATGCGGTTGTAACGGTTTTGGGTCAAAAGAAGGATAAAAAGCTTCACATTATCCACTACGCAAGAAGAACACTTGATGATGCTCAAGTCAAGTATGCCACCAAGGAGAAAGAACTTTTAGCCATCGTCTTTGCTTTCGAGAAATTTCGGTCATACTTGGTCGGATCAAAAGTTATAGTGCATACAGATCATGCGGCTCTACGCTATCTCTTAGCCAAGAAAGATGCTAAGCCGAGATTGTTAAGATGAATTCTACTACTTCAAGAGTTTGATCTTGAGATCAAAGACAAGAAAGGTATTGAGAATGGAGTTGCGGATCACTTGTCTAGAATGAGGACCGAAGATGGAGTACCCTTAGATGACCAACTTCCCGAAGAGCATATAAACGCTATTAAAGCACTTTACTCGGGAAATGAAGGTCTAGATGAGCTAATAGCGGTGACTACCATCAAAGAGAACGAGAAGGAACCTTGGTATGCGGACATTGTCAACTACTTGACACTAGGAGTCTCACCGCCAAGTCTTGAGCCATACTATTGGTTGTTTTTCAAGCAACTCAAGTACTACTATTGGGATGAGCCATACCTATACCGACAAGGGAAATATAAGTTGTTTAGAGGATGCGTAGCGGAAGAAGAAGCTCCAGGAATCCTATTCCATTTTCATGGATCAGATTATGGAGGACATTTTGCAACCTTTAAGACGGTCTCGAAGATTCTACAAGCGGATTTTTGGTGGCCAACGGTTTTTAAGGATGCTAATGAATACATCTCTAGATGTGATCCTTATCAAAAGGTGGGTAGCTTGAGTAGGAGATATGAGATGCCACAAAGTGGGATTCTAGAAGTTGAACTATTCGATATGTGGGGAATCGATTTCATGGGACCTTTCCCTTCATCGTATGGAAAAAAATAAATCTTGGTAGCGGTCGACTATGTTTCTAAATGGGTCAAAGCCATAGCTAGTCCGATCAATGATGCAAGTGTCGTAGTTAAGCTATTCAAGATGATCATATTTCCACGTTTTGGAGTTCCGCGGGTGGTGATAAGCGACGGTGGAACACATTTCCTCAACAATGTTTTCGAAGGATTGTTAAAGAAGTATAGAGTTAAGCATAAAGTAGCAACACCTTACCATCCACAAACCTCAGGTCAAGTCGAGGTGTCCACCCGTTAAATCAAGGCTATTCTCGAGAAGACGGTTAGCAAGACTCGAAAAGATGGGGGCAAACAAGCTAGACAATGCATTATGGGCTTATAGAACCGCTTACAAGACGCCCATTAGAACAACGCTTTTCAATCTTCTATATGGAAAGTCTTGTCACCTACCGGTTGAGTTGGAATACAAAGCCTTATGGGCTACCAAGTTGCTTAACTTTGATATAAAGACGGCTACCGAGAAGCGAATGATACAACTTGAAGAGTTAGAAGAGATACGCCTCGATGCTTATGAGAATTCGAAGAATTACAAAGAGCGGACAAAATCTTTTCACGAAAAGAGGGTATTGAGACGCGATTTCAAGCTTGGAGATTAAGTTCTACTATTCAACTCGCATTTGAGATTATTTCCCAAGAAACTTAAGTCAAGATGGTCGGGTCCTTTTACCATAAACGAGGTAAAATCTTATGGCGCTATTGTGTTAGATAACAAATCCGAGGGAGATTTCACGGTTAATGGTCAACGATGCAAGCTTTACCACGTGAATGTCCCTATAGAGGAGGATGTTAAGATTCTTCTCTCGGAACATAATGAAGCTTGAGGAGCTATAACCGCCAAGCTTAGAAACGTGAAACATGTGCACTTGGGAAGCATTCCCATGATATCCTTTGTACATACATTTGATGCTTTTTATTTATGTTTAGTATGTTTTTGGAGATTGATTTTGGTGTAGGACTCAAGAGAAAGAATTGGAGAGGTATTGAATCAAGTTGAGAAGGTGAAGAAGCCAAATACCATGAGGATCGGCATGGATCGACCAGTTTGGTCGGTCTTTTGGTCGATCCGTGCGAGCTCCCAAACCACGAAAATCCCTGCCCAATTTTTGCCTCGTGGACCGACCAGTTGGTCGGTCTACCTGGTCGATCCGTGCGCACACTCCTTTGCTGATTTCGTGGTTTGTCTTCTTCTCACCCATGGTTTCACACCAAACTCTTTTGACACATGATTTTTCACCTCCCAACTACGCACCTACCTCACCAACTTGCTCTCCTATTGAATCACATGCATTACTATGCTCTCCACTCTCCAACATCTCTATAAAAGGAGACATTTGCATTCACTTACCTTCACACCTCCCACTTTCTTATCTTCTCATAGTTTTAGCATTTCTCTCTCATAGTAGCTAGTAGCCACGAAATTTTAGGCTCTTTTCTCCTTAGTTTGCAAGCATCAATCCTCTACTAAGGTTATGGTATGGTCTTCTTAACCCTTACTCTTTTAAAATTTCCTAATGGTATGTTCTCCTTTAATCTCTAATTATCTTTCATATGAGTTAAGCTCTTATAATTCAAACCTTCATTGTTAAAACTTGAGATTAATGATGATAATTGAGCTATGATGTTTATGGATTATATTTCATTCAAGCTAATTCTAACAATTTAAATGCTATGCTTTTTAATTTTCTAAGAATTTTCCTTGATTATTTCCATAATTATTCAAATTGTGTTTTCTTATTGGAGATTATTGCTCACTTGAACTTTCATTTGATATTGTTAATCTAGGTATCTCCTTTAAGGAGTGTGAGCAATGAATAATACAAGAGACTCACCAAGGGAATCCGCACCGTTTGGACACATGAGGAGCGCGAAACCTTCGAAACTTTGAAGAATCATGGAGTTACCGCCACAAGATATGCGGATAGAAGGTTGCTCGACAAAATGGAGATGCTAGACATGTTTGATGAGGCCATGGCGGACTTGGGAATGAAGATTTTTAGCACCATGGAAGAGCACACTTACATCACTCCAACTTGTGAGTTTCTTGCAACGGTCAACGTAGAATATCAACAAGAAAGTCATAAGAAGGCATCGGAGGGCCTTGTTCGTTTCAAACTTGGAAACAAGGAATACGGTCTCTCGATCTCGACATATGTGACATCTTCGAGCTTGACAAAGGAGAAACGGCGAAGTTCCCTAAGCTCCATGACATAGAGGATCTTTGGGGAGCCATTGGGAAACGAGGTTATGAAACTCGAAGCGCGAAGAACACGCTCATTCGTAATCCGATGGTGCGCTACATTTACAAGGTGATTGGATACACGTTCTATAGGAAGCGCGAGCCAAGCGTGGTTACAAATGACGACATGTGCTTCCTTTTCTAAACATTCACGAACAAGTTACTAAGGGAAGACGAAGAAGAGGCGATGCGCTCCTATGATCCACTCTGAGATAGGATCAACTATGCTTCGATTTTCATCCACAATTGTGTCAAGCTCCGCACTAAAGTTAGACCACATATCGGTATGGGCGGAGTCTTGACTGTAATATTCAAGAAGCTTGACATCAAACTTGACAAGAAGGATCAAGTCGTTCCAAAGTCTTACCTCGACATCAATCACCTCCGCAAACCAAACATGCTCGAGACTCGCAAGGATGGTTACCCTCCATACAACTACATGTTCTTCAAGAGAAACGAAGACTTGCGACGTGTGAGCCTCCCTAACAACAAGATGTCTCTTTACAAACATGAGAACATCATATTCGATCTCTAGGATGATGAGTGTATCCGTGAGGAAGATAATGAGGAAAACGATGAAGATGGTGGCGATGAGGGAGAGAATGAGGATGAGGAAGGGGGAGATAATGTTCAAGAGGAATATGAAGAAGACGATTTCGATGAAATGATGCTTGACCAACAAGCAAACCATCCCTCCAACAACACTCACCTACCCAAGACTCATTATGACCGTGAATACAAGAAGATAAGGAGGATAGGGTTATGGTGCGCAAAGTGGGTTGGGAAATTTAACCGGAGATTCAAGAAGACGCAAGGGAAAGATTATGTCTCCGATGAAGACACACCAACACCGCCGGATGAAGATGACCCTTCAATGCGTGAAATGGTTCGTCGTAGCTTCCGCGAGGACTACCGTCGTGATTGTGGAGGTGATCGAGGAGCTAGCTCAAGCCACGCACGTCATAGCACATCCTCCATTCCAAACCATCGTTAAACCAAGTACCCCGCCAAACCATTGTCCAATCCATACCTCGCTTTGAATTTGCTTGCTTGTTTGATTGTCTCTACCATTGTACCATTTCGTTTTATGCTTTATTTCCCTTTCCGTGTGTTTAGCTACCTTCTCTCGGTTAACTTATCACACCGAGACGTTGTGATTCAAGTCCGGGGGAGGCTAGCTAAAGTTGCTAATAAAAATTGTGGATTTGTTTTGTTTCCTTGTCTTTGCATTGCATGCATTCCATCTTAGCTAGTTTTAAGGTTTTATAAAGCTTTTCAAGCTTTTCTTTAAATCATTTAGTAGCATGATTTTCACTAGAGTAATCATATAGATCGCCTAAGCTTAGTAATTGCATCTTATTTTCTTTTGAGTCTCATTACATTTTTGAAAAATTTGCTAAAATTTTTAAAAATTTTCGAAAATTTCACTTGAATTTTCAAAGTTCATATAATTGCATTTCATACATTTAAGTTGCATTGACCATATTTTTAAAATATTTTTGAGGTTTATGGCTTAGCATTCAATATGATCCTTAGGATAATGCTAGATATTGCTAAGTGAATTATAGAAATCTCTTCTTTGCATCTTGATCTCTTCGCTCGAAGCTCGTGATTAGGATGAAGCATATTAGACTTGAAACAATTTCTATCAATTTGAACCTAATATTGACTTTAATTTCTTGCTTAGAGACTTGATATGCTTGTTCAAAGTAACCATATACACATTTGGACTTTCTTTCACCATTTTTACCACTCTTTGCTAGTCCAAATGGCCTTCCCGATTCATGACATCTAATGTGAATGAGGATGGTTCTCCCTACCTTGCTTGACCCTAGCCTTCTTTCAAACCCACCATTATTTCTTTGAGTGAGGCCTTTTCTTGAAAATGCATACACTAGTAAAATCTTGAAAGATGGGAACGACAAAGAAGTGCTTTCATTTTAGAGCTAATCTCGTTTTAAGACTAGTAATAGCTTAGGATTTGTTGTTCATATGGGTTGGATTTGGTGAGTGTTTTGGTGAGCAAAAGAAAGAGTGTTTTATCATAAATGAAAAAGAAAGCCAAAGATAAAAAAGGAGTTGAGCTACTCTTGGGAAAGGTACTGTTAAAGTTTAAAGAAAGACTCTAGTGTTTGATTATGAATAGAAATCCCCTCTATAAGCTAGAACCCAAAAGGGTTAGAAGAAAAAGTATAAAAGGAAACCATAGAGGAAAGGATTGAAGTACATAAAAAAGTCTAGCAAGTAGAGAAACCCCAGCAAGGCGCTGTCTCGAGCTTTTTCGAGATCGTCGAGATGCTCACGAATTGTCCGTTCATCTCGGCATCTGAGTCATCAAGACTCGTCGTGCGCTATCGATGTTAGCTTCGACGGGTGCTAATGCTTCCATTCCATAGGCTAAGAAGAAAGGGGTCTGACCTGTCGATCGTCGAGGCGTTATACGATGAGACCAAAGTACTCCGGGGAGTTCATCTGTCCACGCTCCCTTCTTTTCACCCAGGCGCTTCTTTAGCCCGGCTATCAGCGTCTTACTAGTCGACTCAGCCTGTCCATTCCCTTGAGGATAATAGACGGTTGTTGTGGTCAGACGGATGTTCCATCTGTCGCAAAATTTTGCGAAAACGCACAAGTAAGGTTTGAACCGTTGTCTGTTACGATTTTGTAAGGAATTCCATGTCGGCAGCTAATGTTCTTCCAAATAAATCTCTCCACATCTAGTCAGGTGATTTGAGGATAGGCCTTGGCTTCCACCCACTTAGTGAAGTAATCCGTCATTACTAAAATATTTTTCTTTCCTCGTGACATTACCAGCGGTCAGGGAATACTCTTCTGGTGGGGCTAGCTTTCTTGGTGCATGCTTTTGATACGTTAAGCACTTTTGTGCATATTTTTGGCAATCATCTAGCATTGTCGGCCAGAAGTAACTGATAAGTGCATAAATTGCCCTTTCTTAGCATGCATTTTGGTTAGATTTTAAGGCATTTAGCTAGCTTAGGTTCTTACATTTTTTTTATGCATAATTCGTTCCTTTTAGATTTTATCGAGTCTAGAGTCCAAGTTCTTGCTTTCTTGCATTTGCATGCATATTTTCTCCATTTTAGGTACAAATGGAGCTTTGTTTCAATATGTGTGAGTAGTTATCATATGGATTATGGGTTGAGAGTGATTTGAGCATTGGGTTGTGTTGCTTATGCTTAGATCTTGAAAGATCCTTCATTTGGATTGAATTTAATGCTAGGGTTGACTTGATCACTCAATTTTTAGAACATGTCTTTTCACGCTCGGAAGGTGTTTGTGAAAATGTCTAGAAGAAATTCAAATGAGATTTTCTCATCTTAGCCAATGGAAGTTGATGTTTAAGGAGGATTGTTAGTATATAGACTTGTAGGTAAAGCTTTTAAATTGTTTAATTGCAAAATGGAAGTTTGTGTAATTAAGAAATTTAGGAAGAGATTAGTACCATGGAAGTGGATTAGTCTTAAATTAGTGATATTTGCTCTAGGATTGATCTTTATTAGAGCTCTGCAATACTCCCCAATAGCTAATGAACTTGAATCAATTGCTTAAACCCATGATCCATAGCTTTTTAGTCTTGATTTCGAAATTTGCTTAGTAAAGTTTAGAATTGTCTTTAGTCTTGTTACTTTAATCTTGTTTCTTGTTTAATGCTTTGCATTTCATCATTTCATCTTGTAATTTACTTATTGTCATTTCATATTTGCATTTAGTTTCATAATTGTCATTAGTAATCATTAGAAAACCCCAAAATCATTGATAGATTTAGCTTATTACGTTCTTTGCATTCTTATTGCCTTTGTCTTAATTCTTGTGGAAGAATGATCCTTGATTACACAATGACATATCACCATGCACTTGTGGATTAGTAATTGAGGAATTAAAACTCATAACACTTTTTGGGATTGCTTTAACATTGATCATTTAGTTTGCATCAGTAACCAAGTTTTTTTAAGTTTTAGGGCGAGTCATCGTCTTCCAGAGTGATTACCTCCGTCCTTCCCATGAGTTTGTCGCAGGACTTCGAGGATTTTCTCCTCATGAATGCACCTCATCATGTAGCGAGACGCACTCCATTGGTAAAGCTTCCCTTCAAAGATGGTGTAATGAGCGCTTCGGGTTCTCAACCTCCGAGCTGCCCATTTATCTTCAGGTTGGTTTCTTTTGGTTATATACTCTATAATCTCTGTCCGCCAGTCTTCCTGGGGAATGGAATCTTCGTCCATTTCGGTGGATTCTTCGTCCAGTTCGCCATCCATAATCTCGTAGACCATAGGTTTTGGATCTATGTTCGAACTCGTTATACTTTCTACAGGTATGACTCGTCTTGTATTCGAGCTCGAGGCCAGTGCGGCCAACGCGTCTGCTGCTGAATTCTCACTACGAGGAATCTTTACGAGCTTAAATCCATCGAACTCGTTAGTAATTTTATGTACTACCTTCATGTAAGCATCCATCTTGTTATCTTTATCTTCATACGACCCGCATAATTGACTGGTGACGAGTTGGGAGTCTGAACAAGCTCGAACCCGCTTCGCCCCTACCGCCTTTGCCAGTCAAAGTCCAGCTATCAAGGCTTTGTATTCGGCGGCATTATTTGTTGCCACAAAATCAAGACGGAATAATTGTTCAATCACTTCTCCAGTCAGAGATTTTAGGCATACTTTGACCCGTGATCCTCTTCGGGATGACGAACCATCTGCGTGCAGTATCCACCACAAGCTTTCTTCTAAGTCATCCTTAAAAGGCTCGGTGGGTACCTCGGCGATGAAGTCTGCTAGTACTTGGACTTCATAGTCGGTATATTTTTATAGATTATATCATATTCACTAAGCTCGATTGCCCATCGAGTTAATCGGCCCGATTGATTCGGGCTATGTGGGATCGAGCGAAGTGGATGATTTGTCAGTACCTTGATGGTATGAGATTTGAAGTATGGCCTGAGCTTCCTTGCCGACGTCACAAGTGCTATGACAAACTTTTCCATCGTTGAGTACTTCGATTCCGCGTCATTGAGTGCTTTGCTGATGTAGAAGATGGGTTGTTATTCGCCCCGATCCTCTCTTACCAAAACTCCACTGATTGCCGATGCTGAGACCGCGAGATATAGGTACAAGACTTCTCCTACCTTGGGTTTGGCCAGCACGGGTGGTGAGGTAAGATACGTCTTGAGGTCCGAGAAAGTTTTTTCACACTGTTTGGACCATTCAAAGGTCTTGCTTGCATTTCTTAGCAGTTGGTAGAACGGGAGACTTTTGTCTGTCGATCTACTTATGAAACGGTTTAAAGCTTCTATCCGTCCGGTTAACTTTTGAACTTATTTCCGTGTTTGGGGAGAAGGTAAATCTAACACGGTGGATATTTTCCTTGGGTTTGCTTCGATCCCCTTTTTTGTCACCAAATAACCCAAGAATTCTCCTGAGGTTACCGCGAATGTGCACTTGGCAGGATTTAATTTTATCCCATACAAATTGAGGGTTTTGAAACACCTATTAAGATGATCGATATGATCTTCGGCGTTCACCTATTTAACCAACATATCATCGATGTAAACCTCCATAGATTTGCCGAGCTGATCAGCAAACATCTTGTTTACCAGCCATTGGTAAGTTGGGGTGGCGTTCTTTCGGCCAAAGGGCATCACCTTATAATAGTAGATTCCTCGATCGGTTATGAAGGCAGTCTTCTCGCGATCATCAGGATGCATTAAGATTTGATTGTAACCGGAGAAGGCATCCATAAACGATAAGAGTTCGTTATCGGCAGTTGCTTCGATAATTCTGTCGATGTGAGGTAGAGGAAAACTGTCTTTGGGACAAGCCTTGTTAATGTCTGTGAAATCGACACAAACTCTCCACTTTTCGTTCTTCTTTTTCACTACTACCAGATTGGCTAATCACTATGGGTATTTTACCTCGGTAATAGATCCAGCATCGAGCAGTCGCTCGACCTCATCATCTACTGCTTTGAACCTCTCCGGGCCGAATTTTCTTCGTTTTTGTTTAACCGGTCTATGAGACGGATCTACGTTCAGCTCGTGAGAAATCATCTTTGGGTTGATCTCCTTCATATCCTTAAATTGATTATCAAATAAATCGGTTAAAATAAATAAGTATTAAAGATTAATTTTTGACTATATCGACTAAAACAAAAACGTGTTTAAAGCCTAAATTTATTATCGATCATATTGGTAAAAATAAATAAGTATTAAAGATTAATTTTTGAATATATCGACAATATAATTATAAAAGACATATCACTTTAGAATTAAAATCATTTATATCACATTCTAAACATGATATATATCTGCTAAAATAAAAAAAGAATTATAATTTTTTTATAAGATATATCGTTTTAAAATAAAAATCAGTTAAAGACAACATTAAAATACGATGTAATAAAAAACTCAACTTTCATTCTAGTGTATGGTTACCTCTCTAACAATATATTAGATTAGAGATGTCAAAATAGGTAACCCGACCCGACCCGACCCAACCCAACGTGGGTTCGAGATTTTAGTGGGCGTGTAACACATGTGAACCAATTTTGAGAAATTGGAAGGGTGTGTCGATCGACACTAGTGAGGTGTGTCGATCGACACACATGAATCGGCTTGAGGCCGGTTTTTTTTGAGTGAGTGTCGATCGACACAGGTGGTGTGTGTCGATCGACACAGTTTTAATGAACGGTTTTCTGTTTTGATTTGAGTTGATCGTATTACGTGTTGGTTTGGGAAAACCCCTACGGCTTCGTATATAATCTGATTTTGCCGTGTTTCGTGAGGAAAAACAGCAGAGAATCAGAATTATATCGTTTGCTAAAGAGTTTGTGAGTTTCCCATAGAATTCTTTGTGAAAGGATCTGATTGTCTCGAGAAAGGAACTCGATTCTTGTGTTTGTGGAGTAGAATTTCGTGGATTCTAGTGGTGATCAAGTCTAATCTCGGTTCTAGTCTCAATTCCATCAGTTTCTAAAAATCTAAGGTGAGTGCGTGACCATGGATTCTGAGCCGATGGATCGTTAGGGATTTGTGGTGATAGGTTGCAACGTGTTGTTTGATCATGTGGTGATTAATTTCGTGATTGTGTGCACTTGTTATGGTGTTTGTTGTGTTTTATTTACAGGTTTATGGGTTCAGGCAGGCTCGGAATCGGACCTAGAAGATTCGATTTTGGCGGGTCTGTGATATTTGTCGATCGACACTGGTGAGGTGTGTCGACCGACACAGGTGCCCGAGGGAGTGTATCGATCGACACCTAGAGGGTGTGTCGATCAACATATGCACCTGGTCCGTGGGGTGTCGATCGACACCAGTGAGGTGTGTCGATCGACACACGTCTGTTTTTGGTTGTTGAGCCGTTTTGGTTTGCTGTGTGATTTGTGTGTTTGCCTGAGCGGTTCATCGTGCCTGAGTGTGCAGTCGTAGATGGGATGACCGTCTCACTGGGTATTTATGATAATACTCACGCATCTTTTTTCCCTATGTGATGCAGGTAAAGGCAAAGTGTGATCGTGGAATCATAGCTACGAAGAGAAGGATGATCTAGGATCTCGGTTGCTTGGTTTATGTTGCATTATTGTTTTAGAACTATTCTATGTTGCTGGTTTAGTTTTGGAATCTTGAATTGGTTGTTGTTGACTTTCGTTTCGTTTAATGGAATTTGATTGGAATTGAGTTATGGTTATCCGCTGTTTGATTGTTGTGGTTGCTTAAACATTGAGGGTTAACGTTTATGGGAACGTTAACCTGAGTTTAAGGATTAATTGTTTGTTAAAAAAAAAAACGGGTCGGGTCGTTTCAGTTTGATATCAGAGCCCTTACGGTTTTAGGATGGGTTAGAACTGCTAGGATTGTGAATTTGAGTAAATTGCAATTATGTGGCTTTGGGGGTTTCATATCATCTTTCTTCGAGCCTTCAATGAGATTCCAGGTAAGTGTGTTTTGTGTTTTGTTGTGTCTTCTAGTGCTTACCTTGTGTACTTGTGAGTGCAGTGAGATGGCTAGAGGTACTAGAGGGCATGGGCGTGGAGGCCGAGGCAGAGGTCGTGGACCTGTGGATGAGCCAACCGTGAGTGAGGCTCAGAGTTCCACGCATGGGCCTGCGACAGTTGAGCAGATGTTGCATGATGGTCAGACCGCCAGTGTGACTGCCAGTGTAGGGGCCGGGTTGGATCCTGTTGGGGCCAGTTTGGGTCCAGTTGGGGCCGGTGTGGGTCATGTTGAGGCTGGTGGTGTTGGTGGTGTTGGCGCAGCTGGGGGTGCGGTCGCAGCCGCAGGTGTAGCCTAGGCTGGTGATGATAGTTTGACTGATCTGTTGAGGCAGTTGTTGGAGCGGTTACCGGGTGGGGTGCTAGTGCAAGCTCCAGTGTTGCCACGTGTGGCAGAAGTGCAGCCGAGGGCTGCGGTTATGGATGAGATTCTGTTGTATATTCGGATGATGGAGCAGATGCAGAAGATCGGTACGGGTTCTTTTGCAGGAGGTGTTAAGCCTGAGGATGCTGATGAGTAGAGGATGAGATTGGAGCGTAACTTTCGCTCGATTAGGTGTCCCGAGGTATACATGGTTGATTTGGCAGTCCATTATTTGGACGGTGATGAACATCTTTGGTGAAGGGGTGTTGCGGCGAGACGAGCTCGGACGGTGATGTCTTAGGCTGACTTTGTGGCAGAGTTTAAAGTCAAGTTTTTTCCTCAGGAGGCGTTGGATCGTCTTAAGGCGAGGTTTTTGGATCTGGCTCACGGAGCGATGTCAGTTCGTGAGTGTGACGTGGAGTTTAACCGACTCTTGGGTTATGCTGGTAGGAGCTTGAAGGATGAGCAGGCTCAGATTAGGAGGTGCTTATAGGGACTTCGAATAGACTTGAGGACTCGGTGCAGAGGCATCAGGTTTGTATCTAGAGCGAAGTTGGTGGAGACTGCTGCACAGATTGAGGAGAACCTGAGGGAGCAGGCTGTGGTTGCTAGCTCAGTTGTTCAGTCTAGGAGACCTTAGCAGCAGGTGCAGCAGGTGGGTCCTAGAAAAGGCGGCAAGCCTGCGCAGGGATAGAAGAGGAAGTGGGAGGACCCTTCGAGATCGGGCCGGAGTGGCAGAGGATGTTATAGTTGTGGGAGTTTGGACCACAAGAGGGCGAGTTGCCCTAAGCAGAGCGAGACTCGAGCGGCTCGGGTGTGTTATCAGTGCGGTGAGTTGGGTCATATCATGCCAAACTGTCCTAAGTTGCAGCCGATGACAGGGGCAATGGTGCAGCCAGTGGCTCTGTATGGGGCAGTGCAGCATGTGGATCAGATTGCGACGATGCAGCGTCCGCTGGCTATTACTACGACTGGTGAGCCGAGCACGAGGACGATCACAAGTAAACTTTCTAATTCAGACTTGATAAATTTTGTGGTGTTGAGTTTTATCTGTTTGTTTTGGATTGTTTATTCTTTGATGGAAAAGTTAGGTTTCTTAGCACATGAGATTTGTGTAGGGACCTTGTTTGTGGGCGGTTATGAGTCTCACGTGTTTGATTATGGAGCATCGAATTGCTTCACTACTCCGGATCATGCTGAGAGGACTGGTATACGGAGTGACGCGGGTGAGCGGACTGGACCAGTTATGGTTGCTGGAGGGAAGTTTCTAGCTACTCATGGCCGAGCAAGAGATGTGGATATTCTAGTGGCTGGTGAGTTGATGCCAGTGGACTTGGTGATCATAGTGGAATTGTATGATGTTATCCTAGGTATGGATTGGTTGAATCGGTACAGAGTTTATCTGGATTATCACCGCGGTCGAGTAGTGTTCGAGCGTGATGGTGGTAGGTTGGTTTATCAGGGAGTGAGACCGACTTCAGGTAGTCTCGTGATCTCACTTGTCCAGGCTGAGGCGATGATTGAGAGGGGCTGCGAGGCTTACCTGGCCATGATTGTGATGCTAGAGGCTGTTGGTGGGGTTGCTATGAGGGATATTCTGGTTGTTCTGGACTTTGTGGATGTCTTTCAGTCGTTGCTGGGATTATCGCCGTCTCGGTCTGATCCTTTCAGGATTGAGTTAGAGCCTGGAACAACGTCATTGTCTAAGGCACCTTATCGAATGGCTCCAGCAGAGTTAGCAGAACTGATGAAGCAGTTGGAGGATTTGTTGGATAAGGGTTTTATTCGACCGAGTATTTCACCGTGGGGAGCATCAGTGTTGTTTGTGAAGAAGAAGGATGGTAGTTTCCGGTTCTGCATTGATTATCGAGGGCTTAACTAAGTCACTGTGAAGAACAAGTATCCTCTTCCGAGAATTGATGAGTTGTTGGATAAGTTGAGAGGGGCTACTTGGTTCTCCAAGATTGACTTGGTATCTGGTTACCATCAGATTCCTATTGTTGAGGCATATGTCAGGAAGACGACTTTCAGGACTCCGTATGGGCATTTTGAATTTGTGATTATGCCTTTCGGGTTGACGAATGCACCGACAACATTTATGAGGTTGATGAACGGAGTCTTTCAGGAGTATCTGGATGAGTTCGTGATTATCTTCATCGATGACATTCTGGTGTATTCGAAGAGTCCTTGGGAGCATGAGGTACATCTGAGGAGAGTTTTGGAGAAGTTGCGGGAACATAACCTATTTGCTAAGTTGAGCAAGTGTAGTTTCTGGCAGCGTGAGATGGGTTTTCTTGGTCACATCGTTTCTGCAGATGGAGTTTCTGTGGATCCGGCAAAGATTCAGTCTATCCGAGATTGGCCTAGACCGAGGAATGCTACTGAGATCATGAGTTTTCTTGGGTTGGCAGGTTATTATCGGAGATTCGTCAAAGGTTTTACGAGTATGGCTCAATCCATGACGAAGCTGACAGGAAAGGATGCTCCTTTCTTGTGGTATGTTGAGTGTGAGTTGAGTTTCGCGAAGCTGAAGACGATGTTGACGAGTACACCAGTGTTGGCGTTGCCTCAGCCGGGCGAGCCTTATGTGGTGTATATTTATGCTTCGGGAGTTGGTTTGGGTTGTGTGCTGATGCAGCAGGGTAAGGTGATTGCTTATGCTTTGAGGCAGTTGAGGAAGCACGAGGGCAACTATCCAGTCCATGATTTAGAGTTGGCTGCAGTGATCTTTGCGTTAATGATTTGAAGGTCTTATCTGTATGGTGACAGAGTTCAGGTCTTCACCGATCATCATAATTTGAAGTACATTTTTACTCAGTAGGATTTGAATGTACGACAGAGGCGATGGTCAGAGTTGTTGGCAGATTATGACCTGGACATTGTTTACCATCCTGGTAAGGCTAACACTATAGCAGATGCTCTTAGTCGGCGGCGGTATGATTCATCTCAGGAGCGAGATGTGGAGACTCTTGTTAGCATGATTTGTACCTTGAGGTTGTGTGTTACCTTAGAGGAGCCTTTGGGGTTGGAGGCAGTTGACCAGGCGGATCTTTTGAGCATGATTCGAGTAGCTCAGGAGAAGTATCAGGTGTTGGTTGATCTCTCTAAGGCTGCGGGTTCTGAGTATCAGGTGTTGGTTGATCTCTCTAAAGTTGCGGGTTCTGAGTATCAGGTTTCTGCTAACGGGACTATCTTAGTGCATGGACGAGTCTGTGTGCCTAAGGATGAGGACTTGAGGCAGGAGATTCTAAGAGAGGCTCATGCGAGCAAGTTTTCTATTCATCCGGGAGCGACTACGATGTATCGTGATCTGAAATGGTATTACCACTGGGTCAGGATGAAGAGAGATGTGGCGGATTGGGTTGCAGCATGCAACGTTTGTCAGCTAGTGAAGGCTGAGCATCAGGTTCCGAGTGGGCTGTAGCAGAGTTTACCCATTCCAGAGTGGAAGTGGGACATGATTACCATGGATTTCGTGGTAGGATTTCCGGTTTCTCTGACTTATGACGCTATTTGGGTGATTGTGGATCGACTGACTAAGTCAGCACATTTTCTGGCCATTAAGAAGACCGACAGAGCCGAGGTCTTGGCTAAGATGTATGTGAAGGAGATTGTGAGATTGCATGGAGTGCCGGCGAGCATTGTGTCGGATATAGATCCGAGGTTTGCTCCAGTTTTCTGGAGAGCTTTTCAGGCTGAGATGGGCACTAAGGTGCATATGAGTACAGCTAATCATCCTCAGATTGATGGGCAGTCTGAAAGGACGATTTAAACACTTGAGGTTTTGTTGAGGATGTATGTGCTGGATTGGGGTGGTCATTTGGCGGATCACTTTAGTTTGGTGGAGTTCGCTTATAATAACAGTTATCAGGTAAGTATTGGCATGGCTCCTTTTGAGGCATTGTATGGGAGGCCATGTCGTACACCGCTATGTTTTACCCAAGTGGGGGAGAGGAGCATTTATGGTGCTGATTTTGTTCAGGAGACGACAGAGAGGATCGGGGTTGTGAAGCTGAACATGAAGGAAGCTAAAGATCGGCAGAAGAGTTATGCTGATAAGAGGAGAAAGGAGTTAGAGTTTACAGTCGGAGATCGAGTGTATCTCAAGATGGCTATGAACAGGTCCATATCAGAGGATAGGCTGAGTACGAGGTACATGGGTCCGTTCCGGGTAGTGAAACGTGTGGGACCAATTGCTTATCGATTGGAGCTGCCTCCGATCATGGAGAAGTTTCATGATGTGTTTCATGTTTCTAAGCTCAGGAGATGTTTGTATACATCTGAGGAGGTAGTAGTGATGATTCCTGCAGATCTTCAGCCTAATATGACTATAGGGATGAGACCGGTAAGGATCCTTGAGAGGAGTATCAAGGTTCTGCGCCGGAAGAGAATACCGTTGTTCAGAGTCTTGTGGGACTGTGACGGTGTTCAGGAGGAGACTTGGGAACCAGAGGCTAAGATGAAAACGAAGTTCAAGAAGTGGTTTGAGAAGCAAGCCGAGGAGTGAACTTGTTTTATGGTTTCCAGTTTCGGTTTTGTGTTGTAGTCTCTGGTGAGGATTGTGGTTGTGGATTATGTATTTTCATTTGAGTTGTAATTATTATGACATTTTCTAGTTTAATAAGATGAGTACTTCTTATGTATTTGGCTTTGATAGTCATGTGTATGTGGTTAGAGAACCTCGAAATGGAAATTTTACAGTGAGTAGGATTTGCCAGTTTTGGAGGAACTCTAACGGGGCATTTGTGTTTATGCGTTTAGAGAATCTCAGAATAGAAGTTTTACAGTGGTTAGAACTGACTAGTTCCTGTGAGACTTTGTAGGGACATCTGGTGTGATGGATGGTCCATATGATCTGTGATGATCATGTTACGTTGATTAAAAGATTTTAAAGATGCATATTACGTTGTCATCAAAACATTACCGAAAAGAAGTATGGATGGTGCTGCGGCTGCCACTTTTGTGAGAAAGCAATACAAACATAAATTCATAATTGTATTTAACAGTTATGGAGCGTTGGCTCCTAATAATACAATCATGCAAGTGTATTGGAGGTAACTTAGGGAGCAATATGTTTACTTGCGAACCATCTACTTTGGGTCATCAAAGCCAGACTATGAAGTGAAGCCCAAGCCAAAGAATATTCTAGATCTCTATATTATTTCTTGTACAAGCATATTTCCTTATATGTTAGATTGAGATCATTATCGGTTAGCAATATGTTAAGGCTAATCACTATATATATATATGTATCTTATAGTCTTGTACCGAACAACTCAATACAATCTATTATATTTTATATTACTTAATAAAGTGTGTTTTATAAGATATTTGAAGAGCTTTGGGATGATGAGAAAAGGGTCTTTTGTTTAATTCCTAATAAGTATTAACCATTTTCAATTGAAGATGGAGAAAACAATTTACACTCTTACACGCTTTGCGTGGACATACTCATTATCATCGTCAAGTAACCCTAATGACATTTCTTTGATGATGGGCATGAAATAGCGATGTCTCGCTCTTTCTTTCAAGGAGAAGTGCACATTAGAACTAATTTTTTCTTTTTAAATTTTTTAAGTTCCAAAAAAGCTAACATGGTTAAATGGATCCTTTAAACCTTTATAATCCTTTAAAAAAGTGCAAGTTTTTTCAGAAAATTTAAACAAATAAGCATGCGAAGTTTTGAAGCTCCCACTTTACTGTCTTCAAAACATAAACTGTACACAGTACACACTCAATTATATTTATCATTGTTGGAACGTTTTTTTATAATATTAGGCCTTATTAAAAATATGTTAAGTGGTGAAGAAAAATGGGTATTAAGCATGTGGACTAAATAAGAAATTGGAGTAAATAAAAGGGATGTGTATAAATTTGACTCACATATCTTATGTGTAAAATATTTCTCTAGTATATAATAGAGGAAGCTCATGTTATAGTTTGAAACATGGAGCTTGGGTGGAGATAAAACTCACGCGAGTCAAACCGGACTGAACCGAATCTAACCGGCAATGGGCGTGGACGTGGTCGTGGTCTTTATTTGACATTTATGACACTTGGGGTCTCGTGGTCTTTGATCCGTATCAGTTTTGAACTCTGTTTTTTTAATTTTGAATTTTCATTCAAGTTTAAAATTGGTTAAAGATGCCATGTCCATTAAGTCTGACCATAAACTCACATATTAATTCCAAAAACGTTACAAACGTTTGAGAATTCGAAATAACTCTTTAGGTTATAAATATGATATTTCTGATTCTCATTCTACTTACTCAGAAAAGAAAAACAAAAAGAAAAGCTATACATCATTCTCTCTCAAAAGTAATTTTGTGTCTTGAGAGTATCGTAGGTGTTTAGTTTGTTAGAACCGTGATTTGAGTGATTGTAAATACGGTTGATTTGTGGTTGTATCCTGGGATCCTTGAATCAGTCATCTCGTCGCACTACGGGTGATTCAAAGAGTTAAGGAAAGAGATTCGTCTCGCCTCCGCAACTCTCTTCTTCCCTTAAACGTCTTTCTTATCGTAGTTTATCACTGATTTGTGGTGCTCCATAATTTTGGTCCTACAATCATATAGACGGACCCTTCCATTACTCATCAGTTTTAAACCGCATAAGATGTCCTGGTCTTCCTTCTCTTGGTCGGTCCTCCGTTTGTCACGAACATTGCAAGAGAGTCTACACATCGCTTTGATCATCACGTACTGATACTAGAAGCATCCTAATCGACCTTCTTTTTCTGCTGACAGAAAGGTCGAGAAAGCAATATCATCCTAAAAAAAACAGATTTGGTTACTGAATTTATGCTCACCTAAGGCTGATAAAGTTATTTTTTATGGGACCTAAGTTCACCTATACAACTCATTTTTCTCACACATACGACAAATCGTATATGTAATATCAATGGAATATGTGCGACGAAAGAAACCATGAAAAAGGAGAAACTTATTTAATTCGTATAATCAAAAGAGCTCATTTTTTTACAGCTTGAAAGTCAAGATATATTCACGACGATTCCACTTTCCAACTAATGAAACAAATGGCAAAATCATAGCTTCCATAATCATAAGACCCTTTAAATCCAAAATCTTCAAGTTATTAAGAATGTATACATTTTATTAGATGAGTTATCTCCCAAAGTAACCAAGAGTTTGAATTACATTTTTGAAAAATATAGGTAGTTGAATTGCAGCAAACACCAGCCATAATCATAAATCACAACCCCTAATCGAATGAGTTGCTATTTCAGTATGATCAACATATGGACATCACCAGGTTGACATTTTCCAACATTGAGCAAGATGATAAAAAGTAAGTCCCTATTATCCGACACCCGTAATAACTAAGAAAGGAAAGAGAAACGACTTGTTAGAACATTTAGAGTAGGCTGATTGGCGTTATGGCTGTAAAGGCTTTAAGGGCTGTAACAGTTCGATTTTATCCAATCAGGCTTTAGCTTCATTTTCTGATTTTAAAGTCCCGAAAGTCATTGTTTTTTTTTCATCTTCTTTCTTTTGTTTTTTCTAAAGTGTCAGTACGGTAACTTTAAAAAAAGTAAACAATGTCAATTTAAATTCAAACTTAAAAACTTTTATTTATTTGAGAAATTCCCTTCTATACCATCATATCGAGTTTTTTTTCCCCCATATACCACCTCATTTAAAATTTAAAATCTTTCATTCATACCACTAATATGTAAGTAAAAAGACAATTATACCCGTAATTTTTATTAACAATAATAATTTTATTAGAATATTCAAAATAAAACACCAAAGCAAAAAGGAGATCTAGATGACGATGGCGTTACTTGTAATTGGCGACGACAAGAACTTGTAACCGGCAACGACGAAAGCTTTTGACCGGCAACGGCGAGAGCTTGTGACTAGAGACGACGACGAAGAGAGATTGTGACCGGAGACGAAGAGAGCTTGTGACCGGAGACGAATAGAGCTTGTGATCGGAGACGACGAGAGATCGGCGGTAGGAGATCCTATTGAATTTGGGAGTAGCGTTTAAGAGGGAGAAACTATTTGGTATGTCCTTCTTCTCTGTTTTTGGAACGATTGTGGAAAAATACCAAATTGATTGTTTCTCTTTTGCGTTGATTCATCACCAAATGCTAAAGTCCTTTGTAATTTGCACAAAAAAAGTCCATGTACATGTGTAAACCAATTTGATGTAGTTATGTAGCTTACATTGTAGTTGTAGTATCGTGAGCGTCATTGTAAATACAGTCAAGGGAATAATACAATTTCCTATGATAGATTATGTTATTCAAGAGAAGTAATTATATAAGTTCAATATCATGTTTTTGAGTTTCTGCAGTATTTGTCTAATGACGTATCAAATTCCGATTAATTGCTATGCTGATTATGAATTGTGGAAATAACTATTGAAATTGTTTACCTCTAATATGATTGTGCTTGTTATGGTGATCAAATATGATATGACATTGTTTAGCTCCATGGTTACTTGTATTTTTGGAAAATATTATGTAAGGGTTTTAGTCCTCAAATAAACATATGTATGTGACATTATGCATGATTCTTTTTTGTGTAATGGTAACTCGCAAGTATAGCCAATTGACTGGAGTACATAACTTGCATAGTTTTATTGTTAATAAAGTATTTACGAAACCCCTCCGAATCACTTAGAGACCCTTCCGAAAATTTATGAAGCACCCCTAAACATTTAGGAATGTATTCCAAAAACGTATTTCACTTTTGGTCTACCCTGCCTGCACTTACTACTCTTTCAGTTCTAACTTTTTTTTCTTTTGATTTAAAGCATATGCAGAGAGAATACACCCATGTAAAGACCTAAAGAGTTTGGATTTTCCTAAAGCTATAACGGGATTATTGTATAGACCTCCAAACACTAAGAAAAGCAGTGGAAGAGCTTCTAAAAAGAGAAAAAGATCATTTGGAGAGTTGGGAGTATCAAGTTCATGTTATGAACTTGCAAATTTATTATTGCCTGCAAAATTGTTATATATAGTTATTAATTTAAACATGCAAAATGGGTCATATGTTTTATACATTGTCAGGTGCATTTGTATGTCTAAGACCTACAATAATGATGGTAAATTCTTTGTTTATTACCTATTTAGGAGACCTTTCTAAATTATATAGAAATCCTTCCAAAATATTAATTTAGGAAGCATTTTTTGTTATTCCAGAAGCATTCTTAAACATTTAGGAAGATCTTCCTAAACCGTATCTCACATTTGTTTTACCTTCCCCTTACTACTCTTTCAATAATAATTTCTTTTCATTTGTTTTAGGTGAGTAAAAAATGCAACGACGTTGCTCTTGAAATTATTGGTAGCAACATTCAACGAATTGTAACATATGTAATCAATTTGAGAGTTTGGAGACCACTGAAAAACATAATGAAATCAATTAGCTTGGAGTACATGGTTCAAAATTTCAGAAGCAACACCATAAGTGGCAGAGAATAACACAATAAAAGTTTGAAAAATCAAACTCTTTGTTTAATGTCTTATAGGAAGACTTTCCTGAATACGATTGATTGATTTCTGGGGTTTTATCTAAGTGGAAAACGATTATGGTGTTAAATTTGTATTGTTGACTTGTTCCACAAAACAGCAAGTATGTTTTAGGATAAATGTCTACGTGCTTAGGATAGCCTTCCGAATTAGGAAGGGCTTCCTAAATATTTAGTAATCTTTCCTAAATATAAATCAAAGGTTCCATAATTTCACAACACCCAAAACATGTCATTTTCATTCTTCATGATACAAGCATTTGCCACTTTTTACAAAAAAAAGACAGTCTTGAGATCAGATTTGTTCAACTTAAGAACTTGTATATATTTAAAGAGAATTGAGCCCAAAAGAACAAGAGAACCAATCTTTGGTATTACCCCTAAAGTATCGCTTTTTAAGCAAATTTTATGAACATCCCACTTTCAGATTACGTTTGGTTATAAGTGTAAAACGATTATGGCGTGAACTTGTACCTTTGCCTAGTTCAGATTACGTTTGGTTATAAGTGTAAAACGATTATGGCGTGAACTTGTACCTTTGCCTAGTTCCACAAAGCTAGTTCAACAAGCTGGAAGTATATTCAGGAAAGATGTATGCCAATTTAGGATAGCCTTCCGAATTAGGTAGGGCTTCCTAAATATGTAGTAATCCATCCTAAATATAATTTAAATGTTCTCGTATTTAACAACATGCCCTTTTTGATTTTTGATGATATAAGCATTTTACCACTTTTTCTTCTATCAACCCTTTGAAGTTTTTTCCAAAAGTACCACATTGTTTTAAAATTTCCAAAAATACCCATTTTTCAAAGTTTCAAAAATACTGCAAAATTAAAAGTTTATTTTTAAGGTTTATAATTTAAATTTTTTTGTGTTTGAGTTAACTATTCCAAAATTAGGGTATAGTTTTAGGGGGTAGGGTGTGGGTTTGGATTTAGGGTTTTGTTTTGAATCTGAAAAGTGAATTTTAATTTAATTGTCTACTATTTTGGCTTCATTGAAGGTATTTTGTGGTATTTGATTTTATGGTTTAGAATTTGAATTTTTTGTGTTTGGGTTAACTATTCCAATATTAGGGTATAGTTTTAGGGGGTAGGGTGTGGGTTTGGGTTTAGGGTTTAGTTTTGAATCTGAAAAGTGAATTTTAATTTAATTGTGTACTATTTTGGCTTCATTGAAGGTATTTTGTGGTATTTGATTTTATGGTTTAGAATTTAAATTTTTTGTGTTTGGGTTAACTATTCCAAAATTAGGGTATAGTTTTAGGGGGTAGGATGTGGGTTTGGGTTTAGGGTTTAGTTTTGAATCTGAAAAGTGAATTTTAATAGCGACTATGATATCTATGTTTAGGAAAAATATCTACGTTTTTAGGATAGTGTTCCGAAGTACTAAATATTTAGGAAGGTTTTCCTAAATTATTTGTAACTCTTTGTTTTAACTCACTTAATTTCAAGTGTGCATGTTTATTAATGATTTAGGAATGCCTTGTCAATTATTTAAGAATCCTTCTGAAATACATATTTTCTTTGGGCAGACTCATCTATACAATGCTTCACATATAGCGCATGTGTATTACTTGTGATTTTACCTCTGGAACATGTATTGCTTGCTTTTGTTGAGAGTGGAGCGCACTGAGATATCTTTTGTCTGGGAGCCAATTTTAATCTTTGCAAAGCACTCATCAACATTACATGGCAATGACCAAGAATGTTAAGTACAATAATCCACTTCAACATTGCAAACTATCTAAAATTTGTATTATCCATAGACCAAAGTCCAATGAAATTGAGATATCTCCCAAACTATTCTCATTCTATTAATTCACAAATACAATTGATTGACGACAACTACGTAACTTGCATCATTTAAATGTGTATTCTTTGTTTATAAATTATTTAGGAAAGCCATCTCAATTCTTTAGAAAACTTTCCGAAATACAAATTTGGGAAGCATTATTGATTTGTTAGGAACATTTCTAAACATTTAGGAAAGCCTTCCGAATTAGGAAGGACTTCTTAAATATGGAGTAAGCCTTCATAAATATAAAATAGTGATAGGATTGCAGAGTAATTGCTTCCATCATATCCCCTATGTCAATTGATGTATCTATGGTCCCTTTAGTGATTTTATAAGCTTGTTTTTTCAAGTTAACCATCTCATCGAGCTGCCATCTTCTAATAATACTAAATCTTCCTCATCTTTATCAAGTGGCGGTAGGATGTATATTATCTTCATCTGAAAAATGAAACAAAATCAAATTCATATGTCAATAGACACACTCTTTGTGTTGATTGATGATTTAGGAACCCCTTCATGAATACTTAAGAATCATTCCTAAAACTTCGTAAAAGCTTCCTAAATATTTAATTTAGGAAAAATTCTTATATATTTAGGAAGAGCTTCCTAAATTATCAAAAACACATGAAAATTATAAGAAATTGCAGAGAATATAATAGAATGGTCTTACCCTCTTTGATGCCTCCAGGTTCAGAACCTGAGTAACGGTTGACATTTGGGTCTACACGAACATTTGACAAATAAAGTTATTGGGCGCGCTAATCACATCCAACCACAAATGAAAACTTTCAGATTTCATCCATTTTTGTACCAAAACGATTTCCTCATTGTTTCTAAGGTTCAGAGTACAAGACTTTGGTTTTTGTTAAGTTGGTTATGGTCTTTTTGTTACCAAACCTTAAATCATATAAAAAGATCCAATACCAAGAGACGATGAATAAGCCCAACTTAAGCTTTAAACATAACTAAAAAGCACAACACCTCTTCTCACATGATGTCTTTCTCATCACAGCTCATAAACCCAAACTATAAGAAGGAAGCAAGTATGTAAGTGTTAGAGATTTTCCATCAAACACTACTAAAACAAGTTTTGTGTATAAAAGACTTGTGTGATCAAGTACAATAACTAAGAGAGTGAGCCATGTTGTAGTCTAGCTTATAAGATTATCCATGACACATGTAAAAAACTAAACCTATATCATTGTATCCAAATTCAATAAGTGACACCAAACATAAACAAATCCAACATTCAAAATCAGAAACTGAATTTGGCATTGAAAACTTTCAGATTTCAGTCCATTAGGTTGTTATTATATACAATAACTAAGTTACTAATTCATATAACAAAGCTTCGGAATCCATTTGCATAGTGCAAACAAGATTTGGACTCTAAATGATTTTAGAGATTTGGCAAAAAGTCCCAAAATCCAGAAGATTCGTTTTGTGTTTCACTCAAATCAACAATTATCTCGTCAAGTCATACTCCATCAACAACAAAATACCAATTTTTCAACAAATTCTGAAATTTTGTAGAAGAAATTTTGAAGATCAAAAGAGTAGAAATTAGAAGACTAAGAGAGATTAAGAGATTCTTAATCCAAAGAATACTGAGAGATTCGTAAGAAGTTCATGAAATCAAACATAACCCAATCGATATAAACCCTAAAAATGAAATTGGATTCAGATTTTGAAACTAAAACAAAGTTTAGAGGAAACATACCTTGATTTCGGTCCTTATCCAGCGACGGCGATCCTTCTCCGGGGATGGCGAAGCTTCTCCGGCGATGGCAAATCTTCTCCGGCGAGTGGAAGACGAGAGAGACGACTCACGTTTTTTTTCTTCTCTGTTTTCTTTTTAGTTTGTAATTATTATATTATCTCATTAAAATGATAGGGTTAATTTAGTCATTTTCCCAAAAAAAAAGTGGTATAAATGGAACAACTTAGAAGGGGTTGTATATGGGGAATAAAAACTTGTTTGGGTGGTATATTTGGGAATTGCCCTATTTATTTTTACCCCCTAGATGATTGAAATCCATACCATAGATCTATGTGCAATTTATCACATATTCTTTTTGATTGATTAATCTTTAATTTTTTCCCCTCTTTTTTTTGATATCCATTTTGTAAAAACTTTTCATAATTTTGTTTGGTTCCTCGGATGAAATTTCATGGTTTTTGAATTAAAACAATAAGACGAAATTTTATTGATTCCAGTTTGTAGTCAATTTCCTCAAAAAAAATTAAAATCTTTTGATTTGTTATTTTTACTAAATTTTATCAATAATCTCGAATAACAACAATGAACATAAATAAAAAATTTTGACAAGTTTTAACTTTATAATATGGAGAATATTATGAGGTCATTGGCTTAAAAAAAAAATATTATTATGAATATTGTCGATCGCTTTGAAATTAATTTGGATTAGAAAAACATAAAAAAAATATTTCAATAAAACATTACAAAAATAATTCAGAAAATCCAAAAATTGGAAAACTTTTTACAAGTTTCTTCGAGTTGTGTCTGAATACAAATTTGCCATAATTTTTTTTTTCATATCAAATTATAATATTTAAAGTACGAGTTACGACTCTACCGTTTGTATTACCAATCAGACTTTAAAAATAATTAAAAATTACAGTCATAGTTCTTAAAACCATTTTCTCTACAGCTTTAAAGTCACGGCATACAACCATAGTCCTTACCAATCACCCCCTTAAGCAAGTAAATAAGATATGCTCACAATATGTCTCGTGGATATCCAATGGCATATCATCAAAAACATGAAACTTTTTCAGGATTCTAACGACTGAAGATGAATATGACTAACCAAAAGAGATTTTAGAAGAATTGGACACTACAAACCAATTTTATGACGTAATGATCAGAAAACATGATGATTCACTGATACATCATCATCATAGTTCTCAACTCTAATAGGTGGCTTTGGTATTACAGTAATGATCATGGGAATCTACACACACAAAAAAACAAAAAGTAGTACATGATCTAAGACCCATTCAAGACACACACACACACGCAGAATATGTACTTTCGATGAAACTGAGTTTTGACAATAACTATAAGGAATATATGATGCTCTAGGTACTGAAGATGAGAACAAAACATGGGATTTTTCACATCTACCATCAACGATAAATTATAATGAATACTAAAAAACATAAACAATGAGAAGAAGAAAAAAACAACAACTAGATTCATATCTCGATTAGTTAACATAATATCTGCAACACAAAAAATTATATTTAGAGCCATGAATTATTAACATATTAGAGAGAACAATACACATCGACAGATCCAATCTAAAGACTTTACTTTTGGAATCTTGGTATATGAATATAGAACAAAAGACCTAAAAAGGAATGAAACATTAGTGTGAATATAGATATATAAATATTTGGTTTATAATAAAAATTGTAAATTTACCTTATACCTTGATGAAAATGCAGAATCAAGAGAGAAAAAAAAAATATTACATAAATCATTAGCTATTGTTATTAAGACTCAAAAGGTTTTCGCATTGTCCAACATGATTTTGTACAATTCATGTGTTCACCTCTTGCAGTTTTTTGCGCCGCCCTTTAGATTCTACTGGGAAACGTTGCAACATTAGGAAAAGCCTGCCATAAGATAGACATAGAAAGGACAAGAAATCAAGCTCAAATGGAGACCATAATTATTTTTCAGTAGAACGCATATGTACTGGGCTATAGCATGAATGGAATCTAGAGGATTAGGTTTGAATGGAACTTCTTACCTTGTTAATCGTAGAATTAATATACGGAACCTAGAAAAAGTAAAGAAGAAAATCTGATCAATAATCAAACAAATAAAAAAGATGATCAAAGCAATACAAATCCATCAAAGAGAACTAATCGACATGAATATAATAAAAAATTGAAATCTACAATGAAGAATTTATTAAGAAAGGAGAAAGGTGCCGATTTCTGTAATAATGAAACTAAGAAGAAGGTACTGTATACATACGGGGAAAACGGCCAATTTGGACCTGAACTATTTGGAATGTGCCGTTTTGAACATGGTCTTTTGAATAAGGTCAATATCAACCCAAACACAAAATAAATTCAAATTCCGTACACAAATTCTTTTATTTTGTACCAAAAGGGACCTTGACTAACATTCTGTTAGTCAACACTAACGGAAACTCGAAATTTAGTCACTAACGGAAATTTGAACCTTCACTAGTACATTTCGAACACAAAATAAATTCAAATTCCGTACCCAAACTCTTTTTTTTTGCCAAAACGGATCTTGACTAACTTTTTGTTAGTCAACACTATTTGAATAATGACATGGCCGACACGTTAGTCACTTGGAAAATTCCTAAATTGATTTTATCGATCTTCTTCTCCTTCTCTTCTTTCAAAATACGAACTCAAACTTTAAAATCTGCAAAAACAGTTAGTGTTGACTAACGGAAAGTTAGTCAATGTTCGTTTTGACACAAAATAAAAGAGTTTGGGTACGAAATTTGAATTTATTTTGTGTTCGGGTTGATATTGGCCTTATTCAAAAGATCATGTTTAGAACGACACATTCCGAATAGTCCAAGTCCAAATTGGCCGTTTTCCCGTATACATACGGTTACGATTGTTAGGGTTTATCGTTTACATATCAGAATATTTGATTGTTATATGTATCCATAATAAAAATAAAAAAATAATCGATTCATATACATAATAACTAAATCATAAAAAATAAACCTAAATTGATTATCAAATACATCGGTTAAAATAAATAAGTATTAAAGATTATTTTTTGACTATATCGACTAAAACAAAAACGTATTTAATGAACGGTTTTCTGTTTCGAATTAAGTCGATCCGTTTACGCGTTGGTTTGGGAAAAACCTTAGGGCTTCGTATATAATCTGATTTGGCCGTGTTTTGTGAGGAAAAACAGCAGAGAATCAGAATTATATCGTTTCCCAAAGAGTTTGTGAGTTTCCCATAGAGTTCTTTGTGAAAGGATCTGATTGTCTCGAGAAAGGAACTCGATTCTTGTGTTTGTGGAGTAGAATTTCGTGGATTCTAGTGGTGATCAAGTCTGATCTCGGTTCTACTCTCAATTCCATCAGTTTCTATCCAAATATCTAAGGTGAGTGCGTGACCATGGGTTCTGGGCCGATGGATCGTTAGGGATTCGTGGTGATAGGTTGGAATGTGTTGTTTAATCATGTGGTGATTGATTTCGTGATTGTGTGCACTTGTTGTGGTGTTTGTTGCGTTTTATTTGCAGGTTTATGGGTTCAGGCAGGCTCGGAATCGGACCAGAGAGGAGAAGATTCGATTTTGGCGAGTCTGTGATTTGTGTCGATCGACACTGGTGAGGTGTGTCGACCGACACAGGTGCCCGAGGGAGTGTGTCGATCGACACCTAGAGGGTATGTTGATCGACACATGCACCTGGTCTGTGGGGTGTCGATCAACACCAGTGAGGTGTGTCGATCGACATTGGACTAGTGTGTCGATCGACACCTACTGGTAGTGTCGATTGACACGCGTCTGTTTTGGGTTGTTGAGCCGTTTCGGTTTGCTGTGTGATTTTTGTGTTTGCCTGAGCGCTCCATCGTGCCTGAGTGCGCAATCGTAGATGGGATGACCGTCTCACTGGGTATTTATGATAATACTCACGCATCTCTTTTTCCCATGTGATGCATGTAAATGCAAAGTGTAATCGTGGAATCATGGCTATGAAGAGGAGGATGATTTGGGATTTCGGTTGCTTGGTTTATGTTACATTATTGTTTTAGAACTGTTGTAGGTTGCTGGTTTAGTTTTGGAATCTTGAACTGGTTGTTGTTGACTTTCGTTTCGTTTAATGGAATTTGATTGGAATTGAGTTATGGTTATCCGCTGTTTGATTGTTGTGGTTGCTTAGACGTTGAGGTTGGCGTTTATGGGAACGTTAACCTGAGTTTAAGGATTAATTGTTTGTTTAACAAAAAACGGGTCGGGTCGTTTCAGGGCGGGTTTGACCCGACCCATTTATTATATGGGTATAATTTATGTACCCAAACCTATCTACTATAAAATTCATTGGGTTAATGGGTTAAATGAGTTACCCACATAAATTAAATAAATTATAATAAAATAACTAAAAAAATTAAAAAATTCCATATTATTATAAATCTAACAAAAAAATTCAAGTAAGAAATGAAATAAAATGTCTAACATATTTTAAAATAAAAAAATCATAAAACCAATGACATTGAAAACCAATATATAATTAAGAAAAGCACTTCGATCGTTGTTATTTCATGTCTTTCCTTGGATTCAATTTTCGTTAGGTTCATTTTTTTAGTAAAGGTAATATAAAACCTTAGTTTTTCTTTACCAAAAGAAAACTCTAATCTTTTTTAGTAATTTACGTATATAATATACAGTATATTAATTTTTTTTTTGTTTTTATGCTAAATTTATGGATAACTCGTAACCCTAATGGATTTATCCATTAAACCCATAAATTTAAATGGGTTTTCCATTAATATCTATTTATTTATATGGGTCGAAAAGTCCAGCCCAAACCCATTAAATCTATGGACGGATTAGGGTTACCCATGGATTTTGACCATTTTGACACCCCTATGTAAGATCCACTACAATTTTCGATCGTTCTTCTCCAGATCTCATGACTCGAGAACATGAGTTTGGACCTCGTAACAATGGTGTTAGTTGATAAATATTCTTACAGAGGAAGGAATTATTGGCTCAAATGTTGAACCCAGAGGCAGAACCCGAGCATACAGATTTATCAGCAATTGAGCCATGAATGCTTAAATTTATTATGACTAAGCTAAGAAAGCAACAAGAATTCATACAGCAAATTAGAGAAGAGGATCCAGAAAAGGGCCAATCTTCATTATGAGTATTGAGTATCAAATTCTAGGGTTGATAAAAAGAAATACAGAGGCCAATTTCAGAAATTGGGGGAAACAAAATCCAAACTTTAGGTCAACGATACCATCATCATTTCATTGCTTTCTGAACCGAATCTGCAGGCAATAAACCTCCACCTACTTGCTGATTCTTATCTTGCTGTTTCAGAATCGAATTTCTCTCGATCTCACGCCACTTGTTGATCGCGAAAGTACATAAAACTGCGAAATTACTCATGGCAAAATGTTGGATTTAGTCAAATCAAAATAAGTGTTGGATACAGAAACCAGGAAATGAGGAGTCCAGTGTACTTACATCCGGCGCCGACGAAGATGACCATTCGGAGGACCTTGGGAGCCGGTGGACCTTCCTCTATCATTTCTTCTAATCGATCTTCTTCTTTCACTCTTCTCTGCTCCTCGCTTAAGAGTGACCTGAAAACGATGTCGTTTCCAGTTCTGTAAGTAAAAAGAGACCTAATCCAACAACATAACGTATCCGACCCGATTTGACCCGGTTCTCAAGTTTTGATTTTTCAAGACTATCTGCATTTATAATTTTAGATTCACGACTCTCAGTTTCGCATTGCTGCCCTCATTTTTGTGTTTCTTGCCTCGATATAATTTCTACATTACATTTCCCTCACACCTGCATGCAAGTTTTACTGTTCCCTCGCTATGTAAAATTTTACTCGATTCGACGCTTAAGAAAACTTGTATTCAATGCAAGATATGTTTTGACCGATCGACTTATCATTTGATCTCGCAATGAAAAATCCTTTAGCTTAGCCCCTTTTAGTTAGTTTAGAGGGCTTGGTGTAACACCCACATTCGGACTGTGAATCCAGACCCAAGTGTTAGATAAAAATTAGTATCTTCATTACTCTAAAAATCTCGTTACATTGTTCGGTAAAATTACAACGTAAGGGTACTAGATTCACAACGCCTCGGGAAAGTCCTCCTCCATTGTCTGCTGCTCCCTCCTGCCTTGCCGTCCTATGGTCCACCTGACCGGATGTCCTATCCTGCGCACTGGTAAGGTGAGTATTGAATACTCGGTAAGACGGTCTACTCCGTCTCACAACCTAACACTACCTAACTATTCTAAACCCCTACAACCCCACACATCACCCTTAACACTACTTGCCACGTACTGCGTCTCACGGCCAACCCTTTGGCGGTGATACAAACTCGACAACTCTTGTCGGGCACACTGGCAGCCCATCCTCAGCACCAGCAAGCTGGTAACTTTCCGGGCCAGTAAACTGTTATGCCTGGCACGCTGGCGGCCAACCTCTAGTCGGCCCGTCGGCGGACTCCTACCGGGTCTTCCAGCGAACAACTGAACGCTGGGTCTTCGTGCCACTTTTTCAGGCCAAACACAAACAACGGGTCGTATGTAACTACATATGACTGATGCAATAATTTAACTACTGGCATTGTGAAACTACTATCCTACAGGTTTAATATGACCTAATCTAGTAGACTCTCCTAAGGTTCACAATCAAATTATCTACTCTGATTAATACTAGTCCTTTATACCTCTACGTTCTCAAACAATAGCCAAAGCATTTCAAACAATACCTTTGCCTTGTATGGTCGGCCTCAAGTAAGCATGGTTATACCAATACGTTATCCATGACACATCTATAGCCATACGGCGACCGTCCCTGCAGAAATACACACATAAAACTATCCGTTAATTGTGGAAGACTCACGTTCCAGCCTTGACCATTACTGGCCTAAACGTTCACGTGGCCTTGCCTCTAACCCTAGAGTCGTATGCAGCCGTACGAGTTTGCTAAGCCTCCTTAGCGCTTCTTTTGTTGGCATACACCATCTAGACTCTATATCAGGTTGACCAAGGCGTGCCCGAACAACTATCGAGTTGCCCGATCACTACCTCTGGCCTACGGCATTCCCTAATAGTCTGCCGAGTCCAACAAACAAGCGAACCATCGAGTTTCGTCACTGCCTTGTGGTGGTAACTCTACCATAACTCTATTTTGTGGTTTAATGATCGGTTAGTATCAGACCTTTCTGTATGCCACGCTAATCCTCACATTTGGCCCACCAGCTCCCTTTGCAGAGTATACCCGGCCTATGCATGACTCTATCGGATTCCTGAGCGAACTCATTCCTCCTAACTTCCTAAACTACATGCGGTGCGAGTCGGAGCTAGGCATGATCCTACCATGGCTAGCCTCCAGTCCGCCAAACAACGAGTCACTCTTGGGCCAGCTTATGCCGAGCCAAGTTTCCTCGAGATACAAGGTTGAATCCCACGAACGGAGTACCGAGGTCCGTGTACCCTCACCAAGATCCATCGTGATAGCCGAGTTACTTAGCAAGTTGTTGTAGCCTTGCCATGCTCCTCTACTGTCTCACCTACGAGTCCATAGCCAGATCGCCATGATCTGACCGGATGCTCTGCCACTGTCGGTAAGCCAAGCATGCTTTTGTTTACCGGGCGTGATTCCGAACCGAGGCCGTATAGATCATTATCGAAGCCTTACCGGTCCGCGGCACAGTGGTTGGCACTACCCGTTAGCTTCCTCTCCGATCACCGATGCTTTCACCGATGATTACCGGTTTATTCATCGAGGACGAAAAAGGTATCGTACCGATACACCGATGCCTATACGCTGGGTTTTAAATAGCGTGCTATTTTATCGCTATAGCGAATAACGCCCATAGCGGGGTCCCCATCGCTACAAGACCCTAAAGATATATAGTTTACACAAAGCGACCGCTATCGGCGCTATATTGAAAAGCTATGAAAGCGCGCTATAACGATATATATGTAAAAGGTCACCAAAACAATGTGTTTAGAGAGAAATATTGATTTTAATTAACATATTTGAGAATATTATAGTATATTTACGAATTTAAGTTGAGAAACCCTAAATTTACTGCCTTATTTAGGGGATATGAACCGTTCCCATCTTTTTAGTCTTATGATCGTCTCTTTTTCTCCTTTCTCAAAGATCAGAACGATCTTTGACTTCTCTGCGTCTCTTCTGCCTATCCTTTTTATTCTCTTCATATTCTCTACTTCTTAGTGTTCTTTCATTGCTAGTTCTCCTTGATCTCATAGTAACAATGGCTGAATCTCGAGATCCAAGGAACAAGTATGGAACATGCTCAGATATTAAGAAGTACGCTTGGAAGTGTAACTTTTGTTTTAACGTGTATAATGGAGGAGTGACACGTCTAAAATTCCATTTGATTGGAGGTTTCACGAGTGTGAAAGGTTGCACAATGTGTCCAGAACATGTGCGAGAGGAGTTACGGAATTACACGTTAAAAAAAGCAGAAGACAAAGCAGGTCGAAGGATGCCTAATATACCTGTCGAAGTTGATGATTACGACGGTGAAGAAGAGATTGGAGGTAGTTCTCAAAACGCTCATAATATAAAGCGAAAATAGAGAGGTCCATTAGACAAGTATGTTACTTCTATTCCTCCAGATGTATTGAAAAGAAGAAAGGATACTAGGCAAAGTATTTTTGGAGTATGTGATAAAGAGCTAAGGGATAAGGCTTGTAGAGGTATTGCTAGGTGGATGTATGATGCTGGAATTCCATTTAACTCTGTTAACTATGATAACTATGATAGTTTTCCAGAGATGTATGAATTGATTGGGCAGTATGGAATGGGGTTAAAAGTACCTAGCATGTATGAATTAAGAGTTCTGTTGCTTAAGAAAGAAGTAGATAGTACTCGAGCTCAATTGCTGGTCCATGAGCAAGAATGGGCAACTAGAGGCTGCTCAATTATGTCAGATGGATGGCGTGATAAGATTTCGAAGAAGGATATAATTAATTTCCTAATTAACTCTCCGAAGGGTTCTGTTTTCATAGAATCAAAAGATGTTTCAGAAGTTGTAAAAGATGCGACATTGTTGTTTAAGTTGCTTGATAGTATGGTTGAAAAAATTGGAGAGGCAAATGTTGTCCAAGTCATCACTGACAATGCATCTAACTACATTGCAGCTGGTAAGTTATAAATTTACCTCTTTCCTTACGTTTGAAGTTGAAACTTTCAACTATATGAAAAGGAACGTAATATTTGTTTTGAAATGTAAACTTCATGAAAATTACTAATGGCCAAACGACCACATCTCTATTGGACTCCTTGTGCTGCACATTGCATCGATCTAATGATGGAGGACATTGGAAAGTTTTCTCCGGTGCAAAATGCGTTGAAGAAGTGCATTTTCATGAATGCTTATATCTACACTCATATCCCTTTTGTGAACATGATGAGGGGATTCACGAATCAAAGAAATCTACATAGGCCTTGTGTTACAAGATTCGCTACATCATTCATAACTATGGCACAATATCAGAAGCAGCAGACTATCTTGAAGAAGATGGTTACTTCTGAAGAATTCGAGAAGGCAAAATGGTCCAAGGAACCTGGTGCAAAGAAGGTGAAACAATATCTATTAATGGAAAACTTTTGGAGAAATGTTGCTTATGCTATTAAGGTGACGACTCCTCTTGTAAGAGTGTTAAGGCTGGTTGATGGAGAGAAAAAACCACCTATGGGATACATTTACGCTGCCATGGTCCGGGCTAAAGAGATGATTGCGAGTAGTTTCAACTTGAAACAAGAGAAATACCAAAAAGCTTTTGAGATCATTGATAGAAGATGGGATTGTCAGCTTCATCGACCTCTACATGCAGCTGGTTATTTCCTTAATCCAGCAATCCACTATAAATACCCTGACGATGTATGCGGTGAAAAAGTTACAAAGGGGTTGTATGATTGCATTGGTCGGCTCGTTCCCGATACTAAAACTCAAGATAAGATAATGGTAGAGCTAGATGCATTAAAAAATGCAACCGGTCTCTTTGGTCATACCATGGCTATCAGGCACAGAGAAACCAAAGCACCAGGTAACAAAAATTGCAGTTTGATGTGTTAAATGTTAATCTATAATCGATCATGTTGATGAAAGTTGGGATGAAAGTCAACAATTTTTCACTTTTACTGCAGCGGACTGGTGGTCGTGTTATGGAGGATCAACTCCGGATCTAAGGAAGTTTGCTGAGAAAGTCCTTAGTTTAACTTTTAGTTCAAGTGGGTGTGAAAGAAATTGGGGTGTCTTTGAACTTGTAAGTCATCTTAATTATACTCTCGTTGACATCTTTAGATAACTTTAGTTTGAGAGTATTATAATAATGGTCTTTACTTCCAACAGCTTCATACGAAGAGAAGAAATCGATTAAACCAAAATCGATTAAGTGATATGGTTTTCGTGAAGTATAATCGAGCTCTAGAACGTCGATACAAGAGAAGTGATACAATTAATCCAATTCGCTTGGCAGAGATTGATGAAAGCAATGAATGGCTAATTGGGAAAATGGATGGAGCCTCTTCTGATGATGACATTGACAGTCTTGTGTTCAAAGATAATGACTTGACATGGAATTTCGATCGTCAAGTCACATGTGCTGATCAAGAACATAGCTATTTTACTAGAGCAGCAACCGGTTCAGGTTCTAGTAGAGTTGACAAAGGAAAGGGAATTGACAAGGGAAAGGGAATTGACGGTAGTTCAACTCAGCCTACTCAGCAAACTTCTCGTTATGATGATGAAGAGATTGAAGAGGATTTAGGAGATGATGATTTTGGTATTGATGATGATGTTGAGTATGATAATCTTGAAGACCATGATTCTGATTATTAGGTTGTTAGATTATGATTATGATTTCGTTTTTTTATTGTTTTTGGATTAAGATTGGTTCGTATGTTTTATTGTTCTTGGATTTGGTGTTTCCGTGTTTTTGAATTTTGATAGTTTGTTTGAATTTGAGTTTGTTGGTTATATTATTTGCACTCTCTTATTGATTTTTTAAGGTTTATACACAAAGCGTTCGCTATTATCGCTATAGCGAATAGCGCAAAGTACCCACGACATTGCTATAGTTCGCTATTTGCTATTTAAAACCCAGCCTACACGAGGCTTACCGATGCCAGTCAGCGATCACATTGCAGACTGCCCTTGCGGACAACTCAATTATCCCCGATGGCCAGTGGTAGACCGATCGTAGGCCTCCCCGAGGGCCTATCGATGCGTCCCCATGGTCCGATCGTGAATACTACCTGATAGCCATTCTTGGCCTGGTCGGATCGTCGAGTGTCCGTACCGATGATCGTCTCACCGATACGTCCATCGAGGGATGATCCGAGGCTCTCTCGTCCTGATCATCGATCAGCCTTACTTCCTCACGTTACCTCCCCGAGGCACGTCCTCTAGGTTACCCGGGCCCTGTCGAAGTGTCATCATGCCCTCCCGAGGCGTCACCAGTACCCCGTACCGATGCCCTATAGAGGCGTCTCCGATGCCCTCTCGAGGCGTCACTGAGGCCTATCGTCGGTACCCTGGCGTACTGCCATCGAGGCACCTCGATGCCATACCGATGCAAGCACTAGGCGTTACCGACCCTGCCGGTTCATGTACGGATCTCTATCCGTCCACGGCTGCTACTACTACTGGGCCATGTACAGATCCTTGATCCGTCCATGGATGCTACTACTACCGGGCCATGTACGGATCCCTTATCCGTACAGGGCAGCTACTACTACTACTACTATTACTACTACCTGTACTACTACTCTAACCCGTACTATTAAGACTACCATATGAAAGCTATAAAGGAAAAGAATAGAAATGAAGTATTAGGTACGGATCGCGCCTTACCTTATACCATTGCTCCTTAGGGTGGGGTGCCGAGTTCCTTATCGAGCTCCTCCTGTTCTCTTCCTCCTAAGCGTTTTTCTTTGGCACTGGAGAGAAGAGAATGTTTTGGTGTGTAAATAATTAGCTCCCTAGCTCCCTATTGATACTAAACCTAAAACCCTAAGGAGAATATCCACTTTCCTTATTCTTCTCCACCTCCTTACTACATGGGCCGAAAGCCCATTCTATACCTCCTCCTCTCCACATTTTTCGTCTTTCCTTTTTCGCCCCTCCTTACTAACTATTCACCTACGCGCCTTAGTTACTCATTCCTAAGTACCGCGCCTTCTCCTTTTCTTCTAAGTTTTTCCCAAAAGTCACCACTCCGGTTTTGGGATGTTACATTTGGCCCTTCCTTTTTAAAAAATCTGTAGCCCCGCGTTTTGGGTATAATCTTCAAGCCGGCATTACAGCTACGGTAATTACAGAAAGTTATGAAATTTCTTTTCCTTCTTTGTTCCCATTACTTGCAAACTTTTTGCTATCTTTCCTTTATGTGCTACAACGTGCCAATCAAGTAAATCAAGTCATGATTTCCGAAAATCCTGTCACCAAATATTGAGTCTTAAAGTCTGTTCCTCTAGCTTTTCCGTCGACGTACTACTCAAAATAGCTTTCATCCGCCGTCAACTTCTTCTCCGATCCCGTTACTTACCTTAAAAAATGGCATACAATCTTCACATGGCTATTGGAGGTATGTCCTTGGAAGACGATGAGCCTCTGACGATCCCAGATGATCCAAAATTCACGGTGTACGATGAAAACGCTTTGAGCGTCGTAGGACGTTTGCTCAACCCCGACTGCCAACCGATGGCAAGATGATTGAAGATATGCCTCGGGTCTGGCGTATGCAGAACAGAGTACAGGGTATAGCTTTATCCCGCGAGAAGTTCTTATTCATATTCCAGAGAGAGGAGGATCTAATCTCCGTCTTGAACGATAGGCCATGGTCTTACAATCACTGGACCATGGTTATGGAGCGTTGGACTCCAGATCTCCTAGAAGACTTTTTGTCCTCCTTTGATGTATGGGTTAGAATCCGCAAAATCTCTGCCAACAATTTCATGCTATATACTATGGATAGAGTTGGAGCGGTGATTGGAAAGGTTGGGCTCATAGCGTATGACCCTAAGGTATCTTTAAAAACAGATTTTGTTCGTGTGATGGTGAACCTGAAAATCGACAATCCGGCGAGAAAGATGAAGAAAGTCAACTTACCTAGAGGAGACACGGCGAACATTGAATATGAATATGAAAAGTTGCGTAAGCATTGTTTTTACTGCCTTCGTCTCACCCATAAGCAACCGAAATGTCCGTGGTTACAAGCTGCAAAACAAGGGCGCAAAGAAGGACTCCCATCTTCAGATCAACGATCAGCTCCAAGCGGATCTGGGGTTATAGCAGAGGTCCAAAAGCCGCTAGCTTTACCTGGGCCACCTGGATTTCCTCCGCTTATGCCTGGTTTTACCAAAGAAATGAGAGATGCTGCGCTCCAATATGTATCTCATGCCAACCGACAGAAAGCCATGCTAGAGTGGTGCGTGTACAACAATTTGTGTTGGAAGGTTGTGCGGAATCTTCTCCTAAGATGCCATTAATCACTTCTGACCTAAACAAAAGTAAATGTCATGTGTTTGGTTTCGAAAACGAGAATACCAACCTCAAAAGTAACAACATTAGAGATGGTCAACTTTTCCTATCAGAACCAAGGCCAAATTTGGAGCGTCTATATGAAGGAGAAGCCTCATCAACCCTCAGCTTTCATCTCATCAAATGCGGAGAAGTCCTACGGATTTTCGTATTGGTGTCTCTTCACGATAACCATTAACCGGAAACTCCTCCTCAAAACAGAAAGGCAGGCGGCGTCCTCCGGCTTGGAAACAGAAACTCAGACCATCTACGGATGCTACGGTTAATTCGGCTCCTTTAGAGTGTCCCTACGGCAATTCTATGAACAACAGCAAGCGCAAGGCTGTGGAAATAACATCTGCTTCATCTTCCAAATCCCCCAAAACCTAAAACAATCCGGTGGCTTCCAATTTGAAGTTGTTGCCTCCCAAATGAGTATTATGAGCTGGAAATGTCAAGGTGTAGGAAACACCGAGACAGTTCGGAGGATTCGGGGAATAAGAAGAAAATATTTTCCCCATTTTTTGTTTTTAATGGAAACTAAGCAAAAGTTCACATATATTTTGAAGTTGTCTAAGAGTTTGGGTTACGATAAAGTTACAACAGTTGAACCGCTAGGACTAAGTGGTTGTTTGGCGGTAATGTGGAAGAAAAGTTTTGATGTGGAAATTCTATCGAAGAATCATTGATCTGAAGGTTTAGATGGGATCTCTACATTTCTTTCTCTCTTGTGTGTATGGTGATCCGGTAAGAGTGCATAGACAAGCGGTGTGGGATCAAGTTGAATCCTTGGGGGTGAATAGGGATGATCCATGGCTGCTCACGGGTGATTTCAATGAATTGATGTCCAATTAGGAGACACTAGGTGGTGCGACGCGTAATGATTCGACCTTCTGGGGTTTTAGGAACATGGCGCAAAATTGTAAACTCAAAGAAATTTGAAGCTGCGGTCATCCCTTTTCTTGGGGAGGATGGAGAGAATGAGTTTGGGTCTAATGCAGGTTAGACCGTAGTTTTAAAAACGATCAATGGTTTCAGTTTTTTCCACGGGCCAATGTTGAATATATGAATTTGTGGGCTTCTGATCATCGGCCCATCAGAACGTGTTTTGCACTTGAAGGTGATGTTCCGGGACGGGTTCAGTTCTATTTTGATAAAAGGTTAACAAAAAAGAGGGTTTCGAGGAGGTAGTGAGGAAAGGATGGTGTGGCTCTGGGAGCGAGAATCTATCCGTCATGGATTGAATTGTGCAGTGTTGTCGAGAAATTGCGAGATGGAACAGGTCCTCGGATCTGAATTCGAGGGATAAGATAACCAGATTACACGCTGCTCTTGAGAATGAGGTAACCAAACTCCATCCCAATTACCAACAAATGAAGAGAATGAATCAAGAGTTAACGATAATGAATGCAATCCTTACTGCTCCGATAACGAATGAAGAAATCAAAAGAGCAGCTTTTGCAGTTAAGGGTAGTAGTGTTCCAGGAGAAGATGGTCTCACATGTATTTTCTTTCAAAAGTACTGGAATATTGTCGGTCCTTCTCTTGTGGCAGAGGTGAAAAAGTTCTTTGAGACCGCTACTCTTCCGGAAGGATGGAACCACACACAATTGTGTTTGCTGCCAAAAGTTACGAACCCAACTCAGATGAAAGACATAAGATCAGCTAGTTTGTGTCCGGTTCAATACAAGATAATTTCCAAGATCCTTTGTGACCGCCTTAAACCATTTCTCCCATCCATCATCTCCAACACACAAGGAGCTTTTGTTTATGGAAGGTTGATCACTGATAACATTATCATTGCGCATGAGATGGTTCATGGGCTTCGAACTAACGACCTTGTTGTGGAAGACTTCATGGCGGTCAAAACCGATATGTCGAAAGCATATGACCGCGTGGAGTGGAATTTCTTGGAGGTCTTAATGGAAAAGCTTTGGTTTTGATAGGAAATGGATCAGTTGGGTCATGTCCTGTGTGAGTACGGTGTCTTACTCTGTTTTGCTCAATGGTCGTTCTCACGGATTCATCAAACCAGAACATGGATTGCGTCAAGGGGTTCCGCTCTCACCCTTTTTATTCATTTTATGCGCGGAGGCCCTAGTGAGTTGCTTAAACAATGCGGAAAGGTCTAGTAAAATCTTTGGTATCGTACTCGCAACTACTGGACCAGCCATACACCATCTCCTGTTCGCCGATGACAGTCTACTCATGTGTAGAGCCTCAACCCAAGAAGCATCAGAAATCATGGCATGCCTAAATCTTTATGGCACGGCTTCAGGTCAAGAAATCAACAAGTCCAAATCATCAATTATTTTGGGGAAAAAGTTGAGACAAATGTGAAGGAGCAAGTGAAAACGATCTTGGGCATTGATAAGGTAGGAGGAGAGGGATCTTATCTAGGCTTACCAGAATGTTTCAGTGGTTCCAAATGTAATCTTCTGAGCTTCCTTAAAGAAAAACTCCATGGGCGGTTAAACAGTTGGTTTGCTAAAGCAATATCTCAAAGGGGTAAGGAGATTCTCCTTAAATCTATTTGACTAGCTATGCCGGTGTATGCGATGTCGTGTTTCAAATTGCCGAAAGAGGTCTACAAAAAACTGATTAGCGCAATGATGGAGTTTTGGTGGAGTAGTGGTGATGCAAAGAACAAAATGTGGGTGGCCTGGAAGAAAGTGTGTAAACCAAAAGAGAGTGGAGGTTTGGGTTTTTGCGACATTGAAATGTTCATTCAAGCACTATTGGAGAAACAAGCTTATAGAATTTGGGACAACCCTGATTCTCTATTAGCTCAAATCATCAAACACAGATTTTTCAAGCAAACAACATTCCTGGAAAGTACTATAGGTGCACGACCGTCTTGTGCTTGGAGAAGTATGCTCCATGGGAGAGAACTACTTAAGAAATGCCTAATACACAGAATTGGTAATGGCAAAAACACTAGAGACTGGATTGATCATTGGATTGTGGATTTAGTCCCTCGAGCACAACATTACCATCATGAGGCTACGGTGGACTTATCATTAAGAGTAGATGGACTCATGGACCCCTCGTCAGGTTTATGGAACACAAACTTGGTTCGTCAGTTGTTCGCAGAGGCCGATGTCCCCTTGATATTGAAAACAAAACCTAACGGAAACAGAACGGATTGGATTGAATGGGGTTTTTCGAAGGACGGTTCTTACTCTTCCAAGAGTGGCTACAGTTTTCTTGAATCATGGCGAAATCTCGAGTCAGCTTCTCACCATGAACTTCCTCCCATTGGGAAATCTCTATGGAAACGACTTTGGAAGGTCAAAACTTCACCTAAGATAAAACACTTCCTCTGGCAATCTTTGGCGGGAGCTGTTGCAGTAAAAGATAGACTACGGACCAGAGGGATCTCCTTGGTTGTAACCTGCAGTGCGTGCTCCACGTTGGCTCCGGAGACAATCTGCCATGTTCTTTTCAACTGCCGTAAGGCCCAAGAAATATGGGGACTCACAAATATTCCACTTCCAAATGCAGTTTTCTCACAAAACTCTGTTTTTTTTAATATACATCACCTCCTTGGCAAATATAGCAATAAGTCCATTTCTTCCCTTGGCGCGTTTCTGAATATGGCACTTGTGGAAAGCTAGAGATGCCCTCACCTTTGAAAGTGTTAGTTATGACCCTGCACCTATCTGGGAGAAAGTGAAGGAAGACACCATGAAACGGCCCCAACTGAACGAACCCTCACTAATTTCACAAGATTACCCAACACCAGTATTATCACAACCCGCAGTAACATACTGGAGGAAACCAACTCATGGGTTTGTTAAGTGCAACTTGGGAGCTACGTGGTGTGGAAATAGTCGAGATGGTGGGGTTTCTTGGTTGCTGCGGGATACTAATGGTACGGCTCTGTTTCATAGTCGAAGATCTTATGCCCATATCTCTTCTCAATTGAAAACAGAGATATGGAGTTTTTTATGGTCTCTAGAATCAGTCTCGGATCTCCACTTCCGTCATGTCATTTTTGAAGCTCATTTTACCCAAGCTCAGGAAGCACTCAGTCATCCTCATCGATTCATAAGGTACCAAAACATGTTGGCTCGTATCTTTCAGCTCCTACACTCCTTTGATAGTTGGAGTCTCTCACATACCCCAGAAGCCGGTAACCAAATAGGCCAGGCGGTGGCGATGAGTGTGGTTTCAAGGGGTTATCATCAATCATATATTGCCCGTGATGGCCCTAGTTGGCTTTCTCATCGCATTGTGTCTGAAGTCTTGGCGCGGTGAATACCCTACCAAAACAGAAGGGTTAGCTTCGTTTAACATCAGACTTGTTGGTGTTTTCTCTTGCTTTCTAGCAATATGGTGCCTACTGGCATTTGTTTCCCCTCTGCTTTTCTTTTCATGAAGTCTTTGTGTTTTTTGTGTTTCCATACTCTTGTACTGAACTCTTGTCTTTCAGACATTATCCAGCGTTAAAAAAAAAGAACTCGTATTCTTCTATCAAAACAAAAAAAACTAGTATTTCAAGGGAATATGATGAAAGATGGAGAGAGAATGTAGAATATTTGGAACATCTTGTATTGTTCAACACCCGAAAGAAACGAACTTCTCTCAAACTGCTTATGTGTTCTCTACATAGTAAAATGCACCGTCCCTTTCTTCTTCTTTGCAATCTTGATGTCATTCTTACTCATGCTCAGTGAGAATCTATTCTCTGTTTCAAAAACCAAACCGAAAAGTTTAATTTTGTAGGATGAGCATTTCGATATTGTTCCATTAGAGGCAATGACAGCTTTCAAACCCGTGATCGCGTGGAATAGCAGGGGTTCTGTGAAAACAGTGTCAGTCTAGAGTGGAATACCCGGTTATCTCTGTGAACAGACTCGAGAAGATTTTAGCAAGGCAATGGCTTAATAGGTATTGAAGCCGGGAAACACGCCGTTGAGTTATTCACTAGCCCGACACTTGGACAAAAATTGAATCAGTTTATCGTTGATGTCTCGTATCCTATACAAGATAAAGATTACTACATATACTAAAAACACTTAGACCTCATGTATTCTGAAACTTGTTGACCAACAATTCTTAAAATAAATGTAAAGAACATTATACAATGTATAATAGTCTAAAACTCATATAATTCTCGATAATATTACAAAACAAGGAACAATGGACCATGGGGTTATAATTCTCTCTCAGCAGATTAAAAAAAAAAGCCTTCAAGTAGAGCAGCACCCAAGTTTCTTCAGAGCAGAGACATCGTTTTTAACTTCGATTTTCTCCCCTTTTGGCACTGCTGCATTCCCGTCTTCTCCAGCTTCGACTTGCTTCTTGCTTGTGATGCGGTAAATCTGTGTTAAAACCTCAGCAAAGGCATCCTCAACGTTGGTGGCTTCGAGGGCAGATGTTTCCATGAAGCAGAGGGATTCTTGCTCGGCATAGGATTTTCCATCTTCTGTAGGAACAGCTAGTAAATGGCGGAGATCAGATTTGTTACCAACGAGCATCACCACAATGTTTGGGTCTGTGTGGTTCTTGAGTTCCTTTAACCACCGGTCTACGTTCTCAAATGTTGCACGGCGAGTTACATCGTATACTAGGAGTGCGCCTACTGCTCCACGGTAGTATGCACTAGTAATGGCGCGGTACCTGTGAGGAGAATCAAACTGAGTCTTAAGATATTGGCCTCATATCCCCATATCCAACAATTTAGCTAAATATAGGCAGTAAAACACTCGTTTCAATGGAGGCAACTCAATGTCAAGAAAGCAAGTTCTTTGTTTACATAATAAAATCACTACATTATATAGTGGTGTTCCTGAATCTAAGGATCATTGACCAGAAGAGAATCACATGTTCTTGTTCCTCCGTCCAATTTAGATCCAACTCCACCAATCATGGTCGTATGGAGTCAAACTAAGAGACTTATATTCAGAACAAAGGGTTTTTTTTAAATCTACATGATTAGCTACCTCCATAATCTATCCTTGAATGGTGGTCAAATGCAGTCAACTGTTTTCAGAAGAGCAATATTTGAGTACACAAAGTCAACGGAAAGACTCTCTAGTATAATGCTGCTGAACACAACGCAAAAAAAAAGCCTAGAAGACAGTGAATGAATCAGACATTGTCACAATTTCGAGACCTAGAGAAAATACGAATCCATCTCTCTAAAACAGGTTCAGTTCCAGTGAGCTCAAATCATGTTTCGACAAACAGATCAAAATCTAGTTTCCTAAATCCAAGTAAGGAAATCTATATATCTGTGCAAGGAGCTTTGAACTGTTAAGAGTGTGATCTCCATGACAGGGAATCGTATTTCAGATGTACGCCAAGAAAATCGAAGTGCAATACATTCATCGAACAAGATCTAGCTTGACATTCGATTTCACACACACACAAATCGACAAAAATCAAAACGAAATAACGAATTGGAGAGGCGGAGAAGACGAACCTCTCCTGACCAGCAGTGTCCCAAATCTGAGCTTTGATGACCTTACCATCGACTTTCAAAGTACGAGTAGCGAACTCCACTCCAATGGTGGATTTAGACTCGAGATTAAACTCGTTTTTGGTGAATCTGGAAAGTAGATTTGATTTTCCAACTCCTGAATCTCCGATAAGAACAACTTTGAAGAGATAATCGTAATCGTCTTCAACTCTGTACCCCGCCATCTCCGCCGTGTCAGGTGGTTGCTTCTCGTCGGCGATTAATCTGAGTGAGAGAGAGAGAGAGAGGCACTGTGTAAACTGAGATTTGAAATAACACGAGAAAAATGGTGTCGATATTAAAGTGACAGGCTGTGATTATAATATTAGATCTCGTCCGTTGATTTTATCGTACGTGTAGGTGACCGATCGATATAGGCATTTACCGTTTTTACCTGTACATGGAGACACCCATCATAATTTAATTAACTTTTATTAGAATGGATTTTAGACGATGGTCATCCCATTTTGACAGCCCTAGTCTAAAATATTTTAGCATTAAATTTAATTAACTTTTATTAGAAAGGGTGTTTAAAACCCATTTAAAGTGTCTAATATATGATCATTTTATATAATTAGAGACCCATTCTAATAAAAGTTAATTAAATTTAATTCTAAAATATTTTAGATTAAGGCTGTCAAATGGGATGACCATCGTCCATATGATTATGTCTAGCTGGACAATTTTAATTTGGACAAATCATGACCATGACCAACAACGACCGTGACCAATAATGACCGCGATCAAATAGTTTGTCCATGGGTCCCGAAAATGACCAACATAATTCACTAGTTGTTTTATGTTTTAGTCTAATTTTCGATAACAATTTAAATTATAGTTTTGATTTTGATTTTTTGATTTTGATTTTTACCTAAATTAATAAAATTCAAAATTTAAGCTAATTATTTGTCCATTGGATAACCATGACTGTTTAGTCCGACCCGCTTTTAACTTGGACAAAGTTGGACATAACCCATTTTGACTCATTCCCTTTTGGTCATGACCATTATTGTCCAGTAGTGTTTTGGGCTGGGTTGGACAATGGACGACTATCCCATTTAATGAGTGTGTTGCATGTGGTATGTTTAATTTAAACCAGTAATCAACTAATCACTGTAATTAGCAAGGGTTTAAGTTTAACTGGATAAAAAGGTGTGTATATACAAAAACATACTACGCCTAGATAATAATCTCTGTTTAGCAAGGGTCAAAGTCTTTCACCATCTCCTCCACTTTCCTAGACGCCTTCACCACCCTATTACTAGATAGCAACATTCCTTCCACAATTACAATAATCGCTAGGCGAAGCTTCCTCCATCCAACATCCTCTAATCAGTAGGATGGCTTAGTCCCTTTTAAGACATACGATGATATCTCCAATGAAGACTGAACTTTGGTCCTTAAAAAAAGCATGTTCTAGTATGGTTTCTTTAGATTTGCCGGAGTTTGCATTTGATAATTGTTGATAAATGTGGATACGGACCACACCCTAATCCTATAACAAGCTCAAACTCCTTGAGTGAAAATCAAAAGGGTTTACCGGCAAAGATGAACCAGAGTTCGTGTTATTTCTCTGTCACCAGACTTCGACACATCATCATAAGGAAGACTTGCAGACAAGAATATTGAATAAGGACTTGAAGCATGAAGTTCAGAGATAGTTATACATAACAATCCCTTCTAATGTCGGAACTAGATCTAGTAGGTATTGTGGTATTGAGTAAGAATTGATACAACCTTTAGGCGGGTACCAATTTGTCGCGTACTATCTTGGTAGAAGTAGATATGGGTTGACTTCATCCTATCATGGGAAATTAGGGATAGGCGGTGGTATAATGGAGATCTTTTCCTACGGTGGTTTAGACTTCTTTATTTTGGAAGACATCTTACTCTGATGCTGTCATCAAACCAGTAGCCGAACCGGAACTCAATCAAACTTACCACTCGAGCCGCATAGGACCCGACAAGGACATATGTACCTTTGATGGAGCGTACGGAACAAATCAGATGAAGTTAAGCAGCAAATCAAGTTTTCCTAGACACATGATTCATAATAGAATCAGTAGCAAGTGGAATTGGGTCCATAAGAGGTCGAACCAAATGAGAATCGAATTTACGAATAGGGTGATGACAGATTACTTTGTTAGTAAAGTCGATGCATACCTATGTCCATTGTTTGAAGCCGTGCAGATCAACAACGAAGATTCAGAGTATACTACAAGAAATCAAATAGAACACGTCGCTTTATTAACGTCAATGATCTAACCGACTTTAAATTTATATAAAGAACGGACTTTAGCTTCGGTTGATTAAGAGCTTGATTGGTTCACTCGCTACCACCCGCAAACGCAGCGTTTGCAGGCGGTTGCGGTTGGTAGCGTTTGACAACAATCATAGAAAACACTTTTTACCGCTCCATACCGCTCCGTACCGCTTAATTTCAAAAGCTACTTCCCTCGAGCGTTTGCGGTTGCGGACGGTTGCGAGTGGACAATTAAAAAAATAAAATAAAATTCATTAAAAAATATATAATAAATTTGAAAATACAAGATTTAGATATTGTAATTATAAAATATAAAAATAATTTAATATCTCTAATTAATATTCAGTAACCTATCATTACATTATATTATAGAACTAGGTAAATGACCCGTATATATGCGGGTTTATGAAAAAATATATTTTACAATCCGTGAAAAATCACATGAAAAAAAAATTACTCATGAAAGTAAACAAAATCGAAAACCTTGATATAACTAAATTTAATACTTACTTTTTTATCTTAAATTGTTTGGTTTACTTTGATTTCTAATTAAATTTGATCATGTTTTTATAAAATAGGTTTCTTTCTATTCATGTTTGAAATAATTTAATTTTCACTATTTGACTACTCTATTTTCATTATATTATTTTCTTATTAAAATTTTCACATATTTTAATTTTTTCTTATTCCTTATTGAACTATGATTATTTTATTATGTAGTTGGTCATTCATATATTTATTTTGCAAAACCTTAACAAATTGAATTTCATATTTTTAGTCGTAAACTAAAATTTTAAATTTCAGTAAAAGCTTTTTTCATATAATTGATTCTCAAATTTTGTAAGAATCTAATGATACACAAAGCTTTGAATAATAATACATTACACAAATAAAATCAAATTGTAGTTAGATATTATTCAAATTAATAATACTCTTATTGATATAAAGTCTTTTCCTCTAAGCTCATTATTTTTCTTAAAATGTTTAGTATTTTACTGTCTTAAAAAATGTACTACAATGTGATGATAAACATTTTTTTATTTAACTTGTCTAACATGAAATAATTGTTATGTTTCCTTGTAATAATAAAAATTTATATATTTGTATTTATAAGTAAGTTTTTTTATTCTAATTTGAAGCATATATGGCAAAAAGAAACCAAGTAATTTTTTTCAATGAATATTGTAATATACATGTAAATTCTGTTTAATTTAAATAGACTTAGGTTTTGCATACGATGATTTATCCACATATGAAAAGATTTATCTATTTTAGATTAATAACATCTTTATTTGTAAAATAGTAAAAAGTAAAGCTATTTTAAATAGAATTAGGAAAATTTTGAAAATTTAAATTTAATTTAGCTAAAATAAAATTAAATAACACGTATCAAAACCTATTTTAAATAGGATTAGGAAAATTTAAAAATATGTGATTTAATCTAAATTAAACTAAAACAACACGTGTCAAAATCTTATCAACCGGTTGACACATGTCGCGATCATGCTAATTATTATGTTTGACGCATCAAACTTTATATAATAAGATATTCAAATCAAAATTCTCGTTATAAATGTTGATAACTAAAATAAATAAATCTATCAATTTAAAATTTTAAAATCTAAGAGTAATCTCTCCAAAAACAAATAATTTTTTTTTTAAATATAACTTTCCTCCAATCAATTGTTTAAAAAAAACATAAACGTAAATATTAGATAAATGGTTTTCATTACTAATTATATTGAATGGATGATTAATTCACCCAAAACAAATATTGAATGAATGTTTTCTATATTTGCAATAATAATATGGTTTTTAATATTTTTTATAACTATAAAATGAGTTTATGTTGTTAATTTATTGTTTAACCGCTATCACTTCTGCTAGTCAACCAGTCATAAACATCCCGCAAACAGACCCATTTTTAACTACTGTACCAGTCGTATAAATCGCTGAGTAACGCTTCAAACCGCAATCACCCGCTTCTGCAAATTCCCGCAACAGCAATTGCAATCGCTGCGGCTGAACCACTCTGGCCTAAACCGACGTAACTTTTAATGGTAATATATGGTTTATCAGAGAATATTAGTGGTAAATGATAGCCCATTTAACAAAAGCCCATACACTAATTAAGTTTATCTTCTCAAACTTGTACGAAAACTTTCCCAAATCCTCGATCTCAAATTTGGAATTGTTTCCCAATTTTTTCAGTTTTCGAAACTTTGACAGCTTTTGATCTGAAGCTTATCGTCGTTCTCGTTTATATTCAAATCTCAGAAGCATACAAAGAAATCTAACAACTGAAATTACACAGATTTCGTCGATCTGAAGCTTTTTTCCTCCATAGCTCACACATCGAAGGTTCGTAAAGCATCTTCCACCAATATTTGGAGAAATTTACTATGTTTTTTGTGAATCTAACAACTGAATTTGTTGGTATCCAAGGTTCAAGGAAATTTGTTTTGGTCGGAAGAGAATCTCAGGTTTCACTAAGTTCTCAGGTTTCATCGAATCAGATTTCTCGACATTGGAAGTTTCATCACATTTTTCACCAGGTATTGTATCTCTCCACTAACTTGATTTTGGTTTAGAATTTGAGAATTTTGTTTGTGCTTCCTGAGTTTTTAGCTACGATTATGGTTCTGCCTTCCTTTGAGGTTTGATTTGATTGTTTGATTGGAATTAGCTAGGCTGGAAGATTAGTGTATATGTTATCTAGATTTTGATTCATTCTTCTATGTTTATTTTTTGGCATGGAAAGTGATTCGGGCATTCCAATTTGAACTTTTACTTATGAAATTAAGCTTCTTTCCATTGTACTAACAATTTATGTTTGAATACAGAAAAAAATATGGTTCAATGACCCAAATAAGAGAAGAAAATATGTGATATCTACTTTAGGAACTAGATGTAGAGATTTATCTTGAAACATTATCGACGAAATATTCCAAAAGAAGCACTTGAAGCTCGACCAGGATTGATTCCAGAAGAACAATGGAGATATTTTGTTCATTTTCAGTTTACAGATAAGGCTAAGGTAAATTTCTATTTCTTGTTAATGTATGTATATTGTAGCATGTGAAATATTTCATAACACACTTTAATATTTCATAAATATAGAAAGTAAGAGCGCGTAATACAGGAAATCCAATCAAATTAAAGATAAAAGAGTTTGGCAAGAAAAGCTTATGAGATGGTAAATTTTCATTTCCATTTTGCAGTGTGATTTTTTTTTGTAGTCTTAATGCCTAGTTAATTTGTAGGACGAGTTCGATGCGTCGGGCATGGTCCGACACCGTCTAAATACTTCTCAAGTTTGGACTCTACATCATACAGTGCGGAGATCATTGGGATTAAGGCTGACCTGAATAGTGTTGTGATTCTATTAAGATTAACAATGTATCATGTTCTACATGTTATACAATGTATTTATTTGTTACAGGTGAATGAAGCAAATGGAAACATGATGGTTAATATTCTTCAACAAGCAATATCTAGGATATCATCATGCATATGCTTCTGAATCTCTATTTTTTAAGCGTAGAACCAAAACATGTTTTATGCTGCTCAAACCAATGATAGCTTCCAAGATACTGCAGCAACATAGCCACACATGGTATATTCAGAGTTCTTTTTTACTCTTGTTCTTGTGATATTATGTATAAATTGTAAAATTTTGGAATATGTCTTACTTTAGGCAAATAATGTTACAAAATCATGCGGCACTTTGAATTCTTCCCTGAAGAGGAGCATACAAATATGGGTCCATGAAGAGAAGTATAATTACACAGTATTATAAAATTGTATCTATCATAATTGGTATTGAGATCTCCATTTCATTATACTATGTAAAAACACTTTCATTTGGTTATTAAATTTTTGTTGGATTAATGGCAATGTGTATAATAATAATAATAATAAGGGTTAATTAGCTCAATAATAGGTTTTTGGTACAAAATTAAGTATATGAGAGAAAATTAGGTGAGTAGATGTGAGAATAAAATAATGGACAATTTTGTCTCTATTAAATGTGATCATTATTGATTGTAAAAATAATAAGGGTTAATTAGCTTAATAATAGGTTTTTGATACAAAATTAAGTACATGTGAGAAAATTAGGTGAGTAGCTCTGAGAATAAAATAATGGACAATTTTGTCCCTATTAAATGTGATCATTATTGATTGTAAAAATAAATGTATGAAAATCATTTTTCTTAAAAAATATTTTTCTCATCAATGATCTTTAACTCTGAAAAAAGTAGATTTGCTCTCTGCAAAAATAAAAAAATTATATAGGTAAAAAACAGCTCTACAGAACAATTTAATAATATAGTTGATTATTTTCGAGACTATATATATTATTGATATGAAAAGATAGTTGACTATATTTTGTAGCTGTGATTTGAGAAGATAGTTAACTATTTTTCAGGAAATAATCATAATTTTAAAATATAGTTAAATATTTTTATAACATAGTTGTCTTCTCTACAAATCTTATAACATAGTTGTCTTCTCTACAAATCTTATAACATAGTAGACTATATAAAAACGTTGTTATAATAATTACTTATTTAAACAAAAATAATTAACTATATCTTCAAAATATAGTTGCCTATTATAGTTTACATAATGAAAAAGTATTAACATACATAGCGAATTATTACCAGAAACGTAGTTACGTATTATAGTTTGTATAATGAAAATAACATATATAGTTAACTATTATAAGAACCATAGTTATCTGATTTCTGAAAATAATTAACTCTATCGATCTTTAACGGAGGCTCAAATTGAGAAGGAGATGAGACGATAATGGAGAATTTAACGTTGGACAACGAGAAGACATACAATCTTAATCCATGGCTAAAAGTTTTTGATCTATGATAATTGATTTTATGGATCACTTGAAAGAGATGAGATCGATTATGATGTTTGTGTAAGAAGAAAAAGAAAAAGAAGAAGAAAAAGAAGAAACAATGGAAGAAGGAGAAAAACGAAAAAATGTGGTCGAAGAACAAGAAAAAAAAAGAGGGGTGAAAAGAAGAGGAGGAAAAGAAAATTAGGTTTTGGTAATTTTAGTTTTTGATTTTTGATTTTTGTTTTCCTTAATAATAGTTATAAATTAATAATGGGTAGTATTGTCATTTTATTTGAGGTGAATGTTATTCACTTAATTTTTTTTATGTAGTGTTAGATTGTTAATTATGGACCTAAAGCCTATTATACATACCCATTTTCCTAATAATAATAATAGTAATAATAATAGTAATAAGAAATATTAAAACATAAAATAATTAGAAAATAACACGGTTGCATAAATTGACTTAAACAAAAAAATTGACTTTAAAGTCAATTGACGTTAGCATTCGTTTAACCAACCCAAATAATTAACGTGAAAGTACACGTCGGTTACTAAAGTCACGCTAATTTTTTTGCGTCAAACGTTAAGTCATTTCATAACTGACGTTAAAATGAAATATAACCGACGTTAAAGGGCGTGATTCTTGTAGTGGTACAAGACCACTTGGAAAACATTCTCAGCTCACTTAGAGAACGCCAAGAAGTTGAATCATCTCAATCGGAGTTCAGTCGAAGGAGTTATTCAGTTCGCAAATCAGGTGATCCCGTACTTTCCCGATTTAGACATGTGAGCGCTGATTGGAGGAGTCCAACCGAACCAAGAAGAATTAAGCCATAAATCGACTTGTCCTGGAATCTTGATCAATCATAGCTTTTCCAAGAATTGGATTCATGGAAAGAATAGTTTTAATTTGGAAGGTATTAAGTTTCTAAATAAGATGATCCCAAACTTGCCTTATTTGGAACCTGAGAGCATTAAACCACAATGGTCACATTTCTATCAACTTGTGCGTGTTCTGAAGAATCCTTACACCATCCCGAATGGTCCAAAGGCGAATCACTACCTCCCTAAGCTATCAAGATACAAGGAGCCTCCAACTTACCTTATTTGGACGATTGCGTTATCAATTCTCCAATTAATTCTGATGATTTGCTTCTTGGTTTAGACCTGTTTGGGATAATTTTAGCACGTTCGAATATATAGTTCTACGGAATGATGGAAGATAATCGCTCTTTATTGATGAATAATCTTTCAACAAAACAACTCAAAGCTACAATAAATTGAAAGAGTTAAGTAGTTGCTTGAAAGAAGATCTTCAGTGATTCGGACGTGTCACTAAATCTGTCGAGGTCTCGTAGCTTCGATGATTCGAACGTGTTGTTGAATCGTATGTGGTTTTGGAGGTCCGATTAGCAAGAATCGGAGCTCTGTCAACGTCTCGTAGCTTACTCTCGGAGGTGTTCGTAGCTTGTTCTCGAAGGTATCCGTATCTCCTTTTCGGAGGTCGCGAAAGTCTATTGTTTAGGGTTTTTAGGTGTATTTTTGACGTGTCCTGTTACCTTCGGAGGTCTCTCTTTTTATAGGTTTATAAGTCAGTGAGGATTTGGCCCATAGGTCGGTTCCTGACTTACCTTTTATCAAAGATTCGTATCTATCATTATATGGAAATTCGTATCTATCATGTAGGATTTGTAGCTCCCCAATCCCGTGGGATTCAGACGTCACACATATCATAGGATCCAAAGCTGTAAAATTTGGACCTAAGTCATTTGGACCTGGGCCGCAGGTGACTCTCCCAACAGGTCCAACTGAGGAATTAATTTTTACCCAACAACTTGCCCCCCACTCTCTAATTTCTTTTTAGAATTTGGAGAGTAGTAAAAATGCTAAAACTAACAGCAATAGTCGTACATATCCTCTTGCTTTATTCCACTGGACTCTTTGTCGTTTGTAGTATTGTTTCACTAGAAATTCCAAACAACATACATATGTATTTGATTTACAAAGAAAAATAAAGGGTATGTACCTTTTTGAAGCGCTCGCGATTCCTTTGTATTTGATTTACAAAGAAAAGCGCTCGAGGTCTCGTAGCTTCGATGATTCGCACGTGCTATTTGAACATTGTAAATATTTTACAAGGTCTCTTTTGGAGCGTTCTAATTTTATGTGTGAGACCTTTCGAAGGTATTGCCATTACTTTTTGACCATCACATACCCATTCTATGAATTTCGGAGCTCGGACAAGTCTTTTTCGAACGTTGTAGCACTTTCTTTATAGCTTCTTGGTATTTTACTTTGAACCTCCAACCTCCTGCAAGTTCTCGTAGAACGTTGCAACAATTTGGGGATTGTAATTACGTTTTGAACGTTGCAACACTGCGAAGCTTGCATTCACGATTTGAACGTTGAAGCTTTTTATTTTAAGTACCTCATAGCTCCTGCACATTTTTTTTTACAAAATGTCGTAGTGCTCAGCGTGCAAAATGTTAGAGCTCGTAGCTACCTTAATTTCAAGCTAATTTCAAGGTCTACGTTATTGGAGCTCTCATTTTTGAAGCTCTTGTAATTTCTTTTGAACGTTGCAGCTCCTTGTTTATATAAAAACAATATTTTCGGAGGTCCTGCAAGTTTCTTTTGAAACAATATTTCGGAGGTCTCGCAAGTTCTTTGGAACGTTGCAGGTCCTCGTGAATAATTTCGGAGCTCTTATGAAGCTTGTTTGGAAGCTATTTCCGACCTGTGCGTTTTTGGAACTCACATTTTCGGAGCTCAGTTTTCAAATCTCATGTAAGTTCTATTTGAACGTTACAATGCTTCTTGATAATTTTGTGAGACGTGTCTCTTTTAAAGTGTAGAGCTCTCGCACGTTTCCTTCGAACGTTACGATTCCTTTACGAGACGTATTTCCTTTCAAATGTAATGCTCTCCCACGTTTCTGGAGCTCTAATTTTGAAGCTCTTGTAAGTTCTTTTTGAACGTTACAATGCCGATTTTGTAGAATTTCGGAGCTCCTACGAAACTTGTTCGAATCGATTTTCGGAGCTCCACCTTTTTGGAGCTTCATTTTTTGGAGCTCTTGTAAAGTTTTTTTTTTTTTTTGCATGTCGCAATACTCTCACTATCTTTTTGGAGCTGCAACAAGTTCTTTTTAAACGTTGTAGCGCTCTTAAAACAGATTTTGTGTAAATGTTGTTTCGGAGGTCCACTTTTCGGAGGTCCACTTTTCGGAGGTCCACTTTTCAGAGGTATACGTTTTCGGAGCTAACTCTTTTCAAAGCTCTTGTAATACGTTTTAGCGATTTTGCGAGACGTATCTCCTTTTACACGTGGTAAGGTTAGCTATTGGTTGAAGGTTTTTATTTTTTATGAGGCTTTGCCTTCATACAATAATGACCATGTTCAAAACTTGGATTCGTGAAACTCCTTTATTATAATAATTGTCCGTAGACGTGAATAAACTTAAAACAAAACACTAAAGCAACAAGTAGAAAGTTGGGACCTATCTCGTACTATGAGAAGACAAATAAAATTCAAAGTAAATCATTGATAATTAAAAACTCATGTGAAGGTGTACCTTCGAACTGACGTGATGTTTCATATTGGATCATCTTCCCTTAGTTGAACCTCGTCAAGATGTTGCACTTCTGAATTTTCACTAACATCACTATGGGTAGTGGGTGACAAGTTGAATGATTGTTGAGCGTTTACGTGGTCGCTTCTACTAGTAGGTATACGGTAAGGTTTATCATCTCTCGTAGCTCTTTCGTTTCTTATCACACGTGATTCGGACTGTGAAGAGTGTCGATGACGATAGGCATGGTCTTCTTCCCACTTTATTTGTGCCCATGCTCTAGAAAGCAAGTCTTCCATCGTCTTGCATTGGTATTTTGTTAACTCTTTGTATAGGTCACCGTCGGGAAGCAGACCTCTCTTGAAGGCTGAGATGGCCGTAGAAGTAACACAACTAGGGATGGACACTTTTTCCTTGTTGAAACGTCCCACGTAGCTCCGTAGCGACTCTCCTCTCTTTTGTACCAGCTCGTAGAGATCATCAGTTGTTTTCTCTAAGTTTCTGCTACTTGCAAATTGTTCGACAAAGCGATCGGTCAATGATGCAAAAGAATCTATCGAAGCGTTTGGTAGGTTCGTAAACCATTGAAGAGCAGGTCCTGTGAGGCTTGAGCCAAATCCTTTGCACATGCTAGCTTCACGGTATTCTCTTGCAATCGCTGTAGTGAACATTCTCTGTTTGTATTGAGCAATGTGGTTGTCGGGATCTTTTGTTCCGTCGTACATTATCATTGAAGGAATTGTGAATTTCTTAGGCATCTCTACTAGCGCGATCTCGTCCGTGAACGGAGTATCTGCGTAGCAGTTAGGTGCGCTCTTTGTTATTGGTGGTGCTACGCCTGGGAGGCGCTTAAGCATAGCTTCCATCTCGTTGAGACGTTTGAGAAGCATGTGTGGATCGTCAGATGGTCTGGTCGTCCTGACTGCCTCTCCCGTAGGTCCCCCAGTTTCTGGTAGTACCAACGTCCTAGCATTAGCTTCATGTGTAGTATCATCCAAAGGTCGCATCGGCTCAACACGTCTCTGAAATCGGTTTCGAGCATCCATCTCAGTGTTTCTAGCTTCGTCCTCAGCGTTTCTACTTGCGGCGAGCAGCAAAGCATTCTGAGTCTTCAATGAAGCGTTTTCCGACTCGAGTATCGCTAATCACTTTTCGTTCTGCTTCATCTGGGCGGTGATAGCTTCCAAGTGCGCAGCAGCATCCTGAGTGTTGTCAACTCCAGCAATATCACTAGTATCTTCGTTCACCATATCTCACGTAGTTAAAACTATGCCCCTCCCTCTAGCGCCAAACTGTTTGGGATAATTTTAGCACGTTCGAATATATAGTTCTACGGAATGATGGAAGATAATCGCTCTTTATTGATGAATAATCTTTCAACAAAACAACTCAAAGCTACAATAAATTGAAAGAGTTAAGTAGTTGCTTGAAGAAGATCTTCAGTGATTCGGATGTGTCACTAAATCGTAGATAGTTTTGGAGGTCCGATTAGCAAGAATCGGAGCTCTATCAACGTCTCGTAGCTTACTCTCGGAGGTGTTCGTAGCTTGTTCTCGAAGGTATCCGTATCTCCTTTTCGGAGGTCGCGAAAGTTTATTGTTTAGGGTTTTTAGGTGTATTTTTGCCGTGTCCTGTTACCTTCGGAGGTCTCTCTTTTTATAGGTTTATAAGTCGGTGAGGATTTGGCCCATAGGTCGGTTCCTGACTTACCTTTTATCAAAGATTCGTATCTATCATTATATGGAAATTCGTATCTATCCTATAGGATTCGTAGCTCCCCAATCCCGTGGGATTCAGACGTCACACATATCATAGGATCCAAAGCTGTAAAATTTGGACCTAAGTCATTTGGACCTGGGCCGCAGGTGACTCTCCCAACAGGTCCAACTGAGGAATTAATTTTTACCCAACAAGACCTAAGAGATATTATATTTCGAGCCTATATAAGCTCTGTTCATTGTGGATTGTAAATCACCCATCATCTTTGAATTAATCAATAAAACGTTAAGTATTATTTTACAAAAGAGTGTCTTTTGTGTTTTTGTCATTTCAAGCCTTTGATGAGATTCCATTGTCTTGTATGGTTGCGTTCTAGGTTGTTTGTGAGATTCAAACATTCTCGTTCGTGTATTGTTGTGTGATTCAACGACAAAACTCCATCTCCATCTCTATCATCATCCATCTTCCGCGTACATAGCTTGTAAACTCTTGATCATCTTGTGAACATAAGCTTGGTGGATTCCAATCTTATATAATACTCTCTCTCTTTATTCTTGTAAACCACAACATATATATAAAATTTTTGGTAAATGGCCTTTGAGAGGCCCAAAAACTCTCCCAACTTAAAACCCTAGCCGCCGCTCCTCTGAATCTCGATCTCCTCTCCGGTGGCCGGTTTTCTCACCGCCACCGTGAGAGGGACCCCTCTAAGCTCGTGTGTTTGCGTTACCTCTTTGATTGATTTTTCCCTGGCAGATTGTGAGTAGATCTGGCTTCTCGTTGGTTTGGTGAAGGCTCGCCGACGGTGGTTTCGAGTCTGGGTTTGGAGCTTTGTCGCCGTCGTTCTTCTCTATGCCTCTATCTGTCTCCCATCTCAGCCATTTAAAGACGGTGGTTCAAATTGAGTTAGGGTTTCAGTGGCGTGGCTCTGAGTTCCTCAGCTCGGTGGTCTCAGCTCTTCCAGCACCTCCTGCCACTCTCCTCGGAGCTCAGTAGCAGTTATCGAGTTGGTGAATAGGTCCGAGATGATACCTCCGGATTAGCTCTTGAGGACGAGCCTAACTGGAGGGATCTCGCCTCTCCTCTTCATTTTTTCTCCGGCTGGCTTCTGCGGCGGCTCCTTCTCTCCGTTCGTGTATAGGGTCGGGTATTTTCCTCTCTCTTTCTCGTTTTGAGATGCTTCTTCTCTACTCTGTCTGGATCAAAGCTTGGTTGTTGTTTGCCCTGTTATGTGTTTTGTTGTTGATCCGGGGCTGTAGTTTAAACCTTCCTCTATCATAGCTTTAGTCTTCGGTCTGTGTTGGTTCCATTTTGTCCCCTATCTTAGACGATTCTCTTCTCTTCTTCGCGTCTGGGAAGGCCATTTGTGGTTTGAGGATGCCCAGGGTCACGGTTTCTCAGGTTGGATTTCTGCTTCTCTCCCTCTTTCTACACCTGCTGTGACTTAGTACTCTAGTGGTATTCTCTTCCTTCATCAGTTCGGTGATTGTGCTTTGATCGCGTTATTGGTGTGGTCTCTGCTAATTTGACCAGTGATGTGTAAGTGATATTAGGTCCTGCAGGGATTGGTCTTCTATCTACATTGTACTTTCTCGTTCTTCTCGATGTAGGTGTGGTCTGATGTCGTCTCCAGGCCTGGTAAAGCTTTCTTCTAGCTGATTGTTGAGGCTCATTCTGTGTCTCTAAGTGAGGTTCATGCTCGGTTCCTTGATGTTGTGGTATGTCAGTTTGGTCTGCTCTGTATCCTTCCTCATTGGCTTCTGCTATTGTTGTTCTTATGTGATATTTTTCCATGTTGTAACACTTCCACCTGCACTTGTTTTAAATAGAAGAATTTTTTCAAAAAAAAAACCACAACATATATAAGATCTACAATTACATAAAAGGTAAAACTCATTATTATACTAAGACGTCATAACAACTACAGTCTGTATATATATATGTCTACCGCTGCATGTACGTGGACAAAATTAAGTGATAAATAATGGTGTGGACATAATTTTTTCCACATCATGTTTACCAACATCGACGAACATCACCGGACCAGAGTTGGTGAACGTAACAGCCGATGCCTTTCCGCTCACCAGTTTAGACAAGGGAAAATTTGAAGCTACACAATTTGTCGGAGAGAAACATCGTATACAAGAGAAAGAGAAAAAGGATGTCTCCCCGAGCAAGATGGCAAGAACCAAGATTATTTTTCAAAAAAATTCGGATAAGAGCATCTTCAATCCTACACTACCATTTTCAACACTTAAATGGCGTAACACTATTTTTGGTGTTGCTTTTTAATTTATAAAATGGTCCTTCATATTTGAAGTCATTTTACAATTGCTTATTATATATTTATAAGAATTAAAATAGTAATTAGATAAATTTTAGATTTATAAATTAATCATTATTTCAATAAAATTTATAAATCATACTTTTTGATGTAAGTATTTACAAGTTAAATTATAAAGTTAGATAAATTTAACATAAACTATAATGATATCGATTGATAATCAATTTAAAAATACATAAAGTACTGAAATTAAAGATAAAAACATTGGTTTGTGAATTTTTTAAAAAAAAGTAAAATAGTTAGGATTAATTCAAAAATTTAAAAAATATGGTGCATTATTAACAAGTAACAAAGAATTTAGAAAATATAAAATTGTGTAATATTTTGAAGTAAAACTCAACACCATTTTGATGTTACACTATTTTAGTATAAAAAATGATACTCCTTCCGTTTCTTAATATATGACGTTTTGGAGAATTTGTTTTGTTTCATAGTATAAGATGTTTTTCTATTTTTAGGTAACTTTTACTTTTATTGGATATTATGTGACAAATAGTATTATGCAATCTTTTTTCAATTCGTTAAGTTGATCTTATTTTATATATTAACTAATTATATTTGAAAAAAATATTTTTCCTTAAAATTTGTGATTAGTTAAATCATTCTATATTAAAAAAAACGGATGAAATATAATAGAATCTCAAAAGGCTCTTTGAACTACATAATACCCACCACAAACATTGGTTAAAACACTTAAAAGAAAATAAAGAGAGAGAAGGGAGAGAGGCAATAGTTTTTTAGAGAATTTTACTTCTATAGATACTTTTTGACTTTCGACCAAAAAAAGAAATACTTTTTGACAAATTTATTACATATGTAAGTACTTGAGTTTCATGTCATACTTCTTTTTATATGGTTAATGTCCATTCTATCCCTAATGACCATTTACCTCTTTTCTCTCTCATTTCTCTCTTTCTTTCCCTACCGATTACCAACCTCTCTCTTTATTCTTTATCCCAAAAATAAGAAGACAAAATCAAGAACCCAAAAAAAATATATCTGATAAATCCAAAACCCAATTTCAAATTTGTAATCTTTCACTTCTTTTTTTGTTTTTCTTATCGAAATTTTCTAATTTATACAACAAGTTGTATTCTAATTGAAAGAGAGGTTTTGGGTTTGGCTTTGGTTGTAGAAATTGTTTTGTTGTTTGTTAAAGCTATTATTAACAAATAAGTTCATGAAATCACCATGTTGTTCTTACACCTAAAGATACTTTTCCAAACTTTTCTTTCATTCAACATACTTTTGATCGATGGTATACTTTTTACACTGTTTCATTTTTTTAATACTGTTTTACCCTTCAATCATAATGAATTCGTTATTAGAGAAAATAAATGTAGTTAAAAGAGAATTGATCTGCACCGTTCATTTAAAACAAGATATTAAGATATATCTTGTGGTGTATAAGAAACTAATAAAGTTAGATTTATATCTGATTTTCCTTTTTTTAGCGCCACCTCTCCCATCTCTCATCTCTCATCTCTCATTCCTTTTCATCATCGTCATCTATTAAAGGATACATATTTTCTTCCACCAAATAAAAGAGAGCAAAGATGCTGATCAAACCATTGATGTCACAAGTTTGGGTTATGGTCTGAAGAGCTAATAATTCTTCTTCTCCATTTCATTAGGAGTTTAAAAATCAATGATTTCATGAATTCTTCTAATTTTCACAATTTCTTTTTAATTTGATTTTGCTTATGTTTAGTTGTTTTGTTTTAGAGATCCATGGGTTTTGTATTTTTGGGTTTGTTTCTATATGATTCTTTATGGTTGTAGGTGTTTTGGTAGTCTGATTTTAAGGAATTGAATACGATAAGTCTTTGATTGGTTTTTTCTAGAATTTTTTTAGATTGTCTCATGTACAAGGATTTGTGGATATATTGTCATGGATACTTATTAATTGTTAAACTTGAAATGCGATGAAAGTGCGATCATTCGGTGGACAGTTTTTGATGGATGATAAATTATCATGTATACTTTATCTTAAGTTATGAACTACCTCTCTTTTTCATTGATTTAAACAGAAAAATATACAAGAATTCGGTATAGATCAACCGTAGAGAAAGAATATATCAACCACACCAACTGATCACATGGTTCCAATACTATTTTACAGAATCATAGAGAAAGGATAAATTTCCTTTTCGATTTTGAGCATATTTTTTTAAAACACACAAATTTTTGTTGTTAAGTGGACAAAATAGAGCTCATCCACACATGACCATCCATATTATTTCATCCATAAATCACTATCCAACAAAAAGCAAACCAAATTAATAGAACTAGGCAAAAGTTTCGGATTGAGAGCCACGGTCCTTCATGATTCGGTGATTGGCGAACATCATCGGTCTTTGATTTGTGAATATGAATAGATTCCCATAAGATGGATCCGTTTCTTACGAAGAATCAAAATTAAAGTTTCTTCAATCTCTGAGATTCCATTGCTTTTATTGCTTTTTAACAAAAGAAAAAAGAAAGAAAAAAAAATAAAAAGAAGAAAAAGATGCGATGAAATCACTGAGAAGAATGGAAATTAGTTTCTTCTTTTTATGAAAATTGATAAAATATTTTAATAGATCAAGTCTAAGTTTTTGTTGTATAAAGCAAACTAGAGAACAAAGTTTAGTTGAGGGGTAAACTTGATATTAACGGCCAAAAATATACTATCTTTCCAAAGTATCTTTAAAAGATATAAGTTTGTGAAATGTACCTATAGAAGTAAATTTCTCAGTTTTTTTATTGATATGTCATGTGTGCGTGTGAATTTTTGGCACATACAAGGAGTAAAACAGACTTCTCGACATCTCGTGTACACGTCAGTGGCGAATCTAGTAAGAGCAATAGTAGGTCAGTTGACCTGGGTAAACTCTTTAAAATTTATTTTATACACGGAAGTATCAATTGATTAGGTAGCAAAATTGGTAGTAAATTGTTCATTGAACTACCACAAACCCGGGTTCGAGGCTTTAAAACTACATTTTGGTATAATTTTTCTTGTCTTTCCTATTTGTGACCCATGTAAAAATAAATCCTAGATTCGCCACTGGGTCACTACACGTTATGGCAAGCAGCGAAAGATCTTATTATAAAAAGGAGACTTCCTCGACAAGAGCGCGACACATAAGCAAAATTGTAACTCCTGAGATCATGACACGTGTCTAATTTTGATCGAGATGATGACATGTGTTAAGTATTAAAATTAATTAATAAAAAGTAAAATTAAAAATAGAAAAGATACAAAATTATTGTTAAGTAACTAACCAAATTGTAAAAATGACAATTTCTACAAAAAAATTAAAAAGGAAAACACACAAAATAATTGTTAAGCAACTAACCAAATTATAAAAAAAAATTGTTAATAGTCCAAATTAATTAGATAACAATAAATATTTTAGTAGTCTAAACTAATTAGAAAAATGAAATAAAATTTATAATAGTCTAAACTAATTATTAAAAAACTAATAAAATCGAAAGAATATAAGTCGTAAACAAAGGTAGAAAGACAATATAAATAGAAAACAATAACTTAAAGAGAATATCAATCGTAAAAAAAAACAAAACAAAAAATCGAAAGAATAAAAAAAAATGATAAAACAATAGAATAGAGGGAGAATTGTAAACATGCCACTTTTGAATTATCACTTTTCGTCCCTGCCTTGCTGAAAACTGGTTTCACAAAAATGCCATCAATTTCATCCAAAATGACAAAATTACCCCTTGCAAAAACACAGAGATTTTTTTAAAAAGTCATTTTCTAATTTTTGTTCTCTCTCTTCTCTTTCTCTCTCTTCTCTTTCTCTTTTCTTCTATTTCTCTACAACAACAATAGAGATCTTGAGATCTCTTTCTCTCTCTCTTCTCTTTCTTTCTATATCTTCTATTTCTCTTCAACAATGAAGATCTCTCTCTCTTTGTCTATGAACTTGAAGAAAGCAAATCAAATATCAAATATCTCTCTCTCTCTCTCATATAGATCTAGATCCGATTTTGTGAGTTTTGTTGTAAATATAGGTTTATTTGATTTGTGTCTTCTTCTCTATGAGGTTAACGAAGGCAAAACAATCTACATCTAGATTCGATTTTGTCAAATTTTGTTGTAAATCTGGGTTTATTTGATTTGTGGCTCTTTCTCCATGAGGTTGAAGATACAAAACAAATATGAATATATATTTCTCATCTAGATCTAGATCTGGATTTTGTCACTTTTTGTTGTAAATTTGGTTTTATTTGATTAGTGTTGCAAATCTGGGTTTTTTGATTCATTTTTGGTAGAAATTAGGTTCTAGATCTGATTTTTTGATTATTTCTGGGTTTTCACAGATTTTGTTTTTTTGTCATTGGTCCTTATATTTTTTTGTAAGGTTTATAAGCATTTTGTATAGTTTATAAATGTTTTGTACAATTTATAAGGTTTATAAACCTTAAACCTATTTCTATGGTTTATAAGAAATTTGTGTGGTTTATAAGCATTTTTTATAAACGTTTTGTACAATTTATAAGCGTTTTAGAAGAATTTTGTAATACATTTTTAAAAGTTTTCTAATGTAAATAAAAACCCTAACATTACCACAAAACCTATACCTTAAGTGTAAAATACTTAACTCAAACCCAAAATTTTAAAAACTTTTTGGTGCTTTGCGTCTAGGTTTGCATATGAAATTTAACGAAACTTTATAAACATTTTGTATGGTTTATAAACTTGCTTGTAAGGTTTATAAACGTTTTGTACAATTTATAATCGTTTTAAAGAGAATCGTGAGACAATTTTAAAAGTGTTATAATGTAAATAAAACCATAAACCCTAACCATACCCCTAAAATCTATACCCTAAATGTAAAATAGTTAATCCAAACCCAAATATTTTAAAAATGTTTTTGTATTTGCGTTTGGGTTTGTATACGTACTTTTTTCTAGAATTTTTTTTTTTTTTAAATCCATAAGATAAAAAAAGTCTACAAGATCCAATTTCGTATTCATGTTTTTCTCACCATCAATTTATTCAGCAATTTTCATATAGAAGAATATGAAATTTGATGAAATTCGGTTTATTAGAAGAGAGAGATAAAAAAAAATCTAATAGAAAGAGAGAGGGAAAAAAGAAAAAATCTAACATAGAGAGAGAAAGATAGAGAAAAAAGTATTTAAAAAAAATATCAATTTATTCAGAAAGAGAGGAAGAAAAAACAAATTGTGGAGAGAGAAAGAGAGAAATAATTTTTTTTATTTCATAATCATTAAGGGTAATTTGAAAATATTGCAAAAAAATTGTGGCATTCTTGTGAAAGTGATTTTACATGTGGCATTTTTGCAAAGTGGCATGTTGAAAGTGACAATTCTCAAAATTTCTTTAGAATATATAAACATAAAATAATTAGAAAGAGTATTGATATTTAAATATAAAAGTTTAAGATATTCGCAACTATATGTCAAAGAACACAAAAAAACTTTAAACACACTTTTCAACATATACGTAACTATAGAATATTACAAAAAAGGAAATTTTCTACTTAAGACAGTAATTGTATTTTTTTATATTTTTAAAAAGAAAATTGTATGAAATATAAATTATACAAGTTAACAAGATAATAACAATATATTTACTATTACATTATTTATATTTTTAACGATTTTATCATCTAATATTATATATGCATTATGAATAAGAACATAGTTTTTTTTGTTATTAGGAATATGAGTTGAATTACATTTATTTATATATATTTGATCCACATGATATGAATTAAAATATAAAAATTAAAATAAAAGTTTTACATCTAATGATTTAAGATCCATGCTTAAATAGTATTTCAAAATATTTTAGTAATTCAACAGGTTATTAATTAAAATTAAAATATTATGTGAAACAATAATCCACGTATTAATGCGGACCTTAATATAGTTAGAAATAATTGCCACATTTTAAAACTTTCAATAAGTTTCCGAACAACAAAATCTGATTGGGATAATTGGTTGACTAGCCATAAAAAAAAAGGAAAAATCGCATAAAAAACCTTTAAGGTGGCACGTACTGACACTTTAAACCTTGAGAGTTTATGACTAACACTTTAAACCTCCAACTTGACATTATTAACAATATAAACCATCAACTTGGCATTTCTGTACGCGCTGTCAAAATTTTAAACAGAATAAGTAACACCGTTAACGGAACAGTAATTTGTTTCATTTTTTTAAAAAAATCTGATTGATTTAATTGGTGACGTGTCAAAATTTTAAATTAAAACAAAATTAAACCGTTTACCCGAGATTCGAATCCGTTACTTCACTATCAACACAACAAGGGATAACCACTGTGCCACGACAACCAATTGTTTAATTGTCAAACATATAAATATATATTATATAATCCGTTTGAATATCTTAAAGCTTTAAGTTCCTCAATTTCATATTTAAAATCAAGCAAAAAAAGCTTGCAAAATCTAAAGGATACGTTTCGGGAATCTTTTATGTGAAATTGATTACAACTAAAATTAGCCCAATGTCATGGAAGAACCAATAAAATTTAGGGTTCGATTTTTTTTAAAAAATATCAGATTTAAACCCTAAATACAGTAAAACCTCTATAAATTAATAATTTTGGGACCTTGAAAAATTAATATTTTAGAGAGATCCTTTTTAGGTAATATGTTTCTTAAATTTTTTTCCGAGTGATGTTATATTATGGAATTTAATAAATCTATTTACCATAATAGAGTGGATGATATTAGCATAACAAACAATCAAATTAAAATGGTATACTATGTATAAAATTTAGAAGAAATTATAGTTATTATTCCTAATGTCGATAGATACATTTAAAAAGAGTTATGTATAAAGAATCAGTTATTTTGCCTAGAGTTTTTTGAAAAGTTTATGATAAAGACCGAGAAAACAATTATAAAAGTTTTTGATGTAATACGTAAAGTTAAAGATAATGTCTAATGAGATTCTCATATTTAAGTCAAAACAAAAATCATTAAAACTATGTTTAGAACATTATCATATATATATATATACATAATTATATATGATTATTAATTTATATTATTATTGTGACCATATTTTACATAAGAGTGAAAAAAATTATTATCTTATCATTTTATCGAATTTCGCTAATTTTTACATTGACCCGACTCGGGACCGGATTTTTTTATTAATTTATGGTAATTATTAATTTATAGAGTATTAATTTATGGAGGTTCAACTGTAAATATCGAATCTGAGTATTCAAAACTCAGAAATAAAAATAATTCGAACTAACTAGAGATACAAAGATATAAAAAACGGAAAGATGAGAAAGAGAATCAAAGAAGAAAAAGCGATGTGAATTTGGACAGATTCATCCAAACGGATTATATAATATATATGTATATGTGTGGCAATTAAACAAAAGGCTGTCGTGGCACAGTGGTTATCTCTTGATTTGTTGACTATGAAGTAATGGGTTCGAGTCTCTGGCGGAGGGTTTAATTTTACGTACATAAATGCCAAGTTGATGGTTTATATTGTTAATAATGTCAAGTTGGAGGTTTAAAGTGTTAGTCATAAACTCTCGTCAGTACGTGCCACCTTGAAGGTTTTTTATGCGATTTTCCCTAAAAAAAAATTAAAACTCAAAAAATAACCAAAAATCACCTATGTGTAGGGGTGTCAAAATGGATGATCCAATCCAACCCAACCCATAACCCATATGAGTTGAATGTTAATGGTTTATGGGTTAACCCAACCATTAAACATAAATGAGTTGGATTGACTTTGACCCAACCCATTTTATTTTGATACATAAAATGATTATATAAATATTTATTAAAAAATTGTAAAATCATGTTTGACAAAAGAAAAATACAAATCATATTTTCGTTTTAAAAACTCATTTTGAAAAATATGTTCTACAAAATCACGTTTTTATACAATCAAAAACAATTATGTGGTGTGTGGTGTGGCAATAGGTTGCACTAACAACAATTATGCATCACGAGAAAAGTGCAAAAAATGCACTCGTGTACCGGAGCCAATTGATCAACTTGGTTCATGAGAAACTTGACCCATGTTTTTACCTAGTTAACCAACAATAAACACAAATCAGAAATTGGATATGACATTTGAAATCTCCTTGACAAATAAGCCATGATACTCCTCTCTAGCCTTTCGCAGCAACTCCGCTCTAACCCGCTTTACCTCCGCTTCCTTCTCCATTCTTTCTTCCTGCACATTGATACAGTTTTTATTATCAGATTACTACTAAACTCCAAGAAGAACATATCAATGAGTTGTTTCATTTCTCCCTTTTATCACTACTTAATCAAATACAATCACCAATCTCTATTTGTGCTTCACTCACAAATCAAACAAAAGTTAAGCTTAGCTTCTAACCATCACAATTGTCAAAGTATATTCAGATGTCAAACATAACCTATAAGCCAGATATATTCAAAGCAACTAAAACTAAAACACTGATTCAAAGCAACCAAAACTGAAACATAACACTCAGTTTGATATTCAAATCAACCAACCAGAGAGACTTGATTCATGAGAGAGTCTCAACTAATTGTCCAACCAAAGCATACCACAATCCAAACAGCCTACCGAAACACCCTTATAAATCCAGCCACTCTCACCAGCTACTCTCTTTAACCAGCTTACAAGAGCTATAATCTGATGCAATCAGTCCTAAGATATATTGTGCAGTCACAACTATATAACCACCTCCAGAGACTCTGCTGTCCAACAATCTGATGTCAAACATATTCTACTCGGAATCTTTTCTAACTCAGATTTCAAATTTTGCTTCTCCTTTTCCCATGTATGATAATTTTGTAGCTTTGCACCGGGTGAAAATAAGTTCTAGATCCGCCACTGGTTTCAAGCTAAGAAAACTAAAACCAAGTAAAAAGGCAGATATCATGTAGTTTCTATTTGATCCAATCTATTTTAGAGACCAACAAAAGTAACAAAGGCAAGCAAAATCAAGAAGAGCAGATAAACTCAAAAGCAGCTAAATATCTACAAGGACTAAAAGTATATAGTTTATCATGATACACAAATATAATTTCTTTCTCTTAGTCTTAGAGAACAAGATGACCATAAATTCTTAACACAATCTAACGAAATTGCAAAATTTCTCTCAAGTGAACATAAAAAATTGAAGCTAAAGTCCATTATGTGTTTACAAGGATTTCACAAGGATTTCGATCATGAGTCTTTACCTTGTCATAGCTTGATGGGTTTCCTGTAAATGACTCAGTGAGTCAATTGATTGAATCGGTGAACCACGAAAACACGAAAACGATGAAGGAGATCAAAGAGAAATCACGAAAACGATGAAGGAGATCGAAGAGAAATCACGAAAACGATGAAGGAGATCAAAGAGAAATCACGAAAACGATGAAGGAGATCGAAGAGAAATCACGAAAACGATGAAGGAGATTTGTTTCGATCGAATTTGATCGAAGAGAAAACGATGAAGGTTTTGATCAAAAAAAAAAAAAAACGATGAAGGAGATTCTGGAACGATGAAACAAATAGTGATTTGTTTTAATTTTGTGTTATTAAAAAAATTTGGTGAATTGAAAATGGATATCCATTATCTTATTTTAGCCCAACCCATTTTAACTCGAACCAAAAAACTCACTAATCCATTTGATCCATTAGGATAAAAAATATTTCATCCATTAAGGTTGATGGGTTGGGTTGGATTGGGTTAACCTATAATTCTCACCCATTTTGACACTCCTACCTATGTGGCATTACTAGACATGACCAAAATCTAATCGTAACCGTATTTTGGACCGTAACCGTATCGCTTTAAACCGTAACCAAACCGTAACCGTATTAAACGGTTGAAAAACCGTAACCGTAGCCGTAAAAGTTGATTAGTTATGGCTAAACCGTAATCGTTAACCGTAACCGTTATTTAACCGTAACCATATTAAAACCGTCGGTTAACCGTAAGGTTAAATTTTTAACCGTAACCATTTTAAAATAAAAATTAATTATGTATAATTAATTATGTATGATAAATATGACATAGTAAAATTATGTGTAATCAATATTTATCGAGTCTAATTTTATAATATTTAATTAGAAAAAATTAAATCAATAATAACTAAATATTGAAACTGAATGTACTAAATTGATTATTTTATAACTAATATAAATAACTAGTTAAAGGACCCGCATATATGCGGGTTTATAGAAAAATATTTTATAACCTGTAAAAAATCAAATACGAAAAAAATCATTCATGAAAGTAAAAAAAAATTGAAAACTTTAATATTAAATAAATGTAACATTTACTTTTTCATCTTGATTTTTTGTCTAATTTGATCTTGTCTTTTCATAATGATTAGGTTCTTTTTATTCATGTTTGAAGTCATCTAATTTTGACTATTTCGCTACTCTATTTTTAAAAAAAATCTTATTAAATTATTTTCTCATAATCTTATTTGAATTTTTTAAATTTATAACATGTGAAAAACACAAAAAATGAAATGTGAAAACTAATGATAAAGCCTCACCATTATCAAATTCCAATAAAAAAATTCATATAATGGATTCCTAAATTTTGCAAGAATACAATGATGCACAAATCTTTGAATAGTATTTTTATGTGTTAAATAAAATCAAATTGTAGTTATATCTTATTCAAATAATTAGTAATACATTAAAACTCTTATTGATAGAAAATAAAAATACTTTAAACCTTTTCATCAACTAATATAAAGTCATTTCCTACAAGCTCATTATTCTTCTTAAGACTTTTAGTTTCTTACTTTCTTAAAAGACGCACTAACAATTTTTTGTTTCAGCTAATTTTTTTGTATTCTAAATAGAAGCTTATAAGGCAAAAAGAATCAAGTAATTTTTTCAGTGGATATTCTAATATACATGTAAAATCTTTTTAGTTTAAATAGACTTAGATTTTGCATACGACGATATTCTAATATACATATAAAATCTTTTTAGTTTAAATAGACTTAGGTTAGAACAATTTCAAAATTTATAATTAAATAAAATAACACATGTCAAAACCTAATTTAAATAGGATTTGGGAAATTTTGAAATATGAGATTTAATTTAGTTAAAAGAAAATTATACGTGTCAAAATCTTATCAACTGATTGACACGTGTCACGATCTTGTTAATTATTATGTTTGACGCATCAAACTTTATATAATAAGATATTAAAACACATCAAATTTACAATAAACATAAATAAGACTAGAAAAACTATTAATTGTAAATAAAAAAATCGTGGTAATAAAGTTATGCTTATAAACATGGCATCTAACTAATTTGATGAGAATATTACGAATTATGTTATATTTTAGTTAAACTCAAAGATTTACTTAAGTTGGAAATAAAATATGGTCGTTTACGTTACACTATATAAATGATTTTGGCTAATTGACTTTGTTAAGATAAATTAGTTGCCGTTTGTTTTAGAATTTTAGTACCATTTCCCACGATTGCACGACCATGACTTTTTAAAATATATTAAAATATATTTTCCATAATATTATTGTTTAAATATTTCTTTTTAAAAAGTTACATAGTTATATAATTATAACCTAAATATTAACCGTTTCAACCGTAACCGTATATTAAATGGTTAAGGTTAAGGTTAAAAGAAATTGATAACCGTAACCGGTGGTTAATAAACCGTAACCGTAATAACTATAACCGTGGTCATGCTTAGGCATTACCATGGCTAGCTTTTGAATTTTAATTTTTGTTATGGCTAGTGAGCCGATTATCCCAATCTGATTAACACCACTCAATAGTCGACAAAAAAAAAAAAACACCACTCAATAGTTGACTAACGAAATTTGACTCTCTCTATTTTTTTGGTCATCGACACTGTCCTAAAAAGCAAACGATCGCCGTGCAGACTCTTCTCTTTCGCCGGCGGATTAAAACACTCCGAAGGTATTTTCAGTAGCTTTTGCCTGTTTGATTTTATCTTGAGTTGACTTTGCGATCCGATTTGGGGTAACCGATTTGTGAGAATGATTTGATTTACATGTTGAAATCTCATACAAATTTCTCTGAAATTTTTAAGGCATGGACGACGAAACCTCTGTCAAAGAGAATCAAAGGAAATCCGACAAGATAAGTAATTTACCTGATTCCTTGTTATGTCAGATATTATCGGACTTATCCACAAAGGAATCAGTTAGCACTAGCCTTTTATCGAAACGATGGAGAAATCTTTGGTTACATGTTCCTGCTTTGGACCTAGATTCCAACACCTTCGAAGATGATGATGTCTTTGTGAGTTTCGTAGATAGGTTTCTGGGTTCTGAGAATGAGCAACACTTGAAGAGATTCAAGATGATCTATGAGATTTCTGAGCACCATGATTCTCGTTTCAAGTCTTGGATCGATTCTGTGGTTAGGCGTAGAATTTGTCATCTTGATGTTCGTAATGAGGTCGATGATGATGATGAGTTAGTTAAGATGCCTTTCTCTCTCTATTCGTGTGACACATTGGTGACCTTAAATCTCTACCGCGTACTCTTGAACCGTCCCGAATCTGTTTCGTTGCCTTGTCTCATGGTTATGCACTTAGATACGGTCAGGTATGATGCTGATTCGACTCTAGAGACTCTAATATCAAGTTGTCCTGTTCTCCAAGACTTAACCATAGCTCGTGATCCCAATGATTGTCTAGAAGCTGTGCGTGTGGGTTCCAAGTCACTTAAAAGCTTCAAGATAGAGTGTGAGCGTTACGAAAGTAATGATTATGTTGATGTTGTTGCAATCGATGCTCCAAGACTTGAGTGTATGACTCTCAGTGATCACCGATCTGATAGCTTCGTAATACACAGTATTGGTCCCTCTGCCAAGGTAGACATCGATGTGATCTTTAATGTGGAATATTGTGAGCCATTGGATCCAGACGATTCTTCCAAGTTAGCCATGATCGGTAAATTTCTCGCCGGGTTATCTACTGTCAGTGACATGACCATCTCTGCTGCGACTCTAGAGGTATATATATATATATATATATATATATATATCTATACATGACTGATTCAATGACATTAACCTTATACGGTTTCTTTATCACATTTCTCAGCAAACCCATGTTTTCTTTTGTTTCTCGCTGCACGTACAGGTTATTCATGATTACTGCAAAATGAAACAGCTACCTCAATTTAATAACTTGTCTTGCTTGCATGCTTACTTCCAAGATACGTCGTGGGAATTGTTGCCAACCTTCCTTGAGAGCTGCCCAAATCTACACTATGCCGTCCTGGTGAGTTTCATTTGCTCATGCTAATTGCATTAAGATTTTTAATAACGAAAACTCAGACTTCCCTCGGTTATATATTATATCAGGAATTTGATTACCTTCCAGATACACCGCAAATTGATCTTTCATTTATGCCACAATGTTTCCTATCATCCCTTGAGTTTGTTCACCTGAAGACACCATTCGTTGTACACATGCAAAAGGAAGGGAGACCACTTGTTGGAACACCAAGTAAGATGAAATTAGCAAAATACTTTCTAGAGAAAGGTGCAGCTCTCAAGAAACTGACACTAAGTCGGAGTTTCTGTAACATCATCAACGAAATCAAATCGATTCCAAGAAGTTCTACGAGGAGGTGTCAAGTTATCATGGAGTAATTGAGCTAAGCATGGATCATGGATTAAGAACAAATCTAGGCCTTACTGAGAAATCAAGGTTTGTCTCTGGCCATTAGTTAACTAGTAACCCCATGGAAACTTTTTTTGAGACATTTTATACCACTTTGTGTTCTGTATATGTGAGATCATTACATGAGATGCTTATGAGTCCCAATAATGGCAGAAAAACTCAGGTTTAAGTTGTGTTCTGCTCAATCATATACAATGTTGTGTTACCCCTTCTTTCTGTTTAAATTGAATAAAATCATGTGAAGTGGCAGACAATGTGTTATTTGTTATTGAACAGAGTAACCATTTCTTCATATGCAACAGTTTTCAACTTTTCATTCTTTATAGAATTGCGCAAACCAAAATTTTATTATTTTAGTAAAAGAAATTTATTCTTTTTCGTCTTTTGTCGTAATATTAAATTTCCTTATTTTCATGGGAAGAAAAATATTTTCATAAACTATAACGTCGAATATTATAGGATTTACCGATTTTAATTAATGTCTTTAAACTCAAGTTTTTTTTTGGGCAACAAAACTTTTTTTTAACCGTCTGATATTATTAAAAATCAAGAAACAGAGTATACAATTTGATTTACAACTGCAAAAGCAAAATCAAGCTATCACCATCTTATTATACAAAGTTTGATGCGTCAAACATAATAATTCATAAGATCGTGACACGTGTTAATTGGTTGATAAGATTTTGACACGTATTATTTTATTTTAACTAAATTAAATCTCATATGTCAAAATTTCCCAAATCCTATTTAAATTAGGTTTTGACATGTGTTATTTGATTTAATTATAAATTTCGAAATTGTTCTAACCTAAGTCTATTTAAACTAAAAAGATTTTATATGTATATTAGAATATCGTCGTATGCAAAATCTAAGTCTATTTAAACTAAAAAGATTTTACATATATATTAGAATATCCACTGAAAAACATTACTTGATTCTTTTTGCCTTATAAGCTTCTATTTAGAATACAAAAAATTTAGTTGAAACAAAAAATTGTTAGTGCGTCTTTTAAGAAAGTAAGAAACTAAAAGTCTTAAGAAGAATAATGAGCTTATAGGAAATGACTTTATATTAGGAGAAATTTTGAAAAAATGCCATTTTGAGGATGCCACTTTTCAATGATGCCACAACCAATTACACATTCACAAAAATGTTACAACTTTCTTTTATATTCCTATTTTACCCTTTAATTAAATTTACCTAATCGATTGTTCCGGTGTCTCTGCAACAATTTATGTCTCACGAACTTAGCTTCATCTTCTTCTCAAACTCATTTGATTCCATTCTCCGTCTACGGACTCCGATCGTCGAATCCAAAATTAATCTTGGCTTATCTTCTTCTAGATACTTGTATCCTTTTTAAGGAGCTTTGTTTCTCCTCACGAAGCCACATGAGCATCTCACTTACCTGAACGTACCAAGTTATAGCTCTCACGAAGCTACGTCGCTCCGATGAAGTTGCTCATGAGCTTAATTTCGATGGGAACTCATCATTACAGGTACGAATCATTCCCTGATATTTACCCAAATCGGAGAGGATCCATGGTTCCTTTCTCTTTGTGATGGCTTGACGCTTTGATTCCTACTAAGCTTGGTAATCGTCAAGAAGGGTTAGATCGGTTATACACGTTGCTTGATTTTGTTAAAGATAGGATTAGAGAGAAGGGATCATCTCAGAGTCTTGGATTGCTCGTGTTGCTCCTGATGATTTTGATTCATCTTGTATCATAATTTGAGGTAATTGTATATGTTCCTTCTCTTCTAGGCTTGTGACATATCAAAGAGCTGATTGGTAATGTTGTGATTACTTGGATAGATTGAGAAGCCGTAAGAATCATGAAGCAATCTTGTTTAGTAGATATAAGAGAGATTGTGTTCTTTAGCTCTGTGCATACTCATAGTCTAGGTGAATCACCTACTGTTTGAATCTTCTTTCCGCAGTATGTTTCAATAGATATCTCCTCATTTGAAATTTTAAAGATTGCACTCGTGACTTATTAATATCTTGTTCTTCCTAGTCCGCCGAGGTATGCAAATTGATCATTTATCATTCAAAATTGCAGGTTTGTTCTGGTAAAGCAAAGGTAATTAGCCAAAAGGGCGGTCGTCTTCAATGATGAAACAAATCATATCTTGATCTTGCAAGGGTTGGCCTCAGATCGAGTCTCTGTTGATGCGAGTCTCGTAGAGAATTCGATTAGATATTATGAAAAAGCTCGAAAAGATGACTCAAAAGGCAATGTTTAAACTCATGAGTAAGAGTAAGGGGAAGCAACGGTTTCTTCGTTCTTTTAATGTCTTTTACTGTGTACTAACAAAAAAAGTCAGATATGTTTTATTAATCGAGTAAGTGGGAGCAATTGGGACACGAGACCAATAGAATTTCACTAATATTCATGTTTTAATTTCTTTATTTTACAAAGTGATCATTTCTTATGAATCATCTATTTAACAATTGTTTATAAGTACTTGTGTCTAAAAACCAGTGAGAATCAATTTATAAAAAAAGTTAAATATCGTGTAATCTTTACAAAAATCTTATAATTACAGTTTTATAGATCAATTAATATTTTTTTTAATATTTTATTCATAAAATTTACAAGAACGTTTATAAATATTACAAAAACTTTATAATTTATAAGGAGTCTGTGAAGTTTATAAGATATTAACTTTTTATAAAGTTTAACACAAACGTTTTTAACATGTCGGAGATAACAAGAAAGAGAAAAGATAGTACTGAATGAATATAAGGTTTTACAAGGTTTAAATTAAAATCATTTTCAAGATTATAAGGTTTTTGTAAGGATTATAAGCTTTCTTTTCAAGATTAATGTTTTTGTAAAGATTATAATCCTTTTTCGAGATTATAAGTTTTTTGTAAGGATTATAAAACCACATGCATTTAACTGTTTTACAAAATTATGTTAAAATCATTTTCAAGATTATAAGGTTTTTGTAAAGATTATAAGCCTTTTTTCAAGATTATAATGCTTTGGAAAGATTATAATCCTTCTTTTTCAAGATTATAAGTTTTTTGTAAGGATTATAAGGCTTCTTTTTGTAAACTTTTTTAAATGTTATAAGCCTTTTGTAAGGATTATAAGCCTTCTTTTCATAAATCTTTTGGCAAAACCCTTCTTCTGGATTTTATAATTACAGTATTATATGACAAGTTATAAATATTTTATAAAGCTTACAACCATTAGCATTGCAGTTGTAAAAAAACCTATTCAACAGCATAAACAACCATTGGAGACCGTCTTGCACATTCTTATGTTTTGTAATGAGCTATAAAATACAAAAACAAAAGAATAATAGAACATAAAGAGTCACTTTAAATCACATTTAAATCACAATTGGTTGGTCTTTGGTACCCAGCAGCTTGTTCTTCGTTTCCTTCAAACAATATGAGAGCTTGTATCACTGCTTCACGAAAGAAGCCTAACTCCATAAGCGTTGCAATCTTAGCTTCAAATTCAGGTCCCTGTTGGGATTACATGATTAATGGAAACTAACAAAGGAATAAAAAGATTTAAAAGAAGCGAGACTAAAACTCTAAACTCATATTTTCACCTCTGATGTGCTTTCCTTGAGGGTTAACCGTTGGGCTTGCATAAATGTTATCTTCTTCTCTGTGAACTCAAAAGGAGCCTGTAGGACCAAAACAATTGCATCACACGAACTTATTATCAACTATAGTTCATCTAAACCAAAGATTAAGAACAAAAAATGCAAAATGACTTACCGTTGCTCCAGAGCTAGATGCTATATTCGGAACACGTTCTTCATTATGAATCGAGAAGGGATGGTGGTAGAGAACTAGCCTTGCAAAAAGGAAACTGAGACCTCTTTCCTCCAATAGTCAGGACATACTAATACTAGAAATCCCTTTCTAGATCTACTTTCCAATTCATAGAGAAAACGAGCAAATTTCACATTAATGAATCATACCCAAAATCGAGGTCGAGTTAATGGAATCTCAAATCCTTAAAATCTCAATTTACAAAACGTCGAGAGGAGTAAAAAAAGAGACTAACCTGAGCCTTTTAAGCGAGACGAACAATAAGAAGGCCAACGCGAAGAGTAAATTCATAAGAGAAAAAGTGATTGATGAACTCATATCTCATGTAACGACAGAGAACACGACCATCGACGATAATACCAGTAACAGTGACGCCACGAGATGAAGACGGCGGCGAGATCTGGATATCAATAGCGACGGTGACGGCAACTCGTCGCCGGAGAGTGGAGTTCAACGGGACGGTGAGATCTAGTGATGGAGGCGAGATTGATTGGAGATATGTAGTGATGGAGGCACAATCTCTAGTGAAATACACATATTTTGGTGATTAGGTTTGAGAGGAAGAGGAAAGAATGTTAGAAAAACTGAGAGAATGATTTCTTTGGAATTGCCCCGTGTTTTTGTTAAGGGTAAGTTCGTCCAAAAAAATAAAATTTGTGGCATTATTGTGAAACTAGTTTTTAGTGTGGGATAGGTGAAAAGTAGTAATTCAAAAGTGGCATTTTTGCAATTCTCCCCTATATTGGTTGATGAAAAGGTTTAACGTGTTTTTATTTTCTATCAATAAGAGTTTTAATGTATTACTAATTATTTGAATAATATATAACTACAATTTGATTTTATTTTAACACATAAAAATACTATTCAAAGATTTGTGCATCATTATATTTTTGCAAAATTTAGGAATCAATTATATGAATTTTTTTTATTGAAATTTGTAATTTGAGTTTGCAACTAAAAAGATGCAATTCCATTCATTAAGGTTTTGGAAAACTAAATATATGAGTGAGTAACTATATAATAAAAATAACCATAGTTCAATAAGGAATAGAAAAAAAAACTAATTATTTGGAAATATGTGAAAATATTAATTCAAAATAAAATACTATAATAAGAGTCAATATAGTTTAATAATGGTGAGGCTTTATCAGTGGTTTTCACATTTCGTTTTTTGTGTTTTTCACATGTTATAAATTTAAAAAAATTGAAATAAGATTATGAGAAAATAATTCAACATGATTTAAAAAAAAAATAGAATAGTGAAATAGTGAAAATTAAATGACTTCAAACATGAATAAAAAGAACCTAATCATTATGAAAAGACGTGATCAAATTAGACAAAAAAATCAAGATGAAAAATTAAGTATTAAATTTATTTAATATCAAAGTTTTCGATTTTTTTTTACTTTCATGAATGATTTTTTTCGTATTTGATGTTTTTACGGGTTATAAAATATTTTTCCATAAACCCGCATATATGCGGGTCCTTTTAACTAGTAGCCTATAAATCAGCAGATAACACCTACACCCAATATCAAGGGACAAAAGATGTTAACACCGTGCTTCAAAAACGATTCGATCATGTAACCATGTTGGCCCGCCCCCAGCTAAATATGAATTGAAACGTCCATCCTGAAGAACACTTTGTGATATAGCTCGAGCCACATAATTAGCACCTACAGATTCAGATTCAAATACACACGATTCAAAACTTCCACGAATCTCTTGAATATGAGCTATCAAGGCTCGGTATCGTGGCCATAATGCATGTTTTGTAATAGCTTCAATTGCAGGGAAACAATCCAAACTAAAGACAACATCCTTGAAGTGCAAGTCACGCGAACTTTCCATAGCCCATATAGTGCACCGTAACTCAGCCACAATACGATTCGGCGAACAAGTGAATGCTTCTCTGGCATGTAATCTAACATTACTATTACAATCTCGCAAGATCCATCCACCACCACTATGCCACGATGCATTCCTCCAATTAGCATTCAAGTTGAATTTAAGACTCTCAGCTACAGGCGGGTACCACCGAGAATCACGAACCTGGTTTCGCATACCACTAGTGTTTTGTACATCAGTGTTATTATTGGCCTCTTTCCAGACCGTTGCCTCCACAATGGCTTGTAAGATAACCATAGGCAATGCAACCTGTGTATGAGCCAATAATATTGCATTCCGATTCTTCCAGATATTCCATAAGAACCACAAGATTGTTGTTTTAATCTGCTCTGTGATCCCCAACCCATCCATTAAATTTAGAATGTACTCCATGTTCTCTTCAAGGATGTGTGAAAAACCGTTTGTAGGAAATGGTACCTCTGCAATGTTCCACAATTGTTGTGCTACATTACACTCAAACAGAACATGGTTGATGGTTTCTGTTGAGGTTTGACACAATTTAGAAGCCAAATCGACATTCATTCCTCTGGTTCTCAACCTATCTGAAACAGCAAGTGCACCCGCAATAACCCTCCACACAAACAATCGAATTTTAGGTGGAGCACTGAGTTTCCAAGCACGTTGTTTAAGTTCAATCCGTCTCGACTCCAAGAAACTCGGAGCTGGCCTCGAAATCAAAGGGAATTGAGAGATGAACCAAAATCCACTTTTAACAGAATACGCACCATTCTTATTGTACGCCCATATGTATCTATCCTAAACCCTACCAATTTGCATAGCCAAAACACGTTCAACATCATCAGGAGGAAATAAATCATGCAAAATCTCTCGTCTCCATTTGCCGTTTGAAGAAATTAATGCAGAAACCTTTAAATCCAAATCATAGAAACTCTGCTTATTTACTGGTCTTCTCGGCTGCACCTCCATAACCCATTTGTCCAGTCATACATTCGTAGTTTGGCCATTGCCAATGGAGCGGATTAAACCTCGTTTCAACAAATCCCAACCATGCAGGATACTTCGCCACGCATAAGAAGGTCTATACCCTTTTCCACACTCCAAAAAATTCTTAGAAGAATAGTATCAACCTTTATATACCTGAGCAAGAAATGAATTCGGTTCATTAAGCAATTTCCAAGCTTGTTTGGCAAGTAAAGCTTGGTTGAAATCCTCCAAGTCCCGAAAACCTAATCCACCATTAGCTTTCGATTTACACATCTCCTTCCATGAAACCCAATGTATTTTCTTTTTTGAATCACACGCATTCCACCAGAAATTAGTCATTGCACTTGTAATCTGCTTACATTGGTGTTTTGACAATCGAAAGCAGCAATCGACTTTAAGAGGACCTCCTTTCCACCAAGGGAAAGCGTTTTAGCAAACCATCCATTCAGTTTTTTTGTAAGCTTTTCCCCAATAAATGCAAGTAACTTTTGTTTCGATCCACTAAAGCATTCTAGTAGTCCAAGGTATGATCCATCACCACCTTCCTTCTCAATACTTAATAAATACATCATCAATCTCTTCATGATCGGATCTACATCAGCACCAAAGCTAATAGCTGATTTCTTGAAGTTAATCACCTGACCCGAAGCTGCTCCATATAAATGTAGACAACGTAAAAATTCAGAGCATTCCTATAAAGTAGCACGACACAAAAACAGACTATCATCGGCAAACAACAAGTGCTGAATAGGAGGACCTCTTGTTGCTAATCTCATACCAGTGATCCTTTTATCTTTCTCAGCTTGATTCATGACATGAACCAATGCTTCTGCACACAAGATAAAAAAGAATGGGGATAAGGGATCTCCTTGACGAATACCTCTCTGTGGCTTAATATAACCATGGGTTTGTCCATTAATGAGCACTGTATAAGAAACCGAATGAACACAAAACATGATCCATTCAATCCATTTTCGAGCAAATCCCATCTTTTCAAAAAGCTTCTCTAAAAAATCCCATTCAACTCGGTCACACGCTTTAGACATATCAGTTTTAATAGCGATGAAATCTTTTTTACACAACGGATTCGTTCTCAAACCATGGAGCATCTCATGGAGATTAACAAATTATCCGATATCAATCTACCTTCTACAAATGCACCCTGAGTTGATGACACAATCTGTGGTAGGATACGTTTCAGCCGAGTACACAATATCTTTGAGATGATCTTGTATGTTACCGAACAGAGACTGATTGGTCCCAAGTCTGTCATATTCTTCGGATTCGGAATCTTTGGGAGAAGGAAAAGTTGAGTGAGATTCCAATCGTGCGGAAACCGACCCGTATCGAAAAATTTCTTCACCTCTAAAACCACCTGTGGACCAATGGTTTTCCAAAAAGATTGAAATTTTTTTACCCGACATGCCATCAATCCCGGGAGCACTATCACCTTTGATTGCTTTAACAGCTCGATGAATTTCCCCTTCAGTAACATCTTTTGTGAGTCCTTTATTCATTCTTGCTGTTAACTCTTGTTTCAAAACCATACAATAACTCCTCCATATCACTAGGATTGGACGTGTGAAACAAATTAGTAAAATACTCCACCGCAATTTCTCCTTTAGCAGTTTCCTCAAACTGCTCCACACCAAGTGCATCGATCAATGAGTTAATTTGATTCTTCATTCTTCTTGTTTTAACACTATCATGAAAAAATTGAGTATTTTTATCTCCATGTGTAGCCCATTTCACTCTACTCTTCGCTTTCCAATACTTTTCTTCTTCATTAGATGCTTTTTCTAACTCAATCTTTAGCTCCATCAAACGCTGAAAATTTGGTGAAACCAAAGAAGATTCAAAGTCTATCTCATGTTGTAATTGTCTGACTTGCACTTGCGAATTCATTTGTGAACTTCGTTTCCATTTGGAGACTTCTCTACGGCATGAGGAAATACGCTCTGTAACAGTCCTCATCCCCGTGTTCTGAGCACCATTCCATCCATTTTTGATAACCTCAATCACCTCAGGCTTCTCGCACCATCTTTTATCAAACCAAAACCTGCCAGTCTGCCTCACAATTTGTGTTTGTAACCTTAAACGTTTTTTTTTTTGGTAAAAAAAACTTACTTAAAAGTTTAATTTCCTTATTCTCTTCTCAAATCTCAATCATCCTTACGTAGCCGCATTCACGTGAATACGTGATCAAGACCCAAGAGCCCTAGGTGATCGGGATTACTGTTCCTTGTTCAATACTCTTTCGTATAGATGAAGTTAGAGAAGAAACCTCTTGGTGATAATAGAATCATGAGAGAAGAAGAAGAAGATAAGATTAACCAATTACCAGATTCTTTGCTTTGTGAGATACTTTTCAATCTTCCCACGAAATATGTGATCAAGAGTAGCCTTTTATGTCGCAGATGGAGAAGTCTTTGGCAATATGTGCCTGGATTGAATTTGGTAATTAATGAATTCATAGATAATGCACAATACGATTTTTTCAATAGGTTTATAGATTTGTACAGTGACTTTTGCTTACGAAGAGTAAAGCTAATTAAGCTATGTTGGATATGGGAACAATACTCGTAAGTCGTAACAAGACAACGATAAACACTGTGGTTAAGCAGAAAGTCCAAAACTTAGATATTGGGAGTAATACACGGTACTCTAAAGTTGTAATACCTCCAACTATTTATACATCATGTGAGAGAGATTGGTATCCTTGAAACGCTATCGCGCAAGCTTGCCTAAATCGCCCGAGTCAGTTTCTTTGCCATGTCTTAAGATCATGGATGTACGGCGAATGGAGTTTGTTGACAATCTTGGTATGGAGATGCTGATCTCACTCTGCCCTGCTCTAGAAACCCTAACCATGGACATGACGTATGGAGGTAGAGTCTTATCTCAGTCTCTGTTGAGCTTCAGACATAATGAAACTGAAGATAAATATCAGAAAACACAAGTTGTGATGCAAACCCCAAGGCTCAAGTATCTAAAGCTGAATAGTCACTTTATTGAAATAATCATTATAAGTGATTTGAGTTCCATTGTTAAGGTGAATCTTGATAGTTTGGTTAATTTCAGTGAAAGTTTCCTAAATTTTCACCTTGATCTCTCGTGTTAGAGATTTGACTATCTCTATTGATATACTTCAGGTAATTTAAACTACTATAATATTGATTCTCTCTAACTTTAATAAGGGTTTTTTGTTCTTTCGAATATGAAAAGTTGTAACTTTGTAACATGTATTCTTTGTTTTTCTAGGTCAACCGTAAGTTCTCACAATCGGAATCATCACTACTCCAATTTCGTAACCTTACTATCTTGAGCATCAAGGACATGAAGGTCGATCGTCGGATCCTGGGAATATTTGTCAATGTTTCTTGAACGGTGTCCGAATCTAAAATCTCTTGTCTTTATCTCTTTTTTAATTAAGTAAACTTATATTCTGAAACTGTCACATATCACTAAATTTGTCTTGTTTTGTTTTCTTTACTTTCCAGGGGTATCAGAGCATGTGCATTGGAGATATTCATTGGGTGTCTAAAGTATTTTAGAATTAAATTTAATTAAATTTTATTAGAATGAGTGTCTAAAACCACAAAATAGATCCTATATTGGACACTTTAAATGGTTTTAGACACCCATTCTAATAAAATTTAATTAAATTTAATTCTAAAATACTTTAGACACCCATGAAGGGTGTCTCCAATGCACATGCTCTTAAGGTTATATCCATGGGAGAAACTTTTTTTGATGTGCCATAGTGTGTCTTGTCATTGAATTTGTTGAAATAAAAGCTAGATACTTGGTACATATTGAAGAAACTATGGGGGTTGTTTTATGGCTAATTCAAACAGTCCTCAAGAAATTTACTCTCCGTTTAGATCAGATCAAGGAAGGAAATTATATATAAGATCCTCGACGAGCTCTTTGCATTACCAAGACGATCTAGCGCGTGTGAAGTTGTTGTTCGCTCTAGAACATTCGGAACATACAAGCTTCTTGTTCTTCAAAAAAAAAAAAAAACATACAAGTCTTTCTCTTTCCTTTCTTGTGTTGATGGCTTTTCTATGTAATTTTGGTTTTTAATCATTTGGTTTGTTAGATAATCCATATTGAATCGAATTTTGAGCTATTTTTCGGAACACGTTATGTTATATATTATGTGAAACCGTTCTGTGAGTTGTGCTTAATTAGGAGTCAATAGGCACGATGACGTGGACAAGAGAAGTGACGTGGAAATGAGAGACTCTACCTGAACAAAGTATAGTTTTTCAAGCTTTGATCTAAAAAATAACTCTCTTTAGAAGGTAAAGAATAACTTTCTTTATTAGGTTTAGAAAATAACTCAAAACTAAACTCCAAAACTCATTAACTTTGATCACAACTCAATCAAGGTATATATAGCACAACATTGCTATTTCTATTCTACAAGAAATAGAAAACTACTCTTTCATAATTCTAATAGTAATAGTAAATTTCCTTTTAGCTCATCTTATCTAGAACCTTCTTGTTATAGATATATTGGGCTTTAAGCTAATGTTGAAGCTTATCCAACATTCTCCCTCTTAAGCTTCAACTCGCATTTGCTTAAGTCTTGAACTCCTATCAAGCTTCTCATTTCTCTGAACTTGATCCTTGCCAACGCCTTAGTTAAGATGTCCGCTTTTTGTTCATCTTCTAGTCTCGAACTTAGACACATATGCTTTCCTATCTTAAGATTTATTTTGTAAAGCCTATTTGGTGATCGTGTGACCTTTACCAAGAGTCTCCCACTTGGATCATGTACCGTTAGGTAGTCTTGTCTCATCCTACCGTAGCTTGTCATAAACTTAGGATGTTGCTCTTGAGATTGGAAATATAGTAGATGTTGGTGACCAGTTTTTGTTCACCTGTTTTGCCTTGAAAGAGGATTGACCCTTTTCCTTTTATCTTGACGCAAGAACCATCTCCAAATTTCACCTTGCCTTTTCTCGTTGAGTACCGAGAAATAATACTTGTTTCCGGTCATGTGACTGCTAGCTCCGTTATCTAGATACCAAAGTCCTTCTTCCCCTTCCTTGGTTTCGTAATTATTTGGTATTAGATTTTATTCGTTAAGGAATACTACTTCGTGCATATAAAGCGCTGGATCTGCTTCTTCCATCTCTGCCTTATGTGCTTCTTGTATCCTTTGTATTCTCTCAGGACATACAGAGGCGAAGTGGCCAATCTTATCACATCGATAACAAATTATTTTTGATCTATCCTTCTTCTCCTTTTCTTGGTTTCGATCAGTTTGATTTGTTGTCCTATCTTGTGAGTTAAACCTACCTCTACCTCGTCCTCTATATCCTCGGTCTCTCCCTCGTGATGGCGCTGAGTTTTGTTGATATGTATTTGCTTATAAAAGCTTTCCTTGTATATCTTCGTTATTCTCCCCATCAAGAATTCTTTCTTCGTAAGCTTTTAATCTTCCAATAATATCTTCAAAACTTGGTGTATTCAAATCCAAAACTTGCTCAAGGGAGGCTATGATTTGAATATACTTACTTCTTGGTAAACTCATGAGATATTTCTTTACGAGTTTGGATTCTTCAACTGTTTGTCCAAGTGAAGCTGATTTTGATGCGATCTCCGATAACTTTTCCGCAAAGCTATCTATTGTATCAGAATCTGTCATCTTGATTCTTTCAAATTCGTACTTAAGGATTTGTAATCGTGCCTCCTTGACACAAGCAGCTCCTAGGTGTCACGATTTGATTGCTTCCCATATCCCTTTTGAAGATTCTTGTTCGCCTACTTGCAAAATAAGAGCCTCCGGGATAGCTTGAAACAATAGTCCTATTGCGACATTGTTTTTATCTGTGTCATTCGTTCCGGGTTCGATCGTATCCCACACCTTGAATATCTTCAACAAGACTTTCATCCTCATGGCCCATACCGTATAATTTGTAGAAGTTAGCATAGGGCATTGAATCGATGATGGTGTGAATTACTTCGGGCGAGTTGTTGTTGTTGTTGTTGTGTCGTCTCCCATGGCTCGGTTATGACGACTCTACGTTGCAAAACTTCCAGGATCGTGCAACGTGAGCTCTGATACCAAATATAGTTTCTAAAGATTTGATCTAAAGAATAACTCTCTTTAGAAGATAAAGAATAACTCTCTTTATTAGGTTTAGAAAATAACTCAAAACTAAACTCCAAAACTCATTAACTTTGATCACAACTCAATCAAAGCTTATTGTTAATTGTTACCTTTGACCACAACTCAATCAAGGTATATATAGCACAACATTGCTATTTCTATTCTACAAGAAATAGAAAACTACTCCTTCATAATTCTAATAGTAATAGTAAATTTCATTTTAACCTATCTGATCTAGAACCTTCTTGTTATAGATATTTTGGGCTTTAAGCTAATGTTGAAGCTTATCCAATATAAGGGGATTAGCAGTTATACGATATTGCATATAAATATGTATCAAGCATGTATCGAGCATGTAACGAGAGATCACCTTGTTGGTGAGATCATAGGACTAGATTCCATGAGTAATGGTAGCTTATAGCTTGTGAAGCTTGAGCTAAGTTCTTTGTAATTCTCCATAAATCTTAGATAAATCAGTAAAGATAGTGTTGGTTTCTATCTGATTCTCAATCAAATAAGGGACAATCAAGAGAAAAAGTAAGTTCAAAAACAAAAAATGAGAAAAAATAACTCATGATTAATTTGTATTCTGCTTAATCAGATATATTTATCGATCAATGGCTCAATTGTAGCCGTATGAATAAAGCGAACCAAATCAAAACCAAACAAAATTTGCTATTAGTTTTATCATTTTAAACCTAAAAAAAATCATCTCACATGTGGAGAGGAATTACAACCGGGAAAGAGCTATTAAGGAAGAACATGGAGATAGCAATTGGCAATGGAGCATCTACTAGCATTTAGAGAGACCCTTGGCTCTCCCTAGCTCATCCACTCTACCCAATGGGACCACCTACAAAGGAAACAAAAGACTTAGTTGTTTCTGAGCCATAAACCTACTGTGCGGGCCGAAACTAGCACTATTAGATTTGTAAGGATTTCTAGAGAAAACAGAGATTTCTAGGTTAAACTACGAAAGAAACGATGAGCAAAGAGAAGCACTTGTTATTGCGGTATATGTTTTTGTGAATAAAGTTATGGATCCCATTTTCAAGGGTTGTACAATAATATATATAGAGTTCTTAAGTCGGCTAGGTCTTCCCGTAAGTGATAATGTCAAGTTTCCTAAGTCTTCGCGAGGTTCCTTTTCCCGTATGTCGGCTGCTACGAAGTGGGCTTTGAAGGTGGGTCAGACTTCAACGTTGAGACTTTCAATTTCCTACGGTCGTTACGATGTTACTTCATAACTGCTATATTTATCTTTTGGAGATGTCTAGGCTTGATGTCTCAACTGTCCTCGGGCCAAAGTCCAGTACATGAAGTCTTCGGGCTTCTGGAGTCATTTCTGCATAATATCTATGTCACGAAGGAGGGATGTCGGATCGAAAGAGGGTCATCGTTCCTTCTGTAAGCGGACGTGATCCGCAAGACGTCCGGTTCGCAGGCGGAGAGGACTAAGGGTCGGAGAAGACTTAGCGTCGGAGAAGGCTTTAACTTGTAACTGGAAACAACTTAGTAACCACATGATACCTGCACGTTATAAGAGTTAGTGTATATGCGTTGTGTTCGCATAATTTTGAACTTCAATGTTGAGCGGGTGAAATCCGACCCCAACAGTTAGCCCCCCAGCTCGGTAGTGTTATTGATAATAGTATCAAGTTAGGAACCATTGGGTGTCGATGTTCAAAGTTATGATGTTTACTATTAGCGCGATGCCGTAGGCTTGACCCGTTAGTGTTGTCAACACTGTAAGCGTTTTGCTTCTGTCTATCGAAGATCTTAAGACTTCGCGCTCTGCTTGCCCGAGCTATCACTGTCGCTGATAATGGTTTTTGTGCTGAAGATTTTAAGACTTTGCGTTTTTATGAAGATTTTAAGACTTCATGTTCTTGTGAAGATTTTAAGACTTCATGTTTTGAGTATCAATGGAAATCTTTTGATGGAGAAAATTTAGGATCACCTTCGACGATGGAGAAGACTTAGGGTCCCTTTCGTAGATTTGAAGACTTTGTTCTTTGACTTGCTGGTTGTGAAAAGCCTTTTGACTCGTGGAGTCGAGAGTGGAGTTATGGATCCAAAAGAGCCTTTCCTAAGCTTCCTAATTCGATTTTGCTCAACCGACACGTCATCATCAGACCCGCCATACTCGACTCCGAAGAGCTAAACTTGAACTCGATGGCTCGAGGTCCTCGTGCGGCAGCCCGTACCCGATGTCTCCACTGATGGGCACCAATGGCAGCGACGACGTAATCGCCTCCGAAGACCCGAGGAAATCATCTTAGGGACCCAAAGACTTTACTCGTCGTTTTGACGTCGTCGATGCTCCAATGACCCAGCTTGGACGCGCCGTAGACCCGAAGGCGATAATTTCCAACATAGAGGTCTCGATGACTATCTCATTGTGACGACGACCCAAAGGTTTAAGGGCCGAGCAGTGGTGCCGACCAAAAGACCAAGCTCGGATGCGACGCAATCTCGGAGACAGTAGCCTCTCGTACGGAAGCCCCGATGACCTTGCTCGGAGATGTTGAGAACCCAAACAGCTTGAGGCCTTATTCAAAGGCGATGAAGACACGATGCTTCCTCCTGGTGATGGTGATTTTAGGCTATCATTTTTGTCTTCTTCCTCACTTGACTTGGCGTCTTCCGACGTTGAAGGAGAAGATGAAGAGATATGTATTGGACTTGAGTTTGAGGAAATGAAGAAGACTAAGAAGAAGAAGAACAAGGTATATTCGGATCCTCCAGGATCTTCCCTTTCCACTTAGGAGTCTTTGGGTCTTCTTCGCGAGAGATGTGGAATCTCGGAGGAGATTGTGTTAGTTATTCCTTGTCCTATTGACAAAGCGGACGACCCACCGCTAGGTTTCTTTACGCGAAGGAGAACAAGAGAGATTGGGATGCGAAGGTCGTGCAGTTAGAGTCAGGTCACGCCAGGGACGAGGATAAGATAGCGAAGTTAAGGAGTCAACTAAGTTCTACAGACAATAGAGTTGTGGAGGCTGTTGACACGCAGAGAGAAGATGACATGTGGCTTCGAGGGGCGAGTGAGCCGAGTTACATAGTTGCTTGCAGAGCTCGACGTGATTACTTTCTCTCTTTTAGTCTTTGTTTCAGACTTAGCTTATTTTATGATTTTGCTTATGACTTTCATTGGATTTTCGGATGTTGTTATCATTGTCTTTCGGTAGTGGTGGTCTAATGGCTTGTATCCACGCCACGTTTATTATTGTTTTTTACCTTGCATTATAGCGAATGTAAGATGATAATGAATGAAGCTTTTGTTTCTATCGCTTTTGCTCGTTCGGTAAACTGAGATTGTTTCTCTTGTTAGACTGCAAGAGCTTTGAAAGGTAGTCGTCTTGATGACTAAATCTTTGAACGAATTTGTAAATTGATGGCTATTTGGTTTACACTCAAGATGACTGGTGGTACTGGGTTTATCACCCATTACCATATCCGAATCACATCTGACCCGACATGGAGCTTCGGGAAACGGCTCGGATAAATGGGCCAGCGAGGATCCATCTAGACGTCTCGGCCCGCTAAGGAGCATCGGCCGACCTAGGCGAACACAAGCTAATCGGAAGACTTAGCTCGGATAAGATGGAATACTTAGAATTAGTATAAATTCCTTTTATCTTTTAGGAGATTTTCCATTTATCTTTTAAGGTTATTTCAACCGAATTTGTACTTGTGTAAATACTTGATATATTCTTCAGAGGACTTCGCCTTCAATAGAGAATTCATTACACATCTTTTTACTCCTTTTCTTCCTTGTGAATTTGCGTTTAGACCTAGTTCTTCTATTCTTTAAACCGATCTCGGATTGTTGCTCAATCTGGTATCACCAAATTGGCGCCAACTAAGGGGACCGATTAGGTCTACTACGTAACTTTCACGGGAGGAAATCTTGTGAGTCCTCAGTCTGGATGGATTCGGATCACACCAAACTACCAAGAACTAGCTAAAGGAATATGATCAAAACGAGATTGCTAGGTCAATCAAGAGCTAGTTGCAAGATGAAAAATGTAATGTAAAAATGGCTAAGTATAAAGAACAAGTTTATTGCGTATAATTTGCTAGAGAGTTCAGAATGAATCCCCTCCTCTCTAGACTCGTTTCATATATATACTCCTTACAACCGCGAGAATTGCTTTCTACATTTACTCTCATTTAACTCGCTTTAACTCTCTTTGACCTTGATATTACATGATTCAAATTCATGACCTTTGACTGTGATTTAACTCGCTTTTAATCTCTTTGACCTAGACGTTACGTTATTCAAACTTGAATGTCAACTCTTCATCTCACGGACCTCGTGGGCCTCGCAGACCTCGTGGGCCAAACAGACCTCATGGACCTCACAAACCTCGTGGACCTTGTGGACCTCTCCATTCCAGAGTCCATACTTAGGTTTTAATCTAGGGCCCATGTTGAAGGACTTATTGTCATCTATGAACTGATTCCTAGTTCTTGGTTCGCGAGTTGGACTCTCTTCTAGATGCGAAGTGGATTTAAAGAGATAGATTTTTTCTGTCGTTTAAACTAGATCCGGGGTTCCCGGATCTGATTCTCCTTGTACGAGATCCGATGCCAACAGTTTGCCCCCCCAAGTTCTTCAAGCGGAAAGTTCCTTTCTTGTAGATTGGAGGACTTAAGTCTTTTAAAGTAAGATTATCTTTGAGATTTTAACTCATAGTTGACTTTTGTCGGAAAACTAGATATCACCTAAGTTGCGACGTGGCTTGCGATTTTTTTGGAATTTCTCTATTTCCATCTCGCTATCTTTTCATCTTGCTTTACCATTTTTTTTTAATCTTGTAGCTGGTTAATTTTTTTTTAGACGCACTTGATAGAATATTAAGATTAAAGCTTGTTGTACGATTCGAGATGAACTCGGTGAATCTCGTAGCTTATTACATGTTGAGACAGACTTGGTAAATATACCAAGTGCCTTACGAGATATATTCGGTGAAGCTTATAGCTTATTATATGTTGAGACGGACTTAGTAAATATACCAAGTTTGGAGCTCATTGTGTATTACGAGATGAGCTCGGTGAAGCTCGTAGCTTATTATATGTTGAGGCGAACTTGGTAAATATACCTAGCTCAGAGTTCATTGTGCATTACGAGATGAACTCGGTGAAGCTCGTAGCTTATTATATGTTGAGGCGAACTTGGTAAATATACAAAGCTCGGAGCTCATTGCGCATTACGAGATGAAATTGGTGAAGCTCGTAGCTTATTATATGTTGAGCGAACTTGGTAAATATGCCAAGCTCGGAGCTCATTGCGATTACGAGATGAACTCAGTGAAGCTCACAACTTATTATATGTTGAGGCGAGCTTGGTAAATATGCCAAGCTCGGAGCTCATTGCGGTTACGAGATGAACTTGGTGAAGCTCATAGCTTATTTTGTGTTGAGGCAAACTTGGTAAATATGCCAAGCTCGGAGCTCATTGCTTTTACGAGATGAACTCGGTGAACCTCGTAGCTTATTATGTGTTGAGGTGAACTTGGTAAATATACCAAGCTCGGAGCTCATTACGATTACAAGATGAACTCGGTGAAGCTCGTAGCATAATATGTGTTGAGGCAAACTTGGTAAATATACCAAGCTCGGAGCTCATAGTGCATTACGAGATTAACTTGGTGAAGCTTGTAGCTCGGTAAATATACCAAGTTTCAGCTTCCACCCACTTTGAAAAGTAATCTGTAAGAATAAGTAAGAAGCGCTTCTGCTTTGAAGAGTGTAACGGCCCAACAATATCCATGGCCCATCGCATAAACCGGTAAGGAGAAGTGGCATAAGAGAGCATCTATGTTGGTTGAAGAATCTTTAGAGCATGTCTTTGAAACTTCTCGCACTTGGCTGAAAATTTCACGCAGTCACTTACTATAGTAGGCCAGAAGTGGTCATGCCGCTTGATCTTGACTGCTAGTGCTTTTCCTCCTTAATGATTGCCACAAGATCTGCTGTAGATTTCCTCCATGATCTGTCTGGCTTTCTTTCCCTCCATGCAGGTGAGTAGACGGCCGGAGAAATCCCATCTGAAGATGTTACCGTCAAGCAGAACATATCTAGCGGCTTGCTTCTGTAACTTGCGAGCTGCCCACTTTTCACCAGGCAGTTTTCCATCAGCAATGTATGCACGAATCTGTTCTATCTAGCTTTTGTCGTAACTGTACTCCGGTTCTTCAACATCTTCGTCCATTGCAACATGAATGTCATCGGACGCAGGATTGGCAACGAGGTCTTCAGACCCGTGGCCTTCGGAACCACGGCCTTCAGTGCCATGGTTTTTGGTGATAATTTGGGCCAGCGTGACGTCTTCAGCAACCTCTATCATGTCGACGTTTTCGGCCTCCGTTTCAGTTGACTCGGCAATTACTTTTTCTTGCTTAGCAATTTAAGATCGTGTAAAGATAGCAAAAGTTGTTTCTTGTTGAATGCTAGGGAATTTGATGAATTCGACGGGTATAACTCGCTTCAAGGCTGGATCTGCTAGGCAAGCTGAAGCGGAGGCAAGGTTCGCCACTACATCAGCATCAACGTTTCTCCTTTGGGGAATTCGTGTAAGCGTAAACTCTTCGAATGTCGATGCAAGTTCTGTCACTATCTTCAAATAGGCTTTCATATGATCGTCTTTCGTTGCGTACTCCCCGCTGAACTGGCTAGTAACCAGTTTTGAATCGCATAATGCATGAATGTGTTCGATGTTAAGTCCTTGAACGAGTTGCACGCCAGCGATAACAGCCTCATATTCTGCTTCGTTGTTAGAAGTTTTGAAGCCCAGACAGAAGGACTGTTCAAGGATTTATCATGTCGGCGAGGCTAAGCGTATCCCGACTTCAGACCTGTTTTTTGAAGATGAACGATCGACGTATAGCTTCCATATCTCGCATTGCACCTATTTTGTGTGCTTGGCCTTCGGGAGTTCGAAGAGGAAGCCTGCTAGCACTTGTGATTTATTGCACTTTCGCCGCTATACTCGATGTCATATTCGCTGAGTTCTGCAACCCACTTAGCCAACCTGCCAGATTGATTTGGGCTATATAAAACTGAACGCAACGGGAAACTGCTAAGGATTACAATAGAGTGAGATTGAAAGTAAGGCCTTAGCTTTCGTGATGCTACCAAGACAGATAGTGCTTGTTTCTCCAGCTGAGGATATCTTGTTTCCACAACTGTGAGAGTCTTGTTGACGTAAAAGATAGGCTTTTGTTCGCCTCGTTCTTCGTGAACTAGCACGATGATGATAGATTTTTCAGAGACAACGATGTAAAGGAAGAGAGGTCGCTAGTTACTGGTTTGTGACCACCTACAAAGAGAGCTCTCCCTAGCTCAGCCATTCTGCCCAATTGGACCACCTACAAAGGAAACATAAGACTTAGTTGTTTCTGATCTATTAACAACAACAAAGAAGGAGTGTACTTTGGAAAAGTTCAGGAGTATACCTACTGTGTGGGTCGAAACTAACACAATTAGATTTGTAAGGGTTTCGAGAGGAAACATAGATTTCTATGTTAAACTACGAAAGAAACGATAAGCAAAGAGAAGCGTTTGTTATTGATGTATATGCTTTTGTGAATTAAGTTGTGGATCCCGTTTTCAAGGGTTGTACAATGATATATTTAGAGTTCTTAAGTCGGCTAGGTCTTCCTGTAAGTGATAATGTCAAGTTTCCTACGTCTTCGCGAGTTTCCTTTTCCCATATGTCGGCTGCTGCGAAGTGGTCTTCTAAGGTGGCTCAGACTTTAGCGTTGAGACTTCAAGCTCATACGGTCGTTACGACGTTGCTTCGTAGCTACTATGTTTATCTTTTGGAGATGTCTAGGCTTGATGTCTCAACTGTCCTCGGGCCAAAGCCCTGCACATGAAGTCTTCGGGCTTCTGGAATCATTAGTGCAAAATGTCTCTGCCACGAAGGAGGATCGTCGGAACGAAAGAGAGTCATCATTCCTTCTGTAAGCGGACGTGATCCAGAAGACTTCCTGTTCGCAGGCGAAGACGACTTAGGGTCGGAGAAGGCTTAGCTGGTAGTTGGAAACGACTTAGGAACCACATGATACATGCACGTTAATAAGAGTTAGTGTCTATTTGTTGTGTTCGCATAACTTTGAACTTCAATGTTGAGCGGGTGAAATCTGACCCCAACACCTACCTACATATGAGGACTGCATCTCCAAACTGAAACATAGCCTTCTTGGAGCATATGATAAACCAATCTGGCTAGGCCATAATATAGGCGTCTATCAGGCAAAGTCAGGCTATTTCACCTCCAAGATTGAGGAGAATCCAAACCAGAATCCTCAACCCATAACACCTGGTTTCAATTGGAATAAGGAAATTTCGAATGCAAAAATTTCAGAAAAACTAAAGTTGTTCCTGTGGAAAGGGATGAGCGGAGCATTACCTGTTGGAGAATTGCTAGAAACCAGAGGTGTCATAAACAATTCCTAATGCCAAAGATGTGGAGAAACGGAAACACTAATCCATCTATTCTTCAAATGCCCTTTTGCTCAGAAGGTATGGAAGTTAGTCCATTTGAAGAACCCGCTAAATCCCCCAGGATGTGCAAATTCTGAAAGAAGCTATAGGAGCCACAAAACAGACAACATCCTTACCACCAATTGGAATAGCCTCGAACTTGCTATGTTAGTGGATCTGGTGGAACCTCTGGCTGGCTGGAAACATGCTTGTCTTCTCCAATCGAATATTCACAGCCGAAGAAACAATAACCAAATTGGTGGGTGACACTCGGGAGTGGTTACTTGCCCAAGTGCCAGAACAGAATAAACCCCTGACCCAGACGAGGGAGATCCAAGGAAGACAAATTGACGCAATCCTATGCTATACAGACGCGGCGAGGCGTGAAGACTCGGGCATGGCAGGTTTAGGATGGCTATTTTGCGACCAAGACGATCAGATCATCTCTCAGGGATCACTGACACGACACAGGTCAGCTCCCCCTTTATGGTCGCGGCACTGACGCTGAGAGAAGCCCTCCTCCACGCGAAGAACCTTGGACTACGACAATTTCAAGTCGCATCAGACTCTTTACAATTGATCAATATGGTTAAATCACAATCTCAACAGATCGAGATCTTTGGAATCCTTCAAGATATCTCGAGACTCTCCTCTTATCTGTTTGTCAAAGATTTTGAACACGTTCAAAGATCTAAAAACCAAACCGCTAATGCAATCGCAAAATCAACTTTATCCTCTTTTTCGGTCAATACCGGTTTAATACTTGTTGTAAACCAGAACTAAAAGTTTTATTTGAATTCAATTTTCCTTTTGATTAAAAAAAAAAAAATCTGCTTTACCTTATTGGTATTACTGGCCTAAATATTTTACGTAATTAATAATTATTTCTATATCAGAATTTTGGCCAAAAACATTGTTTTTATGTTTCACTAGAACTTCAATAATGGAGGTATAAAAAAATTTACTTTTCGAAAATATAATTGTCTGCCATGCCATGGATAAAGTTTAGCTATAAACACACAAAACTCCAACAAAAGAAAAGCAGCATATAATAGGAAGGAATGAACCACAATCTAATAATGAACCACAATCTCTTTTTCAAAAAAAAAAAATGAGCCATAAAAAAAATTAAGTGTTCAATTATGAATGTGAAGAAAAAAAGGACTCCCTCTTAAGTTTTCGCATTTCTTACGGAACATCTTTTCTCAGTCAAGAATTTACTAAGACGTATATTGAACTTCTATTCAACTGAATGACAAAAACCAAGGGTGTCATGTGTGTGGCACTGTGGCCTAAGTTTTTTTTTCAAGTGCATGACTCGTCTTGTGAATGTAGGCCAGGAAACGAACTCTAATTAATATCTACGAAAATTATTTTAGTTTTCTACAAATTTCGGAGATTATTCTAGGTTTAGGTCCATAATATGCATCATGGGTACGTTTACTAATTTTTTTTTTTTTTGCTAATACAAATTTGTTCGTATATATTTGAATGTTTCTTTCTTTATGAAATAAAATTACTATGTTATAAAACTCAGTTTTGCGATTCTTATTTTATTATCTTATTATATAAAGTTAGATGCGCACCAAATCTTAACTCACGAGATTATGACACGTGTCAGCTAATTGATTAGATTTTGACATGTGTCAATCATCATGTTATTTTATTTATTGCTTTGAAAGATATAATTTCTATTTTAAAAATGGAAATTATTAACCAAAAAAGTTAGAAAAATAGAAAGTGAAAATTTTAAAATAGAAAATATTAAATATATATAAAACTTATAATGTAAAAAACTAAAAGAATATTAACATAAATAAACATTTCTCATTTTTTATGATTATTTAGCAACAAAATTTTTGTAATTGGATTTTCATTTAAAAATAATCAATTATGTAAGAAAACATTACTTTACATAAATCATCTCAAGCATAAATAAATCAACACATATGAGAAATTGCATCTCACAAGATTTAAATTGTGACATGTGTAATTATCATCATATAAATTAATATAAAAACTTTATTCTTTTTAGTTATTTAGTTTTGAAAGAAGTCAAAATGATAAAAATAAGAAAAAATATTAGTTTATAAAAAATGGAAACCATTAAATCAAAAAGGTAAGAAAAATAGAAACTAAAAAAGTAAAATGGAAAATATAAAATATAGATAAGATTTGTATTGTAAAATAGATTGATGTTTATTTAACAAATAGATTCAATTTTAAAATTTATAAGATTTTGAATATGCCTTTGAAGTATTTCATTCATTTATGAAGATTATTTTCGAATTTATAGATGATTGGAACTTTTTTCTAATTTTTCGACTCGCGGTTAACAAAATTTATTTTTTAATAAATAAACAGAATTTTAATTTAAAATATAGCAATAGTGGTCATACCTACACAAACTATCAAATTTCAATATATATTACCCGCATATTATTCGGGTTTTTATCTAGTATCTTATTATATAAAGGAGAGTACTTCAAAATTGTAACTCATTTGATGGTGACATGTGTCTAATATCGATCGAGATGATGACATGTGTCAAAATACTACAATTCTGTTAAACCAATAAAATAAAGACACATTAACATATTTTCTTATTGTTTCATTAACATATTTTTAAAAGGCAAATCAAATTCTAATGTAAATTATTTTAAAAAAATAATATAGATACCATTAAGTTAAACAACAAAAAGACACGTTAACATATTTTTTAGTGTTTAATTAACATATTTCTTAAAGGCAAACCAAAAACTATATGTGCCAAAATGTAAATTATTAAAATAGAAAAAGTGTTAAATCTAAAAAAAAGTTAATACTTCAACAAAAAGGTTTCGCAAAAAAAAAAAAAACTATTATATAAAGGTTTTCAAAGTATTTCAAAGGTTCATATAAACTATTCTTTGAAAGGTTTTTCAAAGAATACAAAAAAATTTACACATACTTTACAACATAATTATAGAATATTTCAATATAGGTACTTTCATTGTTTTAAAAAGAAAATTGTATGAAATCTTATAATATAAAGTTCTATGCGCACCAAACTATAATTCACGAGATTACGACATGTGTCATTGTTAGTTAGATTGTGATCTAATCTATATTATTTACTTTTTATATCAAACTGTAGTCTAATTTAAAAATTAATAACAAATCAAAAGAAATTGTCAATAAGAAAAGAAAAAAAAAAAAAAAAGTCAAAAGAAACAAAATGAATGAAAAAAGTATAGATATAACAAAAATAAGACAAAAAAACTGCATAATAATTAGATAAAAGATAGTCAATGCAATTAGAAAAAAATTAAGTGTCGACAAAAAAATGTATAGTTCTCATCGTGGTCAAATAAACTAAGGCAAATAGGTTTAATACCAATTAAAAAAATTAGACAATACAATTAAAAAAAGAAAATTAAGCTTAAAAAATGATATAATTGTCATTATGTTCAAATAGAAAAATATTGTTACTCAAATAAAAAGATATAATATCATATTTTCAATTAGCCAACGAAAATCTATAATTTTACATAATACAGGAAGACCGTTCGCAATTTTAATATGACATCAATTTATTTTATTCTCTTAATCAAGCGAATTATAAGTTTGAAGTAAAATGATACAATATAAAAAGATTATTTATGCAATGGGAAAAAAGTTATCTGATAATTATACGGGTTTTAATTTAAAATATATTTTTACAGGTTTTAATTTATAATATAATTATACGGGTCATAACTACCTAGATTATCAATTTTGATATCTAATACCCGCATATTATGCGGGTCCTAATCTAGTAAACTATAAAGCAGAGGTTATCAAAATTGTATATCATTAAATGGTGACACGTGTCTAATATCGATCGAGATGATGACATCTGTGAAAAATTAAAAATGGAAAACTAACAAAACAACTATTAAGTAACTAAGTAAATAGTGAAACGTAAAAATTCTATTAGTTTAAACTAATTAGAAAAAGAAATTAAAAATGGAAAACTAACAAAAACAAATGTTAAGTATTTAACTAAATAGTAAAAAAGAAATTTTTTAATAGTTCAAACTAATTAGAAAAAAATTATAATCGTCTAAACTAATTAGGAAATGAAATGAAATTAATAGTCCAAACTACATATATAAAAAATTAAGAAAGAAATCGGGAGGATATATAAATGGCAAAAAAGATGAAAGTATAGAAGGAATGAATAGTGAAAACATTAATCTAAAGAGAATATAAGTAATAAATAGATAATAAAAGAATAAGTGATAAAAATAAAAGAGGATATATAATTAGAAATGACATAAAAATCTAAATATAAAAATTTAAGACATGCACAACCAATGTCAAGCAACATAAAATTTTATAAGCATATATTTCACTATAATTATATATATATATAAAAATAGAAATTTTTGACTTAAGACAATATTGGTACTTTTTCAACGTTTTGAAAAAAATAAATTAATAAATGATGTTCGTTGAATTATACTGCTAATTCAAATGAGCCAACGAATAAGCCCTTACTATTAAAATAGTTCTATAGGTTGTATGAGATTACTAATATGAAAATTATTTTTTGCTAATTTAGTTTATATTATTTGAATTATTTACGATTTTATCAAATCATTAATATATATTTATTATGGGTAGGAAGATAGTATTGTTTTGTCTTTGTTATAAGAATATGAATTGAATTATACTTTAATATATTATGATGAATAAGATATGAATTATAACATGAAAATAGAGAGAAAATTTGATATCTAATGATTGATGATTCATAGTTAAATAATATTTTAAAATAGTTTAGTAATTCAACGGGTTACTAATTAAAACTTAAATATTTATATGAATACATTTTAAGATAATTACCGCGTTAATACGCGGTTCTTAATCTAGTAATATTGATAATTAAATTATATCCGGAATTGTAATATGAAATGCCATTTTATATTTTTTTGTCGATTACCAATTAGAAGCATGTAGGCTGATAGATTTTTTGTTTGCTGTTTTTGCCTTTTTGGAGTTGCAAAAAGCACAAACTAAATATATGCATTGATCCATTAGTTATAATTATAAAGACTGTATACGAATTCACCAATTTAGTTCATCTGCACCTAACCCAAATCACCATTGACCAAGTCCCACTTTGTTCTCTCTCTCTCTATATATATATAGGTCTATCAAATATTCATTCACACAAGACACACTACAAAATCCAAATAACGAAGCAACAACTTTTCTTGCTTCATAACTAATTAATATTAAAAAAATAATATCAGAATTTCAAATACACGAAATGGCTCGTCTAAGTATCTCTATTTCGATGGTTTGCTTACTACTTTTTATTGTAGGTTTTGTCTCGCAATCTTCTGAAGCTAGAAAGGTTTTATTACCGTATGGTGCAAGCAAAGGTTTGTTTCTTAGTGCCCTACCAAAAGGCAATGTACCACCTTCGGGTCCAAGCGACAAAGGTCATACTTCACCTCCGGAGGATTATTCCGATCAGCGCATGGTACCGGAAAACTCGCCGGAGATTCACCGTCTACTAGGATCAGTCCCTAGCCCCGGCGTGGGTCATTAGACACATTAACTATTTGTCGATTTTACAAATTATATATGTTGTCGGTTTCTTTACATAATGTTATTACATGATATCGTACGTTTTGTGGAGAATGTTTGTGTTTGTGTGTCTTCATGTATGATATAATATGGAACCGACTATTGATATGTAGATGTGTTTGTGTGTGTGGTGTGTGATCCGTAATTGAGTAATAAAAATCACTATTCTACACTTTAATTTGTCCTTTAACAAAATGAAAAACAAAAAACGTATATATGGTATGGAATATATCTGTAACTACATGCAAATTGAAGATATTAGAATTTGGGGAAATACATCTTAGATATTCGAAGATAGTTTTAATGAATTACTTTCGATTATAGTTTTTTCCCATCTGATTGATATTGAGATATGGAGTGTTACAAAACATGAAGAGAAGTGATATACAAACCACAAAGAGAAAACAATGGTCATTAATCTCATACCTACAACTAGATGAGGAGAAACTTTTCCGAGGACACATTGATGATACCATATCGGCTTTGTTTCGAGATTTGGGAATGACCACCCAAAAACAAACCTACCGAAAATACTATAGTTTTCAAAGCTAGTTTTTTTATATATATGAATTTTTCATAAGAGTTCATTGGTGCGTACATTTGTATTTTTTTAGTTTTAAAAATTTAAAATACAAAATCTTATATAAATTGAGAAATTACAAAGTTTTAGTAGATTTGATTGAAAGCAAAAAATCATCGTATTTACGATCTAGTTTACTCAAGAGTTCTATATTAATTTTGTAAAAATATAAAAATCCATTTGTGGACGTATTAACATATATATCATTTCCAATAAGATAATATATAATTGCACAGTAGTTCATCACAAGTTGAATATAACTCCAAATTCTAATGCTAAAGATTTAAAGGTACACATATTTGGATCATACGTTTGCACACATAGATAAACATGAACATGTAATTGGTGGCCAATATAATCGAGCTCATGCTAATAGGTTGCGTACGTAAATTAATAAGCACTAGTATTATACCCGGTGCTACGCACCCGTAAGTTTACCTATAGTTACATTTGATTAATTATTTCCTATTTTGTAAGCAAATGCTATTTTTTGTTTTTCAATTTAAATTTTGAGTTTTCTATTTTTGTGGGTTATTTACTTAATTACGTTAGATTTTTTTCTGATTTTTTGTTTTTCAAATTAAATTTTGAGTTTTTTTATTTTTGTGGGTTATTTAATTACATACGTTAGATTTTTTTTCTGAAAATAAAAAAATTCTACAATATTTGCCACATGTCAGACTCTTATTGGTGAGGTGACTTGTGTTTTAGTAGTAAAGGATATGGCTATAACTTTAAAAGTAAATAATAATTCGGTTTGGCGAACATTTTTGGCAAAAGTTGATGATTTGACAATAAAGAAATTAATCTATAGTTATTACTCATTAGTCTATTTTCGTAAAGAGACGTCTTCCTCTCTCCCGTTGACACTTTTAGTTTATGATATATCGAACAGATTCAGAGTTTAAGACAAAAGAGAAGAGAAAGAAAGAAAAAGTAAAAATGAAAATAGACATGCAATACTATAAGGAACACCATTATTGCCCATCTCCGGGATTATACTATTTAAGGACTAACTTTTTGTGATGAAGCTCTT